>NW_011627203.1:20495-239307 GCF_000204515.1 Acromyrmex echinatior
CACCATAATTATTAACAGAAATTTTTGGCGCAAGTTTGAATAATATGAAAAGATTCTTAAGAGATGATGACTCTGTATTAGGATTAATATAACTTATAATGGCAAATTTTATTTAATTTATGGAATACTGCCTTTTTCAAATAATTATAATATAAATCGACAATTATGATTTAATTAATCATAATAATTGGATGTCATAGAATTTTAATAGAATTTAATTATAATGAATATTGATAAAATATGCGTTAAAATAACAATTAATGAAACCTTGCTGGTGCCTACAGCAATATGTGAATATATTAATATAATGTATTTTCATTGGAGCAAAGTAAATATTGAAATTATTTTGTCCATATTGAAATTATTTTGTTCCGTATTAGAGATATTCGTATTTGTAATTTTGGAAGAAATTGTAAAGGAAAATGAGAAAATAGGATATATAAAGTTTATTTTAATATTGTAATGATCTTTTTGTTTGTATATCATCCAATATCGTTCTAAGTTCTTCGTCTTCTAGGCGTCCTTCGAGACTCGGAATGAGAGCTTTTGCCTCCTCTGGAGTTTCAGGACACAAGTTGGCTAACGAAGCAATTTCGAATTTGTGTAATTTCTTTTGCATCAACAAACTGCAAGTGTAAAAATATTATATTTCACATTGTATTTAATTTATTTGTACATTTCATGGTATGTGTGTATGTGTGTCTGTGTGTGTGTGTGTTTTAACATATTACGAGCATTTTACATAACATTTTATTTAAAATTTACCTATATTCATAAATTCATTATCTATATTAATAATCTACCTTCTAACAGCTGCAATTGTCTCTTTATTTTTTAACTTTCCGAATCGGTTGGTATATGTTAAACTTTTCATGAAAACTTCGGAAAATTCTTGTTCTTCTTCTGCTGATTCATTTTGAGCTTTTCTGTGCTCAAGAAGCATGTAAACTTCCGATATCAACAATGTCTCTGCATTTTCAAATTCTGCGAAGGAATTTATTGCCTTCGTTATTTGAATAATAAACTTACAAGAAAATCTTAACAAAAATGGCAGGATGAAAGAAAAGAGGATTTGCAAATCTATTTCACAAACTTTTTTAAATATAGAAATTTCATTTACTAGAAATCGACATTATCTTATAATTATTTTTTCTACAAATATCGAATTTCCATTAAAAATATAATTTAATTTGTATTATCACAATCATTAATATTATATTTTTACACCGTGTAAATTGCTTTAAAATAATCATTGAGCTGGCTTATTTACATGTCCCTTTTCCACCAAAAAGTCATATATCTTTCGCGTTTTATTCACGTCGATTTTTAAGAGAATACGGGCCTGGGCTAATCTAAGATAACCATTCTTTTTGCTTTCCGTTATCAAGAGAAGCTTAAAGTCTAAATAATTGGCGGGCATGACTCTCACGATGGAGCAAAGCTCTTTCTCGTCGGCGCTCAGTTTCTCGTATCCCGGTAAACCGTTTATAGCAAGAGGCGGCGCGGTTTTGCGTTGTGTGTTTCCGAGAATCGGACTGTTACAGCTAACAACATTATCGGGTAATACATTTCTCCAGTTGTATTCCGGATTGTTTAGATACTGCTTTCTTTCCCGCTCATATTCCTGCCTCAATTTACTTAGTTTCTGAAACATGGGTACGCTATGAAAGTGCTTGAGCCCGTTTTGCCTGAACTCTAATAACCTGTTGATACGATTCTTTAGCTCGCCAACGCGGTGAAGACCTTCCATGAGAAAATCAAATTTTATCCCATCTACGAGCTGCATAAATATCAGCAATCTTTCTGCGAGCGGCCTCGTTATTGTATTCTCGTATCTCTGTATCGAGGATATAACTTTGCGTAATGTGATTAGTCCATGCTGGCGAATAATTCTGTATCTTCTCTTGCGCTCCTTTAATCTGTTGTTGTATGCCTGTACCATTGCCGCTTGCAAAGCTTGTCCTAATTCGTATGTGTCGTCATCCGGTTGAAAGTCGTCGAATTCAAGCTCGGATATCAACGATTCTGCATGATTATCGAAATTTACCTCGAAATCGGATCTAGCCGCATTATAACCTGCCAACAGTCTGCTATTACTCGTGTTTGAAGCGAATCTGGGTGGTTCTTCCAGGTCTTGCAACTTGTGCATGTAAGGTATCGGTTCGCAACCAAATAAGCTGGTTCTATTCTCCTCAATTTTCGGCAGATCCGGCAGAGTTTGATTGTCTATGTAATTCTGCAAATAATGCATTTTGCACTCAGTGGACTTTTTATGCATCCTACGTCCCACATCTATCCAATTTCCAAAGCCACATTGTTGCAGAACATGTAGTAACTCGAGTTCCTGCTTGGCAGTCCAATTGCTACCCTCAATCAGAGGAAATTCATTCTTTATAATGACATAATCGTGATCATTCTTGTGTTTGTCGATCTCGCAACCTTTGGCAAAGCACGATGGACATATCTCGACATTGGTGCATATGGCGCAACGAATATATGGTTCCACTAGACTAGACCTGCACACGCGGCATATCGGATCTGAGGTAAGAATTTTGTCCTTCAAGACTGACACCTCAAGTTCTACGTCATTTTCAGATTTGTCTGTTGGACTCAATAAACAGTCTGAAAGAGGAAAATTATTACCTTAGACTTGACCGCTCGGATGTGCAGGCATTTTAAAATAATGTTAACGCAAAAAGCGAATATACTCTATGGAATTGTTTGAAATTGCGTGTGCTTAAGCTCCATAATGTGAGTGAAGATTTAAAATTTACATTAACGTGTTAACACTGCTGTTGTTTACATAGCAGCAAACTGTATTTACACATTTGTTCCGCTTCTTCTTTTTAGTAGATAAATATTAGCAGAGTTAAAATATAAAACAGTTGATTAGATTTACGTTCTTTATTGTAAGCTCGTGCAATTTTAAAGCCCTCGCAATTAACGTCTACTGTCAACAAGTTTATTGTCGACAGGTATCATGAAAGTGAGGTTAGCTATAGCGTTCCTGCCAGTTCGCCAATAACGGTTAGGAAATAAATGTACCTTTCGGAAATTGTAGATCCGCTGCATCCTCCTCTGTCATATCCGTGAGATTAGGATTAGCCATGTTGACTAATTTTTACTGAATATGTCTTTTATTCGTTCTCAGTCCTATTGCTCGTGACCAAGCGTGACGACTTCTCTCATTTGTCTGTGCTCGCTAGTTGCACACAGTCATAGAATACAAACGTGGCGTAACAAGCAACACACGAGACTGCTAACACTGCTATGCCAGAGATCCTGAGTTCGATCCCAGGCAGAACCGAAAAATGTTTTTCGAACGCTCGTAGCTCCTCTCGGAAGGCAATGACAAACCACTGAGAGCCAAGAGTATCCTCTTGCCAAGAGAGCACTTCTCTTATGTCTCTTTTATTCACTGCTTTATAATAAAAACACACGTTGGCATGTTCAACACGATCATGCTTCATTCATCCCGATTTGTCCTCCCTCTACGTACGCCCAAGGACGCGCGTAAATCACGTGACACTCGTCTGCACTCGTCATATTCACTCGGTGTGTTCCACCTGAAGCAGTAATGCTTAGTGGCGCGATCATGTGACAAAATAGCAAACGTTTCCACAAAATGTTAGACCAACCGGTATGAAAGTTATTTTCATTATTTTTTTTATATGTATATTTTATTGAAAAAACATTTCTGATATCTTTTTTTTTTATTATTTAGATTCAGATGAAAAAAATTCATTTTCGTTTAATTTATAAAACAAGAAAATTATTACATAAAATTTATTTATTTGTTAGTGCCTTATTTCATTATCTTTTACGTAGACAAAATCATTTTATAATACGTGAACTTTGAAAGAAATAAGATTTTATTAAAAAATAACAAAAACGTCCGTAATTTTTCGTTTTTCAGTAAGCTAAATATTTGCAATATATAGTATATAGATTTATAGTTTGATATTAAATTTAATTAATATATGTCATGATATAATTATATCACGTCAACTAGCATTAAAACGCACAACTACATGCAAAACATGTATTCTTGCTGTCGGCAGAATAATAAAATAGACTAACAACTGAGAGTTCTATAATAACTTTGTAACATGTAGAATATAGACATTATACTAAATGCGTCCTGAACAATAAACCAGGCGTCGCTTGAAAATGCGGGATAATTAAGGTCAAACGTAGAGCGATAACATCGGAATACCTAATCGAGAGAATCCGTGTTGAAATCATTAGTATGCACATTTGTCACCATTCAATGAGAAACAATGAACGTGAGACCATGAATAAAACCATCTGTATTGTTGTCAGTAAAGAGAAATCATTTTCAAGATGCATATTTTGTTTGTATTTTGCACGATATTTTTTAACTTTCCCTTAAAGACAAATACGTTCGAAAAAAGTATGATTAAACCAATCATCGTCACAAGAGAAGAACACATTTATTAAATAATAAGAAGTATAAGAACAAATTCGCTTATAATATCCTAATGGCACAATTATTGGCACAAATGGCACAATATTAACTACTGGCCAAATATTAGCCCAATATTAACCCAATATATCCTCAATGTTTAATTAATGTATCGTCAATAAATTGCTATTAAGGTATCGGTAGAAAATAAATAATATGCACGAATATACAAATAAAATGAATAAAAATATTTCTACATAATTATCTCTTCTCTATACGACTCATTAATAAAAATGAAGCTTTATAGTGAAGAAAAATTGTAATTAGCGGTATATAAATTTTGTATATATTTGCTGCGAACATTTATGCATCAAATTTTGCTGTTGTTAAAATAATTCTTGCATCGTGCACTACTTGGCACGAAAAGCGAAATGAATTTTTAATTAAAAAATTATATTATTTTATACAGATGCTTGAATAATACTTTTTAAATATCTGCTGTATATAATTTTTTTATTCGTTACATTTATTTAAACATTCACGGTAAGACATTTGAATCAGATACTGCAGTTTAAGTATATACGGGAAAAAAGTAACCAATACAGAGAGCTAATGCGATTAACGCGATGCGTAAAATTTTATGATATATTCCGAATTAAAGTGTAGACGTTTCGACCAACGATTTCGGTCCTTGTTAATAATACAAATTATAATATCACATGAATAAAAATCTATTCCTAATACATAATATACTTCCTAATACATATAATATTATAATATCACAATCTATATATTCTAGAAATAAGATAGTCACATATGAATAGCGCATAAAAGCTTGTAAAATGATCATCTTGTTACTACAAAAATTGGAATTCCAAAAAGAGATCCAGAAAATTAAGGTATTATATGATAGTGTAATCAATTGTTTGATAAACCAATGTATAAACGCCAGTCATTTTTCGTAGAATTATTGTAACGTCAAATGATGTATCATTGATTGGATGAACCATTGTGTTATAAATAATTATTATGAAAATAATGTGGAGAAAATTTAATGCGACTACGTCAGTTGAGAATTATTCGCAATAATTTTCACTCCGTATTAATTTTCATATAATTCTTAACTGACACAGCCGCATTAAATTTTCTTCGCATTATTTTCGTAATAATCATTAACAACACAAAGGTTCCAATCGATGATACATTGTTTAACATTGCAATAATTCCACGAAAAATGACTGGCTTTATACATTGGTTTATCAAACAATTGACCACTATCATACAACACCTTCATTTTGGATCTCTCTTTGGAACTCAAATTTTTATGATAACAAGATGATCATTTTACAAACTACTATGCGCTATTAATATATGACTATTATATATATATATAATATATAGAGAATATATAGAGAGAGAGAGAGAGAGAGAGAGAGAGAGAGAGAATATTTAAATTGCGATAATTATATTATATATTAGGAACCTATTTTTATTTATGTAATTTGCATTGAAAAAAGCAAAATCCTTTTCGAAATGTTTGCATTTTAGTTCGGAATAAATAATAAAATTTTACGCACTGTTAATCGCATTGGCTCTCTATTGGCTACTTCCTTCTTTTTTATTAAATTTATCTTCAGAGCCGTATTTATATTTTTATTTTATTTATATCTTTATTAAGTATATATAATACGTAAGTATACGTAACAATAACATCACATATTAACCAACTGTGCGCACATATTAGCCAACATTTTGTGAAAGTATCGGGTAAAACATGTTTTAAATACGCTAATCAACTTTCTATACCGAAAATGTGTCGTTAATAATAACGGTGATTAATTTTTTTAGAAGATAAAATGTCTTCCCCAATCACTTTTACATCCCTGAAGTATAATTACACAAATATAATTCTTTTTATGTGTTCTCTTTACTTTTAGTATAATTTCCTAAAAATTTAAAGATTTATTTTTTTACAATTTTATTCAACTCTGATTGTGAATAAAACAATAACGCATGTTTTTTAAAAGCATGTAAAATTAATGTTATAATTGAGAAACCTGAATTTAAATTAATTTTTAAGAGTATAAAAGAAATTAATTGTATCATTCTAACACACAACACATTCGTCCGGGATATCCTATATATATGTACATTTAGAACGCGGGGAATAATGTTTATCTTTTGCTTTCTATATGTCTCACATGCGCCCTACGAATGTTTCCCAAACCACACCATCCTTCACGCGTCGCGTGTCCTGGAAACAATAGAAACTCGCGCTATACACGAGGGAAGTTTGCTCCGTGTAGTTCTGTCGTGCGAGACGTGCGAGCGTGCATTAATACGCGAAAAGCTCGTCGCTCGGTCGCGGTTGCGAGAAGTGTCGACGAGTGTTACGCGCGAGAAGTCGATTTCCGCGTTTTCGACGGGATACGCGATCTGCTTAAAAATGGAGACAACGAATGACAACATCGAACCGGATTTCTCGAATGCAAAGACGCTGCATGTTCGCGAGCTGATAGACAGGAAGGACGAGGACGTCCGGTCGGCACGCAACAGCATTTTCGATACTGTTTATGGAGTAACTACCATTAAAGGGTAAGATATCGTTTGACTTGTCAAAAAAAACTATAGAAGAAGGTCATTAGAAAATTGTTCGACAAAGCTCGAGAAGTTTTTTGCAGCTTTTTCGCTCAATCAACTATTAATTCTTTATCAATTGTGATGTATTTATGAAATAAGTTATAAAAAGTGTAAAACAAAATCGATTTTTTAAATATTTGGATAACAGACAAAACCCTATACATCTATACTTATCTTTAATTTGTTTTATTAAAAAGATAAAAATAGAAACCAAAATATTGTGATGCACAATATTTTCTGCTCATCTGATTTTATTCTTTGGTATCTTTAACATAATAATAACATATTAATTATTCATATTATTTTTTTTTTTACAAATTTTCACGTTTTGAAATTACGTATGATTTTATTAAATCAAGACAATAAAATTATTGCAAAGATATTGATTCATTTTTTCTTAATTTTTATTAAAATCAGTTTTCCTCTTTTTAAAATATTTAAAAAATCATGATAAATTATATATTTCCCACAACAATTAAATTTTGTTGTAAATAATTACTCAATATGTTGCTATAGCATATCATACTGTTATTTTCGATTATAAAAAGGTAAATTTTATTCTTTAAATAAGTATTAAATGCGATAATTTCATATATGCGATAATATTCAGTTATTGTGAAATTAATTTTAAATGCAGTTAACAGAATTTTCGGTTAATATTTATTTTATAGCAGTGCTGTCCAAGATTTGCAATTCTGGACATTGGCTTAATATATATCTATATAGGTATTTACTTTGTCTTCCTTTTTCTATTTCTATTTAAAAAAAAAGAAAATAATAGAACATAAACACACACTTCAAATTAATGTCTAGAATTACAAAACTTACATTATTATTTTATTTTATAGTACATTATTATTTCATACGATGATGAAATATTTAAATTATAAAATTCAACTACCGTTTTCTGTATGGTGATATATATAGCTTATATTGTATCATACACGCAGTTACCTCAAAGTCATCGCGCAACGAAACTCAGGTACTGTATTGATAATTCGATTTTATTGCGCAGGAAAACACAAGCTATTGAAGAATTAATAAAGCAGTTTTATATGATGATCGAATGATAAATCATCTCTCAAATTATAATAAACTTTATATGAAAAACATCTCCTCAATTAACAATATCCTCAGCTAACAGTAAAATTAAATCTCTAAAGAATCAATATAACGAATAAAATGCAAATGAAGGCTATATTCTTCTTTATGTTTGGTAATTATATAGGTATATGTTTTATGAAATGTAATTTATAAAAGAAGTTAGTTACATCTTATGTGATTGATACTTAAAACGTCGGTGAATAATTAATGTTACGTTAGCATAAATTATATCCAAACGTAGCCGGTGTGTCGAGAAAAAAATTTAAATGCAGTTTTAACAAAATTTTATCTTCTGAATGTTGAATACAAACATTAATCAATCAATCTGACAACTCGATTATATGAATGATCTATTCTTATCTTATAACTGAAAAATGATAATACCACATAAAAAAATAAATCAAACAGAATAATGAAGAAACTTATGTTTTTACATTTTATATTTCTCCTTATATCATCCACAGTTACAAACCACTCTGTAAGATAAATAATTGCAAAGCTTTTATTGAAAACCTCAACGATTTTCTTAACTGGATTCTGAGATATCGATTAATAACAGCATCGAATATTTAAGCATTAATACATTAATATATAAATAACTAAATTACATCTGTACGTAATTAATCACCCGTGACATTTTACTATTTTGTCGAAACTTAAAATTCATCATACCTATTTAGCTAATAGACTTTTATTGTCTGCGTGAATTCGAATTGATGACTTCGGAAGATATATAATAGTTACGACGTCACTTGTACTATCGATAGTAACTGTCAAATGTATCTTAAAATCAGTCACAATGCTTACAAGAAAAAACGCTTAAGAGATTTTGTAGAAAAAATCGATGGACTTGGTAAACACATCAAGTTTGAAGAATGTCTTCGTCTTCGCTCAAGCATTAAGAAATGACACTTTTCAGTCTCTCTCTCTCTCTGCCCCCCCCCTCCCTTTTCTTCCTTCCCCTCTCTCTCTCCTTTGATGGAGTTATTCAACCTTTTACGGTTCAATTACGACTACAATTTATCTTATTAACATCGCTGCAAGCGTTTTCACATAACGGTGCATATATAATACTTGCACCGGTCGGTCCCGGTGCAAAGGACTTTATCACACGAGCGATTTACAATTGAAGCTGCATAGGATTGCATTTATTTTTTAAGTTCTTCCCGAAGAACCACTCAATCATGAACCTTCGAACTATATATCTTCATCTAAATTCAGGTATAGGCAGGTATTACGTAAGATCGATGGATTGATCGATCCTGTCTCACAAGTATGATTTCTTCTTAGTTTGATCGCATCTTCGTCTCTATTATAATATTACGCTTATCTATCGACATCATGAAGCTTACATAAAAATTCTTTCAAAATTCCTTAAACGTTTACGTTCGTTGTAAAATGTTTTATTGTCTCTTATTTTAAATGCAACAAGTTTGCAAACAAAATAAAATTATTGAAATAAAATAAGACATGCAAAACTAGTTTTAATAAGATACAACTGAGATATTTCCTAACGTAAAATTTCTGTCGTCGCTGAAATGTCCTTTACAAAAAGTAGTTTTTGTAATTTTGACAAGGTATCAAAAGATTAAGGTTAGAATGAATCTTTAAGTCTGACCTTATTAAAGTAACACCAATGAATATTCATAAAGGGATTTTAGTTAAAATCCTATCGGTATTCACGAACACTACGATTATATGGCTCCAACGCAAATTACGATTTACGTAAGCTATCGTGATCGATGATAGCGAGGTCAACTTCTTCAAAATGTGGCCTTGCAGAGAACGAATAAAACGAAAAATATCAGATAACAGAAGTAAATATATTCAAAAGTGTTTTTAAAAGTAATGCAGTAAAAGCTGACACTCGGATAAAATTCAGCGATCTCGTAAAGAATTGTTCTTTATTCAACGCCCTTTAGTATCTTCTAATTTTATTATTGAAAATCGCGCACTAAAAATAATATTTCTAAATAAATATTATTGTATATAAAATTTCGCATTTCGAAAATAAGATATGTTTAAGTTTTTATTTAAAACTTGTGATTATAAATCATTATAAATTTGTAAAAATATAAAAAATTTATATATTATTATTTTAAAATTGAATATACATACAAGAACAAATTTTATAATTATTTAATTTCATTTTTGTAAAAAATAAATAATATATTCAATTAATATATAAAATAAAAAACATATATTTTTTAAATTAATTTCGTCCTTTAAATTTCTTATATGATTAAAACAAAATTAATAATGATTTCTAATTCCAATAAATATTTTAACATGAAAAGAATCGTTAAATTTTTATATTTCACTTCCTTAGAAATCTGATGATTGATAGGTAATAGAAAATTAATATTTGAACGATGTTTAATACATGCAACGACCAAACAGTTGACGAGACTCGATGACTAAAGATATAATAATTTAATAAAAAGAAAAAATAAACACGTATAAAATTTTTTATGCATAAAAGATTTCCATATCCAGATGTATTTCTATATGCTATACAGATAAGTTTCTCTTGCGATCTACAGTAGCACTGTCATTGTGATAATTCAAAGAGAATGAGACTATGTTACGAGACTCTTGACGGTAGAGAACGCGAAACTACTTTCACCAGTCACTAATCAGCAGCAAACCTTTTTGCCATTATTCGATTGATTAAAGCAACTTAGAAAGTTAGCAGTATTGATCGAACGCGTGAATTGCCATAATTTTGTCCCAGCAGAAATAATTTGTTCTCACATTTTACCGTATAGCGTGAAATATTTTAACTTATGTACTAATAATTTTTTTTTCTGCCTAATATACAGACTGATGTTGCGTTGTAAGTTATTAATCATATTTTATGTCAAATCACGATATGCGAGTCCGTATTCTTGCTTCTAATATTTGACATTACGTTTAGTACTAAATGTGACCACATGATTTAGAGTTTTGTTTGTTTAAAATGACTATAATTCCAAATTTAAACATGAGACAATAGGAAGAGCCAAGGTTGTTGTCTTCCATGCAACAACAAAGTATTTTCTTACAATTTTTCATTGAGAAACGAGGTTTGGGTACTCGGAAACTAACTATCACGTCCCGGAAGTAAGAATAGCTCTAATTTTGTTGCGCAACGTCATTCGTGATTATCATGCGTTCGATTCACGGAAAGAACGATTTTGCTGAAGTATCTAAAAATTTAGCTTAGATACAGATTTGAAAATAATTTTACTAGACCATCATAATAATTACATAGTAATCTCAAATATGATAAGTAATGCTATAAAAAGTTTTGACATTCCAGCAACTAATTCGAGCATTCTATATAATTACTGATTGTGCAATAAGATGTTTTTCAGATCTGTATCTAGTTAAATTAAATTTTTAGATACTTCAAAAAAACCTTCTCATGTTTATTGTATATAAAGATTCAAACATTTTTCATGACATTCGAACAATAAGATACCAAAACAATTTAGAATTTGTAATATTAAAAGAGATTTAAAATTAAAATTCGTGGAATGTATGATAAAAGTGATAATATGGTCTACAAGAAATTAATTTTATTTTTAAATATAAACGGTTAGTTTCAAAAAGAAAATAAGAAAGTAAAGAAAACTAGAGTAGAATCGTATAATTAATTCCTAATATCTTATATATGAATTATAAATTTTTTTACATTATAAATATCGTTTGAATCATATTGATCCATTCTCGCATGAAATTCCATAGTTAATCACTCAAGTATTGCACTCCTAATTACTTCGAACTCTATTTATTCTTTGCACGAAATGTCAATAAATCATTGTTATCGTGATAGTTAACAGTCGTAATATGTGACTTTAATTCTCTCAATAAGGAGAATACTTACAGACGATCTTCGATAAAACCGTTGTTGCACATTACCTGAACCTAACGGAACAAGGCCGATAAACATTTGTCGACCACTGTGATAGTGGTGCCACTCCTAGTTGACTGCTGCATAAGTGAGGTTGTGCATCTCATGTATATATATATATATATATATATATATGTATATGTATCCTTCGTATCCTGCGTATATAATTGACCTGATCCGATTTAATATGTATTAGGTCAGATCCTTCTTCGAGAGAACTAGATGTATCTTTATTAATGCTTCAAAACGTTACAGATGATGAATCTCAACTTTCAGTTTGAAATATCTTATTACAACTTTCCTTTTTTTTATAAATATCAAAAATGCTTCAAGTGAATGAAATATGCTCTAGACATAAAACCTTAGCAAAAAAATAGAAGAAAGAGAAATAGTTAAAGCCTATAAAGCATAACAAATACGTGCATAAGTAATTTAATAATTGCTTCATTAATAGAAATATATGTAAATATCCAGGGCATCTAATTTAAAATATGATTGTGTGGTGATTTACACAAAATATGTAAAAAAAAAGCTATCATTCATAGTTTGTGCAATACACGAGCAGTTTGAATATGTACTAATTATAATGACCAATGAATTTTTTTAAAAATTTTATGAGACTTTTTTATACAGTAATAATTATTATTGTATATATTTCGCAAATCAAAAAATGCATATCCAAACTTATATAACTATAAAATATCGACAGCGAATATTAGTAACTGTATATTGTCACATGGTATATCCAATCGCATCATAGCACAATCATGCTAAAATAATGTAAGCATTAAATTTTATATGTTATTGATAGCTTTCCATTATAATCATAAAACAGGAATAAGTTATGAGAGTCTACCGATTTCGATAAAATATACCTCACATATGTAAGTTTAATTCCATATAATTTATAAGCATTAATTATTTAGAATATATGAATTAATACAGCAAAAACAATAGTAATTATCAAATTTCTTAATATGCCGAAATACGTTCACAAAAAATAAGTTAAATTAAATCGTATCATAGCATAACTCGTCAAAATTGTTTATTGCTATAATGATATTATTCAATTAATTTTTCAAATAATTTTCAAGAAGTTTTCGAGTAATAATAATTGATTATTAATTGACAAATTAGATTGTTCGCATGCAATAAACAAAGATAGATTTTGACGAGACAGAAAAAATAATTATGTTAGATAAACACAATGTAGAGGAAACAATTAAAATCTGTCACTCAAATAAACTCAAATAATTAATTCCTTCTAGTCGCTAGCAACTTCATTTACATTAATCATGTTCTTAATTCAAGAGAAATAAAACTTGGACAACTATATGAGATTATCAATAAAATTTGACTTACTTCTAGACTAATAGCTTTAAACTGCTATGTAAATACGTTATTTTAGATACCAGGTTTTCCCCGAGTGCAGACAAGTCAAGAATATTTTTGTCGCGGCCGATCTAATCGATTATCATTAATAAACTGGTTCGCACGCACCGACAAACACCAAGTGGAATGAGATGACATGGAACACTGACCTGTTGACTCTGTTTTACGAATAGACCGCCCGAGACATACGATAAGCGATCGGTGTCGCCACCCGGTTATATTAGGAAACGCGACCATTAATGACTTTCCGATATCGTTTGATAACACGTGTAGCAACCGTTGCATTTATCGTGATATTTGCATATCGGTTACGGAGGCGTGACATGTACATCATCACCGGATTGCCTGGAGAATCGCAAATAAATTTCTAACAGACTGTAGAGAAATGTACTCACTTATAATTAAAATCAGATATAACTGTATTCCAAGTATCACACAAGTATATATTATTTTCATATCTGATTGTGAGGCACGGTATGTCCACACACTGATCGAAATTTGATTATCACGCAAATGGCAATGCAAGAAACAATGGAAATAAGGGCGTGCTCGCGACGACTATCCTCGTTATTATGCATATTTGCACAGTTTCCCAATTATCGAGACTAGAGGTTCTTAATACCTATATAGAAAAATATTATTAATTCTGTTGCTAAGAAAAGTGATCACTCAATTTACTTTCTTTCTTTTAAGTAACATTATCTTTAACAATATTTTCTTGATAATAAATTTTACTTTGCAAACTTTAGAAAAACTTAATACGTACTCAAAACAAGAATTTATTTTCTTTTGAAGAATATTATAAAATTTATTGAAGAAGCGACTTTATATTATGTAATAAGCAAATTAAATTTATTTTAATTTAATAATGATAATAATCTTGATTGAAATATTAAACTTACTAGGATTCAGAATATATTTTGAAAAAATTTGATTTGTGTAATGAATTTATGATAGATTTGCGAATATATGAACTTTTAAAATAACAAACAAATAAAATTATTATTTGTATACAGTGTATATATATATATATTTTTTTTTCTGTGTGTAACGCTTTAAAGTAAATGCTATTTTATATTTTTATTTGAAAAAAATGTATTTATTTTTCTCTCTATCTCTCTTTCTTTCCGAAAGTTTATGTTATATATAATTTGTATGTGAAGTATATTTACTCATGACAAAGTTTATTAGCATTTTATTTTTCAATAAAATATTAATGATTGAAGCACATAAAATATTAAAGTATGATTTTAAGAAAAAGATTTTTTTAACAAACAAGAATTAAATAAAAACTTCAGAAAAGCATCCTGTACTTTGAAGAGGGGAATGACCGAAGGGGAATAACAGTTTAGCAAACTGTGATTTTATTTTGTCACACTTTTTAAATTTTAGGATAATGACTATTGAGATTTCATTTTGTCCAAATTTTTTAACACATTGTCGCATTCCAATCGATTAACTAATGTTAATAAGTATGCCAATAATGCTTCTTGTATGTACAATCTGTGTCCCAAATCGACGATCTTTTTAATGCCACGCTAACGGTATCTCGTATCTTGCTGTTTGGACCACTATCGCATTTGCAGATAGAATTGTATTTTTATTCAAAAATACCACGCAAAACGAGAAATATGTTATAAGAAATTTACATTTATATAAAATGTAACTTAGAGATTTGTACTTAATTATTGCGGATTTATTATTTGCAAATCTGTAATAGCAAAAAGTGATCGTTAAATCCTTAGCGTGTATTTATTTCTTCTCGTCTTATGAACTGAAAAGTATTTCATTTTCTTATTAAACCAAATAGCTTATTTTACCATACTATATCATTTCACGTGTCTCTTGCAAAATAAAGTACTATAACATTCGAGATACAGGAATATAATAATTAAGGAATAATAACTAAGATTAATAACTTATAAATAACTAAGTAGTTGCAAAAATCTAAGCTGATCCTAAGTGAGTTCTGTCCACAGCACAAAGATTACGACAACATCTAGAACGGATGTTCCATGTTCTTCAGAAGATCATTGCGACGCTATCAACTTTTTCTTTTTAACCTCGCCATTGTAAGTCATCAATAATCAGAATTTCCTTAATTAATATTGACACACTTCTACATTATACCGTTTACTGACTTTATTTCAGTTCCACTTTCATCTTGCAGCTTCTTTGCCATAACTTCGTCGAGATAATTCTCATTCCAGCTTGACGACAACGATGGTTGAACGAAGAATGCCATAATGGCTCTCAATTGGGTCCAATTTATTATTTTTTATAAATACTTACAGAAATTATATGTTGTTCTCTTTCTCTTTAGACGCTTTATCAAACTAATCAATCGGCCAATACGCCAATTGAAGGAAATAATCGCACGTCAAAACATTCTCACATTCTTTGCCTCGAATGAAAGGTTCGATATAAGCAAGTAAAATTCGATGTATGAGTAGATTATTAAATGTATCATTCAATTGAATATTAATTAACATCACGAAAAAAATTGTTTTCCCAGAATAAAACTCGATTTTAAATATGTTATGAAAATAACAAATCGAGTCTTATTCTGGAAAAAAAAATTTTTTTCGTGATGTTAATTAATATTCAATCGAATCATACATTTTGCTCGAATGAAGTGCCTTATTTGCAATGAACGAACAGAAAAAAAAACGTGAAGAAACAGTGACAAATTATAGAAGCATTCCACGACGACCGTAAAGGTTTTTACGAGGTTTCTATTCCACGCCGTGTAACCTGATTAGCATTCGCCCTTGATCATTACCCTTAATAAAACTTGTATTGACTATACTTGTAATACTCGTAAAGAAACTTTTGTCACGGGAGAAACAAAAGAGGGTGAAGGATAAACAGATCATCAACCGCGATCGTGCGTATCGATTGTTTCCCTGTGAAACGATATATCGGTACAGATTTACGGGCACGATAATTTTAAAAACAAAATTAATTAAGATACGATTACGTAAAAGATTATGCAAAAGATTAAGCAAAACGTAAAATTATATGTAACATGTGAATTGTAACGTATCATAAAATTAAATGATATTAATTTAGTGCTATATAATATAAGCAATATTTAAAAAAACACGAAGGAGAAGTTTATTTATTTATGTATTGTTTTCTCTTTTTCTTTCTCTTTTTCTTTTGCTCTCTCTATTTGCAAAGTGGGAAAACATGATCCTGCAAATTCGATGAATTATCCTTCAATTTGCGAAGCCATAAATCGTTTATTGCGTCCCTGCGATCGACGATTGCACACGCGGCTTACATAAGTTCGAGCCCTACTAACTGAGTTCAGGAAAGAGAGATTTCCATCCTTGTTTAGTTTGCACTATTGAAGAGTTTCGAGATTGTTTCTGTAACGGAAGACTACTTACTACTTGCGCATTAATACTTTTGAAGAGCATTAATCGAGCCAAATTTCCGAAACTCGGCCAAATTCATGAAACTGTTCATAAACTTATTTCTTGGTCATTAATTTTTAATATCCAACAAAATTGTTTTGAGATCACATTATGTTAAGGAGACTTGTGACCATTGTCAGTGATTATTCGCAATGTTAGTTATTTTCTTCACATTTCACTACAGTATTTTATATTTATATATATATATTTAATACACATAATGAATTTATTATAATGAATTTATATACAATATTTAATTGATATTTTAAATAAAATATTTTTAAAAAATGAGGAAGAGTAAATAATCGCTCTATAAATAATATTTCTAAACAAGTGTATACAACTGCAAATTGAAGTATAGAATTCCTGGAACGTTCTAAATAAATTACATTGTTAAAAGTTCTTGCAGCATCACGCAATGACAACATTTACACGTACACCCAACGCACGCACACACACACACACACACACACACACACACACAAAACTATAATTCTGCACTTATCATAATTGATTTTTCAAAATTGCTCGTTTATGATGTCTGTCAGATTCGCATCGTGACGTTTCTTGAGCCAAAGCGACAAATCGAAATCATTAAGCACTATAATGAGGAAGTGTCTCCTTGATATTCAAATCAACTGAATCAGTAGTATGCAGAGCTTAAACTTAGAGTTTAAGAGCAGAGCTCGATATTTTCTTCAGAATTTCTTCACATTGTTCTATCAATTCTATTTTAATTGACACATATTTAGATTAAGATTACGTAGTACCTCGGTAATTGACAATTTATATTGAAAAAAAATATATATTAATTAAAGAGAAAGAGAGGAAAATGAAAGAAAGAGAAAGGGAAGAACGCAAAAAGAAATTTGGTTTTTTCACAACAAAGTTTTTTCAAATTAATTTCTTTGAAAATACTTTTAAAATGTGTACCACAAACATTTCTCTTTAAACGTATCTTACAATATAGAGATCTCAAAAATACAAATTGAAAAAAATTTTATCACTTCGTACGTATACTTTTATATCCCTTTTCTTTTGAGCTACGAAAAACGAAAACGCGTTGAATACATTTTTTTTCGGATTTTCATTCAACCTGGTGAAATGTTCACGTAAGAGAAACGCTGAAACTTCCATACGAGAAAGAGAGACAGAGAGAGGCGCTACTTCAGTCCGACTCTAACAGTCCAAACAGATTGGTATCTGAATCTCGGAGGAAGGCAACAACTTCCCTTTACGGTCTCCTTCTCTCTTTAATTTCCTCCGGAAAGGATCGTCGAATAGATAACGGAAAAACGTGAGAAGAACGAGAAAAACATAGCGGCCACGAGAAGTTTCCGGTTGATATCCCGGAAACGACCGTGGGTCTCTCGGCTGAAGTAAAAGCCGGGACGAAAGAAAAGGACACAAGACGGAAGAGTGTGTGGTTATGTGCTAGTGAGACTCAGGCAAAAAGACATACCCAAGTATAGAAAACACTAATCTAGTCACGATGACCAACAGCATGAAGCAAACGGTTATCAAGTGAGTTGCCGCAATAGTTATTTACTCAAAACAGCAATTATTGCCGATAGCAATAATGATCGTTGACCAGAGTATTTCCCCGAACAATTTTTCTCGCTCTAAGTGCACCTATCTATACCCAAGCAGAACAACAAGTCACGGTAATGACAAAATGACGTTAAAGTGACGTCAAAATGATGTCAAAGTGATTCTAAAATGAAATTTTGGAGTCATTTTGATATTATAATGATTTGTTCTGCTTGGGTAGTTTATAAATTAATTTAATGTAATATTTTCATAATACAGCAATATGCAAAACTATTTTATAATGATTTTACAGTTAGAGAAATCGAATAAATACTATTTTTGAAATTAAATTATTCATAGAAAATAATGATAAAAAATATATTCTTAAAAATATATGGATTCTTATTATTTGCTTCTGGCTCGTACAATTTATATTATAATATTACATATTAAAATACAATTTATTGCAATTAATAATTAATGCAAATTATTATTTCAATTTCAGAAAGAATAATAAAAATATTGATACTATTATATGAACAACAATTAAAGTTATAAAAGCTTTCAGCCATTCTGCAAAGTATACAAAATTTTTGTAAACAATCAATTGTCGTTGCTTATGTAACAGTAATATTTTGAATCTTTTATTGAATATTGATCCGCGCATTTAGAGTTCAAGTACATCTATAAATCTTTTCAAAAACAATACACAGAACACAATGTTTGTTTCTCAAAATGACGCTAATAAATTTTTATTTTTTAAGTGATTAAAAATTTAAGGCTTTTCATAAATTACGTTTTAAGACACAAGATAACATAAAAGTTCCTTCTCGTTTCATTTCAGTTTCGTTTCACTTTATTCTTTTTCTACGTAAACAACACACACGCACACACGCGGAGATATCTTTTTAACTTTTCTATTTATAAATAGAAAACTTTTATACATGGAAAAACACGTGTTTGACAGTTATAAACTGCTAACACGCTATCGCTACCAGAACAGATATTTTTTGTTTTTTTTTTGTGTATTAGCAAAGTTTTATGGACTACATGTCCGCAACTTATGCAATGTTGTTAAAAACTAGTCGTTTGAAACTCGATAAGATAAATTGGAATGCGGGGAGAATATTTCATAAGAGATGAAAGCGTCCTTAAATCCGATAACGAATCGCGATTATTATGCGAATTATCGATTATTGATCTTTGATTCAATGCATTCTTAGAATTTTACCTTTCTGTAATATAACAATCTCAAATAAAAAATTATAAAGCAATTTCTGTACGAGAAATATACCGATATCTTAATGCAAAATAGATATCTTACGCTTGCAGACGTTGACCTGCCACAGTTTTGCATCAAATGTAATCTAGTTTTGGTCTTACATTTTATTTGTCCATTATGTAAATTTCCATTCCAGATATAAAATGAATCGTTAAATGTATACGGTGTGAATTTATAAATTTGTTTCTAAATTCTATTTAATTTAAAAGATATTATTATACAATACAAGTATTCTTTGATATATCATTTTCATATTGTTTTGATCATGATAATTATGTAAGACATTGTCTTGCAATTACGGCAAGCAAACTTTACTTTGTGCTAATAGGACTAATACGAGATCTGTTGACTTCGCAGTCTGCACATCTTGTATTCCACTTTGTTATCTTGATTTATACATCAAAGTAACCTAATGTCGTATCATCCATGTTCTATATTTTTTTTTTATAGAATAGAAAATATTACAATTTTTACTTTTACGAATAATTAGAAAATCTATAAAATTGATTAAATTTAAACACAATAGAACTTCTATTATACGAATATTGTTTATCTGAACATTAATTATTCAAACATCTGTTATCTTGAAAAAGAAAGTAAACATTTGAGTTGAAACTAGTAGCTCAAAATAATTGAAAAAATGGAACGGAATGATAAAAAAAAGGCCATTTATTACATTACATTTATACTTATCGAATAAATAAACTTAAAATTAAACCATTATTATCCATAAAATTCAATTATCTAAATATCTTTTCTTACGACTAAGGTTCAGATAATAAAAGTTCTATCATATATTAAATCACTTATTATATTTAATAAAATAAATATTGCAATTAACATGGAATAAAAAACTGTTATTGCCAAGCCAAGGCAAAGACTCAAGAATTATGAAAATATTTTGACCAATCTAATCAGTTTCATAAATAATAAATTCATAAATTATGATACAATTATAATAATCAACGTTAATAATTATTTTTATTTTGAGAGCCACATTTCTTTTTATTAAACAAATGTAAAGTAAGCTGACATCCGTATCGTATCGGAGCATTAATGTTTATCGGCAACCGTGGCAAATCGCAGTATCGACACGAGCAAGTCTTATTAAGGCTATGGTTCAGATATGCAAATGAAAGAACATGACATTTTAGCGCAACGAGAAATCTCGCGATTTCAATGCACGCAGGGACAACCAGTGATAAAACGTACCAGGCGTTGATGTTACGCCGAGAACCGGCCGGCCATTGCGCCGCATAGAGATAAAAAAAAGCAATCAAATTATTTAAAAAATCCTTTCTTGTAGAAAAAAGTATTAGTCTTAGCAAACTTCCTTTACGTTAATAAATATTCATATAATTATGTGTCATGCCATTTCTTGACAAACTTAACCTTGCGTTTGCAGACGTAAAGAATATATCATAAAAGTCAGCAAAATACGTTTCCCTCTTGATAACTTGTCTCGTATGGAAAGAAACCGCTTGACAAGGGTACGGAAATTCGTCTTGACTCATAAAATTAAAATCGCGTAACATATTGCGACTGTTATTTGAAAACAAAAAAAATTTTTATAATTCGTGCACTGTTGCAATTTAAAATTTGCAAAATATATTTCGGAAACGTATTTTGAACGTTCAAGGATATCGAATTGTCACTTAGGCTCAAACACTATGACGATACTGTCATTATTGCATATAATTGCATCTGATAACAACAGTGTCATTAAAAATGTATTTCTTTGTGGCGTTTCCACGAAGGAATTTATTTTTTTACAACACCATTGTTTTTAAATGCAATTATATAAAAATACTACAATTATATGTGATAATAATAATATTGCAATTATATGATAAGAACAGTATCGCCATGATAGTTAAGTCCAATAATTTGACATCCTTGGATGTTTGAAATATATCTGGAAAACTCCGATTTATGTATGCTGGAGATCTAAAATATATCCTAAAGTCACTATTTGGACTTTTAACTTTAAAGTTATTTACACAAACATTTTAAGAATGTTCCAGCTACATCGTCAATATTTTCAGTTTTCAAGTAATGCGTGACGGTGCCACCAGAGAAACACACCGAAGTTCAAAATTATATCTGTTTGGAGATTATCTGTGTATAAATTCAAAAGCATCTTTCAATATTAATTGTATACATCTTTTTTGAATCAATTATATATTAATTGTTGATATAATTCAAAAAAATGAATAATTGAAAAGAATTTCACGTTTGTCATATCAACATGTTATTTTTGACATAAAATAACGGAAGAATAAAAAACGCTGATTTAAAATGTGTACGTAATTTAAATTCGTGTATGCGAATATCATATGTCGATTTTAATTACTCGTATTTAAAAAATCACATCGAATAGGATAAAAAGCGCAGTATGATTTTTCACGAAAAATAAAAGATTTTGTTTATAAAATGATAAAATGATATCTTGAATCCTCATAATTGGGCCTTAAGATGAAAATTAAAGTTCTTTTTATAATTTTCATCGAATGACGACTGTTCAGTGTTTTCTTTTTCCCGAAAATTTATATATGTATAAAAAAGAAGAATTTTCAGAATTAATTCTCTGTGCCATGAGGGATTGAACGTCCATACGTTGATTGTTGCATAAGAGGTAATGTTTGTTGTGGTTTGGAGCTTAGGGCTTTCAACTTTACAGTGTGCCTTTATATATGAAGTTTATATAGCAATTTGAATTAATCGTTCAGAATTAATCAGAACTAAATGTATAGTAACAATATATTACTAAATTATATAATATGCAGTAATTATTTGAAAAATAAAAAAATTACATTACAGTTTACATGTAATTATATATAATTAAAATAATTATATATTATTATACAATTATAAACGGAACATTGCACGTATATTTAACTTTATATTTAGTCTACTTGAAAATATATAAAATTATTTTTAAAAATGAACGCAAGATCATGATACGAATGGCTTGCTCATCGAATAGAAATTTTTGTGTACGAAAATAATTTAATATTGAGAAAGAAACGACATATCGTGAATACGTAGTAGCAAAAAAAAACGAACTCATGAATTTATAAGTATGATTGATTTGCACGAGGTGAAAGTCTCTTACGAGGTACACTGAACATTGGAAGCGTTTACGACTCATGGTGCAAGTTTACAAACGCTTGTATCGAGTTATTATGTTGTTACGACAGCCACGCCGTCGCGATGCAATATGTATGTAAAATTTGAGCAATCCCATTTAACTTCCTTGTCGGATAAACCAACTTTCGGATAAATCAGTTCCACAAAAGTGTAAACATTTAACAATGTATTTTGCGGGCGACACATAATTATATGAATATTTTGTGCACAATACATCTAAATGCTTACAATTTTGTGCCTGCAATTGTAGATAATATATTTAAATTTTTGTAAATAAACGATATTTATCCGCCATTATAAACAACTTACAGCAAAATATTATGTTAAAGAGATGATAAAATTATAAAAGTATAATATTTTGTTATCTCATCTCACACATATACAAATTCTTATCTTCACGCATACGCTTATCACTTGTTATGAAATATTTATACGAGATAATAAAAAAAAGAATACGCAGATTAGAAAAAGTATCAAAGCCATGTCATAAATTCTCGGAGGCTTTTTATCTACTCTTTTGAAAATAATAATCACCGTAATGATAACTGAATATATTATGTATAATCCTATATACAATTATTAATATTATTATACACAATATATAATATTTACATTTTTTTGAACTTATATGTATATTAACCTTTGACGAAAGTTTCGATATAAAGAATTTGAAATTTTTTTTCCATCATATGGCGAACATAAAATTCCCCGAATTTACAGTTTTGATGATTGCTTTGATAAAATAGTATACTTCTACTTTTATGTAGAAACTTATTTTGTAAAAAACAAAGGAAATCTTATTCATATTGATGATTCATTCATGTTTTCTTCTTGCGAAAATCATGAAGGAATCAACTCGCGTAAAAATCGCTGACTGAACATTTTCATGCGGCCCAGAATTACTAATATAGTATTACACAATTACATACGTGATCTGTAAGATAATCAATAATCAGTAACCCATATTTTTTCATATAAATAGAAATGACAAACTTATAAGTTTTACATTCTTATTATTCTCTTTCTTTCCCATTTTTGTATAAATATTAAATCACGTATTTATTATAATTTATTCACAATATATATTTAAATTTTTTTTATTCGAAATATTATAGTAGATTGTTTCATTAAAAATTCCAAGATTTAGAAAGAATACGTTGCAGCATATATACATATTATTTATTCAGTAAATAAAACACTTAGAAAGGAAATGTTAATTTTTGGAATACACATCAATCGTCGTAACACTTGTCATGTATCAAATTTCGTAAGAGATACACCGTGTCCAAAAAAATCTTTCGTGACTTTCAATAGCATTCTTTCGGCTTTCGTAAAATATGCCAGGCGCGGCATATTGATATTCCAAACATGTCCAGAGAATCCATTACAATCGCGATGGTTCGCCGAGAACGACAATCAGAATTAATTTCGCCGTCTTAAAAGAGGTCTTCCTCTTTTACCTTGCGGTTTACGCGAGACGCGAATTACAAAGGTCGGAAAAGTCACGGTAATCTGCACGCTAACTGCCATAATTTGATAATTGAGAGTAAAACGCCTGTTTGGCTTAAACGCGACCTTCTTCAATGCGAAAATCTGCCGTTACACCATCATCATCTTCATCGTCGTTATCGTTGTTCCGCGCCCACTCAAACTGGCCCCTGATCGACCTCGTTGTCGTACAACGGGAATATCGAAAACACGTGAAAGCTTATGACACTTGTCGTCTGTCAAAAATACATCTTACCTGATATCCCGTTAAAAAAATTTACACATGATACTCGCATACACGAATTTTAAGTCATCAGCGTTTCTCATTCTTTTGATTTTATATCAAAAATAATATATTGATACGACAAACGTGAAATTCTTTCTAATTATTCATTTTCTTGAATTATATCAATAATTAACATATAACTGATTCAAAAAAGATGTATACAAATAATACTGAAATTAACTAATGCTTTTGAATTTACAAAACAAAGATTGAACGAAGATAGTCTCTAAATAGATACAATTTTATTAAGCTCATTAGCCTTTCTTTATGCAATTTTATTTTATAATTTTACTATTTTATTATAATTTTTATTACATTTATTATATTTATATTGATTGCTATTTTATTCCTATAAAAGTATTTTTACCAGATCTGAATTTTAACGAATGAATGAATATTATAATATAATTTAAATTAATGTACTTAAAAGTAATAATTTATTTTATCAGAATACAATGCATTATATGCTGCGTTTTCTCACACAGAACTTGAAAAACCATATATCTAGCAAGCGACGCATTGGTGGGGATTGATTACCTCGTGCATTATATGACTCCTCGCGGAGTCAGGCAACAATGTGCTATCGTGTAATTTACGAGAATTGGAAAATGTACTGTTATCAGAACTATCCACGAGGAGTTGTGCGATATCGCGAGTGTGAACGGAGCGAAGAAATAAGACAAACGCATAAAAAGATACTAGATCAATGAACTATAACGTATAGTACAATCAGTCTTATTTTGAATGAACCGCAAAGATAATAAGGCCACGATGCTGAAAGTATGACGCGTTTGTTAAGATAATGAAACAAATGTTCATAATAAGGGCTGAAGGATTTGGAGACTGCGAGAAAATATAGCAGCAATCTGAGCAATTGGTATTTTAAATAATAACAAACCTATCAATAATTTTCAATCTATTTATGGCAGAATTATAAATATTATAACGAAAATTTAACATGCCTTACATTATATATATATATATATATTTTTTTTTCTTGTTAATATTAATTAAAATAATTTTTACGATGATTACAAACTGAATCAAGATATTTCCCAAAGAGAAAATTACAAAACATGAAAAAATTACGCACTAAAATAAGAAAGTAGAAACTACCAAATATTAAGTGAAACAATTTCAATCAAATGTTCGATTAATACAATAAAAAATAATTTTACTTATCTATATAAATATATGTAATAATTTAATAAATTAAAAAATATAAATAATTTAGTAGTTATAATTATTATAAAATACTATAACATTATAACTAACTGTTTTGTAATAATTACTAAATATAATATTTAAAAAATATTATTTTTTATTATATTAACTAATTATTTGATTGACGTTATACCATTCATTTGGTACTACTAGACTCTTTTTTCAGTGTGACTAATTTAGTAAGAAAGTGTCAATTCTATCATTAATTAATATTGATTAATATTTAACAGCGCCGTGTTCCCATTTCTAACAAAGGAGTAATTATTTATACGATTGAAGAGGTAAACGCGGACGCATTCATTGTGGCTCACTTCAATTCCGGAATTAACGTTGCGTCAAGCGACACAATGTAGACGGTACAGTATTCTAACGTATAGAGGGAAGAGGGTCAGGAAGACGATTAAGAGGCGCCAGGTCATGGCACGTGAAGGCGATGTCACGCGCGTCTTTCTTGCTCGTGCGTCTCTTCATTACGATGCAGTTCGCGCCGTTTTGCCTTTCCGTCGGTCCTGTGGCGACACAGTTTCGCGGTCGCGGTACTCTGTCGGGGCCGTCACGTGCACCGGTGAACGTATCCGCGAGGATAGCATGCTCGATGGAGGGCAACGGGGTGTTCCGATAACACTTAATATACCACGCGAATCGATTTTCTATGCGACGAGAGGCAGGGCGCTGATTATACACAACAATGAGAATGGTGGCAGTCATTTTAGTAGAAACCACTCTGTTCTAAGATTATCTTCTCACTTTTCCAGAGAACTTAAAAATTACACTCGGTAATTATATTATTAAAATTATGTATATAGGTGATCACGACGTACAAATTTATAAACTGATTTAGACCGGATTTTTAATTATCTAGTTAATTTATGGTTTAACGACACCTCACTTAACTTAATAATGTAAAAATTGTATTTTTCTAGTTATGATTAATCACTAAACTAATAGTTTTACGATTGACTGTTGCCAACTGAAGCCTGGTAGAAAAGTGGAAGAAATACACGTTTCACCGAGGCGAGTCAGTTGTTATCAAAGATTTTCACAACTACAATATACATGTATATTCTTATCAATTTTTGGCCATTGTCTTCTTATTAAACAAGCTTAGTTTAAAGCTTATAATTATCATTAATTTTGCTGTAATAGATAAATAAACATATTTGTTATCAACATGAATTTGAATTGTGTAGTGATAATTTTAAAAATTATTCACTACAAAATCATCAGTTTAGTGATTAACTATAACTAGAAAAATATAATTTTTACATTATCATCAGGTTAAATCTAACCACGAGAAAATGAAAAGTCGGGTCTGGAAGTTCTAATATCTTAAATAGTTCTATTTAATTAAATTGAAAATATATTTTTTACTGAACGTAGTATTTTGGGCCTTTTTTATAAATACGTGAAAAGAAATACATCCTGAGGAAAAATTTGAATCCAAGGAAATGTAATTTGAAGAATCAACCATTTCTTACTTTGCACGATTACGCATACAGTGTATACAGCATCAAAGTTTATCGCAGGATTGCTAAAAGTATAGTTATTTTCAATTCGTCAATGTCGTCAGGTGGTTATTTGCAAAAATGTACATGTCGACGACATCGGCGTGTCTAGAAAAATAATTATATCTTCTACTATAATGACTTCGACTACTCGGTGAGTTTTTGTCACTTTTATCCCTGTGAGACGTCGAAACCGGAATAAATTCGCAAATTATATAAAGGAATGTACTAAGTGTAAATTTATAGAAACGTTATTAAACGGTTTAATGCGGTTTAATGTTTCACTACTTGAAAAATATATATATATTTGTAATCTCCTTAAATGTAATATTGATGCAAACTATTGAATATTGTACTCTTTTTTTTGTTAACACAGTAATTACACACGTTAAGTCATTAAACTCATAGACCAGAATATTCTATAACGCGGATATTGCTATCAACTCAATTGAGATATAGATATGATCTTATATGTACGTTAATTTCGCATATAGTCGCCTCGCCGATCAATCCATCGCGATCCGACGATGAGGCTTGATTGCTTGGTTAGTGGCGCGACAAATATGGAATACGGACCGCAATTTCTCGCCGAGCCCTGGGGGTAAATACCGCGAAATCAGAGGATAATCATACTCTATCGCTTTTCCACAATCTTCCACTTTGTTGATATTTTGATATGCAGTTATTTTGAAACATACGTATACAATAACGATCGAATAGTGAACTAATAAAAATTACCCACGACCTTATCTTTTCCTGATTCAACTGTTAGACGGAGCAATAATGTACAATTTTTCCTCATTTCCTAGAAATAACTTTTTTAACATCTCAATCTCAAAACAAATATCAAGTTTTCTCTTCTTTACTTACGGCATGTAAATATATTAATTTTTTGCAATTATTTACAGATTTTTAAGATGCTTATTAGCTTCACTTATTAAATCCTATTGAAATGGACGATCAATTTAATTTGAAATGAATTTCACCTTCAGTTTGTGATTACATTCCAGATAAATCTTATCGGCGCGCAGTTTAAAAAACTAAAATAATACACTATTAAAAATAAAATGTTAATTTTAACTGAAAGGTGTATAATCGACTTTTTGAGACATACAAAATAATATGTTAAAAGTCTCTAAACGTCAGAAAGTCTGTCCACTATACATCTTTAAGTTAAAATTAACATTTTATTTTTAACAGTGTATATTGGCAAAAATGTGTATTTAGTATTATTAAGCATTAAAATCCGCTTTAACTGAAGGTAGAATTATTTCTATTAATTGATAAATATATAAAATTGCTTAGTGACGCGACAAATATGGAACAAATACGGACCACGATCTCTTGTATTAAATTCATAAATTCGTTTATACTGTAAGGGTCAAGGTCGGGCATCAGATGCGGACGATACGCGGCATTGACTCTGATATTACACAACAGAGGATGCTTCGGCGTATGTCGTTGCTTCTTGATGAGGTCAATACACTCGTCGTTGCATTACGCGCGCTATAAGTTATGCCATTATGCCATCTCTATTATTCTATAAGTATCTACACTCGATGTATTTACGCGCGCATTGTTTGCGAGATAAAAACACACAGGGCAAAAATCAATAACTGCTACTGCATATTGATCATTTCTTGCGTAAATACAATCAATGACTGTACATTCCGATTGCCGATATAAATTTTCTTTCTGAATTGATATTATGATTTAGAAAACAATCAGTTAAAACTACGATTGGTTTTTAAATCCGGGAAACATAGTAAGTTATATAAATATAAATGTAGTAAGTTATATAAATAACCGTGTAATAAGAAAAATAAATTCAATAATAAATTATAACTTTTGATCAAGTCGATTGTTATTTTGTTCTTGCTGTTACGTCATCGGTGAAATCTGTACTTTGCGCAACTATTTAAAAAAAGATATGAGAAGAACAGAAAAATTTAAAATTAATATTACGAATTCGTAGCTTCGAAAGATTAAAAAGTACTTACATAAATAGTACTACTATTATTATAGAAATTACTGTATTATTTTATTTTTTTATCTAAATGCAAAAATTTTGCAAGAATCTTGACGCTTGAAGCGGCATCGCAACATTTTTGTGTACACTCGATTTTAGTCTGTTTGTACTTCTCATCGCGTTCTCGGACAAGGTCTCGATAGCCGATTATGCGAGGAAGTTAATGCGCCACGATCTCATGACATGATCGTAAACATAAAACGCAGAAATGGCGCGCGGCTGGGACGAAGATAAAAATCCGACTGCGGTTTGCCTTTCGTTCGCTACGCGAATTCTCCACCGAGAAAAACGGCAATTCTTTCGCCGGATAGGAAAAGCGATCCATAAATTCCGATGTGCTTTAGATCCAAATGGCATTTTACTGCGCATCGACAGCACACATGCACACGTGTATAGATACGCGATATAAAAGCGCATGAAGAATCAATTTCATTCGCGAAATTGATGAAAAATAAAAAAAAAGTACGGTATCTTTGAGCATATGCAATGATATCCTATGTTCTTGTTAGGCAAACGGCAAGAAATAACTGATCTTTTCGTAATACCCTTATTTACATTATGTAAACGATGTACGGTTCCTTATATTTCATGTTCAGATGTACATATATTTCTTCGTAATATGCATAGAGATGATAGTATAGAATATAGGATTCGATAGTACAATACATTATTTATACATAGAGAATATACGTAGATGACGAACATTGTTTCACGTGCGATTAAACTTGGAAATACGATGCATAATTATCGTGAGGATTACAGCGAGAGAATTTTGCAGTTCGTGTTACAAAGCATACTACTTAAAGTAAGTCGCAACAATATCTCTGCAACTGTCGACACGTGCAATACGTTCAAATAATTGGGAAATTCTTAATTTAAAAGTGTGATAAAATTAAGTTTATAAAATATGAGAATTAAGCAAATCCTTCCTCTTCAGTTTTAAATATTACACATTAACCAAGGTTCAATTTGTTTCTCATCTCTTTCCAATTCTAGAATTGGAAGTTGCACCTGGGTTAAGAGTTAACTGTGAGTTGTGGAACTGGACCTAAATATTTTACAAGTCAGGGTAAAAATATTATCTGGAGGAAAATGAAGAATACCCTGTTATTGATTTAATATTTTTAAAATAGCTTATCATATATATTTTTTTAATTATATGTGATATGTGATTAAACTTTTAGGGATGTAATTTAAGGATAATGTGATATTTTTTATTTTGTCGTTTCTTTCATTTTACGATTTTCATGCAGAAACCCGACATGGTGGAAGAGGCGGTCCGGTTTGGAACGCGGATTAACGGTGATAGCGGTTTCCGGGTTCCTCTTGTGCATCGCTTTGGCGGTCGCCATCGGAATTTTGGCGGCCAACACGACATGCAACATCAAGTCTGGTAAGAGTGCTTACTTTTATAGTGACCTATAGTGCAACATAAACCGTTCACCATGCATGTTGCAAGTATGCAGTATTGTCTGAGAAGCACAGAAGCGAGACCAGCATTTTTCTTTTTTTATGAAAATTATTTTGATTGAAATCAAAAAGACCTCACTCACGTGTTACTTTTTATGAATCGCTTAGATCTTCTTTATTTCAAAACTGAATCATCAAAATATTGAATGTTGCTTTTGTTATATGCTTTTATTTAGAAATGATGTACAGAAAGATATACAGAATGATTCAAATATATTTCTTGAATTTCAAAAGTAAACAGTAAAGAAAATATTTATAAATCAATTTATGATTCTGAATATCTCTAACATTTTAACTTTTAAACTTTTAATATAAATTAAATAATGTAATTTTGTTTTGTTTTTCTCACAATTATTTTACAAAATAAAATTATAATGTTAAACGCGCAATAATAAAGAAGATCTAAGCGTATAATGTGTTTCGTATTTGTTTGTGAAAGGCTATGACTATATGATGCACATTTCTGTGCAGGATTTGATTTAGCTTAATAAAATCTTGTCAGATTTTACTTTTAAAAAGTATTCGATTTTTTCAATTGCATAAAATATGAATAATATTGATAGCACTTGTTTCTTTTACTTTAATGAAGTTCTTGTAACATTAAAGTTTTTAAAAGGAATATCTCATTTTATCTATATGTATTCCCATCTAAATTTGTAAATCTCTCTTGCACCTGCAACAACTAAGTATCATACATCGACATCTTAAGACGTACGTTAATCTCCGGTTGCGACAAAGACATTACTTAACATCATCCAATTGCATTTAATGCCTGAAGCAAAATTACTAGTAATGAGCAAATCATAATTCCTCGCAATATGGCAGCGACAGACTTTTGTAATAGCTTACGCGATATGCAACTTGCAAAAATCTAGATTTAATCCTTTAAATAACTGCTTTCAACTCCTGTATGACATAACAAATACAAAAACTTTATATCATTAAAAGATTCCCATTAGTATTGTTCGAGTTGTATCGATATAACATTTGAAAACAAAATTTCAACAATTATCAATTTTAATAAATTTTAAATGTACATACTTGGAAAAAAAACGTAAAATTTATCTAATTTCATTGGCATTTCTTGTTAGTTCTAACAAAATTCTATACTGTATAATTATTTTTAAATAGAATTTCGGCTGTTACTTTTTCAGTTTTAGTTTTTTAGTATAACTTCTTTATTTTTATGAATATTTGTAGAGCTATGAAAGTAGTCCTAGAACCATGATTATTTTTTTTATGTTAATCCTTAGCAAAATAAAAAAAAAGTCCCGCCTTTTTTATATGAAAAAGTTAAAACTAAAAATATGGCATGTTAATTTCGCGAATCTAGTACGATAAAAAAATTTTCACTTTTAGCTTCAGTTCGTAGAATGATAAATGATTTATTATAGAAATTTATAAACATATAATAATTTCTAATACATTGAAATAGTCGAATTATCCCTATTACGTGTCTTATCGTTGATAAAAAATAAATTATTCATTTACAAATTAAATGCTATTTGAAGGAAGAATGTGGAATGCGTAATAAAAGTTTTGCTAATAAAAAAACAAAATTTATTTTGATGCCAGAAAGTATCGTCATGATTATTTTATCATGGTTCTTACGAATCCACGTGTCGTTTTTCTTTGACATCTCGAAAGAAAGATCCAAAGATGTTTTTTAATGCAACAAACGATGAATATGTTTACGATCGAAGCCGTTCGGTAACGGTACGTATCCGCATCGTAAAAATTTTAACTGTGCGAAAGTAAGACGCGTAATTGCAGCGCGGTCATCGTAAATTTTATTTCTACATCGGCGCCTCATATAAAAATGCTCCACCCGCTCATTAAACGTAAAAAAGAAAATTACATTACAAAAATACTTCCGCATTGGATTACAAGTACGGAAAAAATTAATTGGATGGTACAGCAAATTTATAATTTACTACGCAAATTCAACAAATTCGATAGCTAAGAAGATTTGATGGTTTAACAAATCGCCAATGTTATTCAGCTATCAACTTTGCTATTTTAACATAGAAAATTGACTGTCCGTATATTACGATACATTACTATAAATTTACTGAATCAGTGAAGTTTTCAGCAATGTTTTTTTTCCTTCATTTCAGCAGTGAGAGGAAAAATCTCTATCATTTGATTAATAACGTATATTTCAATGTATATTACAATGACGTGTCTCAAATTAATTAAATCCAGGAAGAAGTAACATTAGCTTAAAAAGATAACATCCATGGCATACATAAAAACGTAAAACAGTAAGATGTAGGTAAACAATAAGTGAATTGGCCAATCACGATAGAAACCAAAAGTCAATAGTGAATCCAATGTTTTCGATTTCCTTATTGCTTACGTCACATTGCCTTACGTTTTTATATGAATTTAACCGCGAAATTCATGACGTGCAAATCGAAGTGACGTCAATAAAAGGGTAATTCTGATGCATTTTGATATTTCTAGTGAACAAATATTTTGAGAATTATTCACTCGCTACGCGTGTTCGTATTATAGTGACAAGCCCGTTAAACGTAATCACATCAGTTTACAACTCCCTCCCCCCTGATCTAATATTTTGATTGCGCGTCGATTTGGCATCGAGCTTACGATAGCGTCATTACTGACGCATTCAAGATATTTTTGGAATGTTTTTAAAAAATTGACGGAGAATACGAAATGAGTCACAGCTCGATTTGATATTGTCTTTGGTAGATGTTGCCTTTCACATGTGTAGTGATTACACACGCAATCCGACAAAGAATAATAATTGGTAAAACATCGTGCAATCTTTACGTAAATACGATTGGATTGAAAAGAAGAAAGAAAGAGAAAGAAAGAGAGAGAAACGCTATTATAAAACTTATTTCAATCTAATCAATTAATTTAATCAGTTAAAAGATAATCTTTTAAGAATTCATGCATTCGTCTTTCGTAATAAAAATATTTTAAAGACAAAAGAACGGAATAAATCGTTTCTGAATGTGCAATGTAGTTTTTGCATCCGATTTAGAAAATTCAAATGTTGTTTTTTATTTTCTGTAGAATTGATTTCCGTTGTCGTATCATTATATATAATAGTGACTATATAGATATAAATAATTTATCAAATTTTGTCATTACAAGAGAATTAGATCTTCTTTTAAAAATACGCTGCGGAATTTTCTGGAAAAAAAGAGGAAGAGATTCATTTTTCATTTTTCATTTTTTGATAAAGTGAATTGATAATAGATCTAATTATATAACACATACAACACAATATACATATGCTAGCAACTTGCGAAAGAAACGATATCAAACTTCATTGTGTATGCAGTTTAAATTTTATCACGGCTTGCTCCGATGCTTCACATTCATTAATTTGTTGCTGTTATGCATTTTTTTTTCGCACCTGCAATCACACCTGCAATCACACCTGCATCCGCACGAGAACAGATACTGTTAACGTAGAGATGCTACCATCCACAGCCCAGGCGTTAAACGGTTTGGATATACCGAAGAACATAACACTGGCGAAATGCAATGATGTCTGTTTAACATCTGAATGCATTCACACAGGTCAGTAAATATAATACGGCTTAAATTTTTTGTCTATTTAAATATATTTTTTTTAGTAAGATTTGTATCATCATAAGACTAATAGATGGATATCGATACATTTTTAAAACATTAAAAAAGAATTCTATTTTATGTGGCTTTAAAACATTAAAGACAGAGAATTTAAAATAAAATTTGAATAAATAATTTCAATCATATATTCTGTATCTACCTGAATAAAAAAATAAATAGTTATATATTTGTAAAAGAAAATAAATTATATATTTAATATTGAGATATCATACTGATTTTCATTTGAGTCGGTATTTTTCTTTTCGGTAATATTTATTCATGTATGTATGTTTAACAATCGGAAATTTTGTCAATAAATAAAACGAATATTTTTATCTCTATATAAAAGTTGCTTTTATCAATAACACAAAATTCAATCATTGATTTGTTAGAAAATATTTGCTTACCAAAGATATTTCATCAAAGTGTAAACTTCAAAATATATTTTATACGAGAGAAATTAATTTTATAAATTATTTTATTAAAAAACTAAGAAATTCCTAATCTGAAGATATTAAATTAAACTAATCTGTTCAACATATGTATCGCAGCCTCTAATGTAATAAAAAATATGGATCCTAATGTGGAGCCCTGTGATGACTTTTACAAATTCGCCTGCGGTGGATTCCTAGAATCCACAATTATCCCCGACGATAAAACTAGCGTGACTGCGTTCTCTACTATCGTTGATGATCTCGAGGAACAATTGCGACTCAGTATCGAAGAAGAAAGTCCTCCAAACGAACTGAGATCGTTTAGGCTTGCCAAAGACTTCTACAAGGCCTGCATGAACAAAAGTAAGCAGCCGGGACATGAAATTCCATATAAGTCGTTAAATTTAAAGAATGCATTCTTTTAATGAATCCATAGCAAAATAATTAATGAAATCATAGCAAAATTATAAATCTTATTGATTTATTTTACGAATCGTTTGAAGTGTTCGATCTTACTATACATATATCTTCCGGAAAAAATTATCTATAATTGAAATACTTTAATACGTAATGTGTTAGAAGAATAATTGCATTGCAAATTCTTATTTTTAAAATCAATATATAACGCCAAAGAAAAAATAATAAAAATATAATACAAATTGAAATAAAAATTTTATCTCTTTTTCATTCTTTTTCATTCAATTATACTTTTTTTTCAGCCGCTATCGAGGCGAGAGGTTTGACACCATTACTGAACAATCTAAAAAATCTCGGTGGCTGGCCCGTTCTGGAAGGTGAGAGATGGAAAGTCGGCGACTTCACTTGGAAAGATTCTGTCTACAAATTCCGGAGACTGGGCTATTCAGTTGATTACTTCATCGATTTCGGCGTCAGTGTCGACTTGAAGAACAACTCTAGGCGTTTGATCGACGTAAGCACGTAACTATTTATCCCGGGAATACGAGATCCACGACAAATGCAGAACGAAGATTACAATTTATAAATACATAATCATATGTAAAATGAAATAATATTGAGTAAAATAATATAGGTGCTTTTCTAAACGAACACGATATTTGTTTTCAACTAGTACACGCAAATAAAAATTGATAATTTTTAATAGCTCGATCAAGCAGCGCTCGGACTTTCGCGCGAATATCTGTCGAAAGGTTTCAATGAGAAAATCGTCCAGGCATATTACAAATACATGGTAGACATTGCTATAATTCTTGGAGCCAATCCTGACCAAGCCCGCACAGAATTAAAAGAATCACTTGAATTTGAAATCAAGCTCGCAAATGTAAGTCAGCCTTTGTATTGATATAAAATAATTTTAAATAGTGTTTGATAAAATTATTTTTTTAAATCATCGGTCGATTGATTAAATAGATTAATTGATTAAATGGATAAATATGCACACAGATCTCTCTGCCCAATGAAAAACGACGCAACGTGACCCTCCTCTACAATCCTATGACTGTGAATGAGCTGTCCCTAGCCTACCCTAGTATACCGTGGTGGGAATACTTTAATACCATCCTGTCACCGCAAGCACAACTAACTCAGGACGAGATAGTTATTGTGAATGTGCCTAGCTATCTAAAGGCTTTCGAAAAACTAATCAGCATCACGCCGAAGAGAGTGCAGGCAAACTATGCACTTTGGAGAGCAACTGCTGCGTCGATCAGCTATCTAACGGATGACATCCGTAAGAGACAACTGAAATATACAGTGGAGTTAAATGGCAAAACAGAGAGAGAACCCAGATGGAAAGAATGCGTTGATATTGTTTCTGGCAGCATGGCAATTAGCGTCGGCTCGATGTACGTAAGAAAGTATTTTAAGGAAGATGCGAAAAAAACTGCGCTCGAAATGGTCGATGATATCAGGCAGGAATTCACAAAGATCCTGAAGAAGGTAAGAGAATATAAAATTTAAATTTAAGATTGTAAAAGAAATAAAAACCTTGCGATCGATACTTCTTATATCTAGGATTGAAATTTTATAAATAAAATAAAAATCTTTCCTCTCTTTAAATATTTTTCTTTTTATCTAAAAATTACAATAAATTAAAATTATAGAAACAAGATGAAAAAATATAAGTCACATGTCCTTATTAATAAATTAGAATCTAGGAAATGAGAATTTAGTTACCTATATTTATTCTTAAGAAATATATGTTAAAGATATTAATTCTAAAAATCTCTGTCATGTATTTAGAAATGTTAGTAGATTTTTGACGAAATTACACGTTTTTAGGTGGAGTGGATGGATGAAAAGACCAGAAAAAATGCTTTAGAAAAAGCAGCCGATATGACTTCACATATTGCCTATCCAAATGAATTGTTGGACGATAGGAAACTTGAAGAATTTTATCAGGGACTTGAATTAAGTGCTGATGATTATGTGGGAAGCATTTTTAACTTATCTATCTTTGGGACGAATTTTTCATTTGGCAGGCTGAGAAAGCCAGTGAATAAGACAGAATGGATAAGTCATGGAAGGCCAGCTGTCGTCAATGCGTTTTACTCGTCGATTGAGAACAGTATTCGTAAGTATAAATAATCTCGTAAATATCAGTAAAGGAATTATTAGGTTATTATGTTTACAATTTCAGTGATTGGAGTATACTTAAATAATAAAATCTATACAATTATATTAATTTAATTCCTCATTCTTTAGCTGTATACTGAATTTTTGAATTTTTCATAGAATTCCCTGCGGGTATTTTGCAAGGCATATTTTTCAACAATGATCGGCCACATTACATGAACTATGGTGGCATCGGCTTTGTTATTGGCCATGAGATTACCCACGGCTTTGACGATCAAGGTAGACAATTTAATAAGGAAGGTAATCTCGTTGACTGGTGGGAGCCAGAGACGAAGAAGCGTTATCTCAAGAGAGCTGAATGTATAATTTATCAGTATGGAAATTATTCCGTGAAAGAAGTTGGATTGAACGTAAGATTATATCTTATATATATTTATTAAGTTTATTTTCATGCTACATGAATTTTTTATATATTTCTGACGGAAAAGACAAAAACTTATTTCTATAAATAAAGTCTACGGTCTAAAAATACAATTCAAGAGCTTTGAAATGAATTAAAATTCATGATCAGTCAATTTATTTAGAGAAATAAAGTTTTGTTTTGTAAATCCAGGAAAAATGTTTCATATACAATTGTAATTATATAAAATTATATAAAATTATATATAATTCTATAAAAAATGACATTCTATAAAATTGACATATTTTATATACAATTATATATAATTATATATAAAATAAAATGTTCATATATATATATAAATTTTTTCCCGTAAAAAAATATTCAAAATAGCCAAAAATATCATTTTTAGTCCATTTCATCTCAATTTAAAATCAATTTAAAATCCTGATGTGCTACGCAAATTCTAACAATCGTGTTCAGCGCCAAAAAATTCGAGATCTATACTGCAGCATTTCAAAAAGAAAAAAAAGTGATTTTTTATCAAGCTGTTATCGTTCAAGTCAATGTTTATTCATTATGTAGCAGTATTATAAGAATGTTAGAATATTCATGAGCGATAAGAATAATAATAATGATAACAGAAGTTTCATAATGTTCAAAATTAAGCAGAAGAATGACTTCAGAAAACATTCAGAAAAATATGTAATATCTTTAAAAGACCATGAATTTTTATTGTAGTTACGCGAAAAATAATGGTTTATTGGAGAAATTAAAATGTGCAAAGCAATTGAATGATCAACATAATTGTTAAGTTATTCATTTTGCGATTTAATCAGTATAATACATTAATTAATAACGAATCGCAAACATTTGTACAATTTTTAAGGTGTATATAAAAGTAAATTAACATTTTAAGATCCCCCATAAAAATAATATCGAATTCTCTTTATATAAAAAATTATCTAGTTGAAACTTTGTCATAATATGTGTTACGTTTTTACAGCTAAATGGGATAAACACACAAGGTGAGAATATCGCGGATAATGGTGGCATAAAGGAGGCCTATTATGCATACAAAGAATGGGTCAAACGAAACAAGCCGGAGAAGAGATTACCGGGTCTGCCGTACAGCCCAGAACAATTGTTCTGGATAAGTGCAGCTAATTCTTGGTGCAGCAAGTATCGACCGGAAGCACTGAAGCTGCGAATTACGACGGGCTTCCACAGCCCAGGCGAATTCCGCGTTCGAGGACCGTTGTCGAACATGGAGGAGTTCTCGCACGATTTTAATTGCCCGATTGGCTCCAGAATGAACCCCGAGAAGAAATGTACCGTGTGGTAGATCTCAGGTGTCGGAAAAATATGTGTGAACGACACCGGCTGACTTCGTTTTTAACCTTAGAAGTTACAATTCTGCATGCTTGATGCTTCGTTGAACCAATTGTATTGAACCAATTATATTCTTAGCGGCTCAGTATTAGAGACGTGTTCAAATGCATGACATTTTTGCATTTTAAAAAAGAGGATAGCATTTAATTTCAGATACTAAGCTGCTTTATCATATTTATAAAATTAATTATTTATTTGAAATAATAATTTATTTTTTTTATATATTTCTGCAATTTCCAAGCATTTATATTGTCGCTTCTGAGGTTAATAAATCCAATGGAGTCGTCGATCTCATGCCAACAGTATATGGAGGTAGCCCTTGTTCCCCTCTTACAGTATCCTGCCATAGCGACATTGCCGCAGCAGAGAATATTTTATCAGTGAACGCTACTCGAAAGCAAGAACTGAAATTTCGCATAATACAGAGTATGCAAAAAGAAAGCATTCTCCACGAGGAAATCTATGGAGATCGAATCGACCTGCCTGACCTTAGACATGTGGGATATATATATTATGTATTGTCTTTGGTAAATTTTTATAAGAAGTATGTCGCGGGACGCATATACATGTAAATAGAAAGAAATTGAAATAACGTCGGATTTGAAAATTAATTAGTTATACAAAGTTATACAAGTTTGATTGCTTAACTATTTTTAATACTAAAGCATTAGTGATTCCTATGCCAATGGCAATATTTGTCAAAGGTTTTAGATTATTACGGAAAAAATTAAGTTAAACTCTGTCTAGAGTGCTCTAATGTAGTTTCAAGTTTAAAGATTTTTATGGATAAATGTTGGCAGTTTTATTAAGAATTCGTTTTTTATCCTTTTTTTTTAATTGTTGACAGCTTTGTTAAATTTGCTTCTTAGAATAAATTTTAAAGTATTTTATTGACACTGAGATGAATACCAATGTAGTACACTATATAGAATGATCCGCAAAATCAATAACGAGAAAGAAATATGAATAGAATCGGCATGAATATTTTTCAATGAAAGAGGATACAACTTTTTCACTTTTTCACGATGTTCGAAGATCGTTTTATTTCTACATTTCCTTGTATTTCTTTATGAAAATCGAAAATTATAATAATGACATTATGATAATGCCGCTCAAGGAAAAATTAGTACATTTAAGATAAAGTTAACAAAATTCTTAGTCACATATAGTTACGAAATTGCCGTCAGTTCTGTTTCAATCATTTAAAAACTAATTCAAAATTGTTGATTCAACTCTCTTTGAATTAGTTTTTAGATGACTGAATAAGCAAAAAAATTGTATCCTCTTTTAATAAGTTTTTTCTAATAAATATTGAAAGTTATCATTTGTCACAACTATTTTATGTTGAGTATTATTTTATAGTATTATCAAATAGCAGTTAAATAGCAGTGAAATTAAATTTTTAATCAAACAAATCTATGTAATAATTAAATTAAGCTAAAAAAAATCAATTTTTTGTTGTGCGTTTTCTTCCTTAAAATCGGATTCATTGGAAAGACTGTGACGTTATGCAACATTAAAAGAATTCGTAATTATTATCTAAATTATCAAACTCAAAGGAATAATCGATCCCCAATATTCTATAATACATATGAATTTTCGTATATAGTCGTATAGTAGCGAATTCAGCGCGATAATTTTTTGGTTGTATGTTCTCATGTAAGATCATTAGTCGTTAGAAAATTACGAAGTTACTTAGAATCAAGTATTAAGCGTAGCTATTTAACTGCGAGCGATTGAAACACAATGTTTGTAATTTTCATTGCGCTTTCCATTATATTATCTCTTGCATCCGTATATACATTACATTTTTTTTTGCGCCACATCCTTTCTTGCACACATTTTTTGTATTTATATTACAATGGCCGTAAGTAATCAGAATTAATTTACTATAAATTTAAGTAAAGATATAGTACCTTATAAGGTATTTTTGTTGAATGTAAGAATTTAATACAGAAAAAACTTCATGTAAATATGAAATTGTATTTTCACACGTTTCCCATTTAGAAGATATCGCACTTCTTCCAGAATGTAAAGCAAATAATTTTCAACCTGACTGGCAAACTGGCGCCCATAAAAATTAAAAAATATCGTGGAGGAGCACTTAACGCTATCCCATATAGTATAGACTTCCTAAAGATGTCCATAGGGTAAGGTTACCATATCTGAATCACAAGAAAAAAAAATATATATATATACTTTAAAAAAAAAAGTATAAATAATGATCTAGAAGTAGGACGAGATATAATTTCTTTGCATCAAATATAGATTTTTAATAAAATAAAATTTCTTGAACACAATTTTTATTGGTAATTCTTATTAATATAACTTTATAAATACAAAATTTTAATTAATAGCCGCAGAAGTTTTATGACTTCAAAAAAGTACACGTTCTGTCCCATACAGTATGAAATATTTATGTAAACAGTTTTTTAAAATATTTTAATAAAATATTTCAAAAATATTTTTTTGTAAACATTTGTAAAACGTTTTAAAATATCACATTAAAGTGTTTTACAAAAATATTTCAGAAATATTGTACAAATATTGAAAAAAAAATTTTTTTTAACTTCTGATTACCTCATATTCATATTTTAGAAATATTTCAAATCCTGTAATGAAATATTTTGGAAATATATTTGAAATATTTTATGCTATGTAGACTTTTGAAAAAGTACGACTGGTAACCCTGTTTATAAGACATGTCCAGGATATCTCTATGATAAAGTGTGTGTTTTATAGGATCACTTACCTTTTAGCATTGCAGTAATCACCGTACCTTGCAATTCCGATACCTTGCAGCTTCACCACACCGCCATGATGTTCTTTAAGAGGACGACGAGATAATGAGATGATTGCCCGATTCTCTCACAGGTAGTGGTTCTCCAACGAAGGTGATTTGCTGCTGATATCCGGCCGACGACGATGCGAAATCACGCTGCAATCACAAAGTTCCTTACACCCTCGTAATCCGAACTGAACTTTGGCACTCCCAACGCGACGAAATACTTGCAAACAAACGTGAATAGCGGCAACTTCGCGTCGATACTCAAACCATCGTCCCGCGAAAGATTACATACGTCGAAATGAATTATCTTAAAAAACAGCTTATCATCGCGCATTTATGCATTACCTTATTGTTTGTCCATCACATTTCTAATTGTGTCATCATCATGCGCATTTTAAAAATTAAATAATGAAAGACTCGAGATGATGTGACGACAATTGTCGAAATTTCGCGCCAAAATATTGATCATCACAATATCGATTATCAAATTACACGAAATCAATTAGCTCCAAAAAACAGTTTATTATCGCATATTGTCACTTAAGTGTTGTCTCGTTCGTCCAATGTATTTCCAATTGTATCGACATTATGTGCATTTTTTTAAACAAAGACTCGGAACGACGCGACTTTCCGCCAAAATATCCGAGCAGTTATGATATCGAATACGTTGTCAAATCGATTATCTTTGAAAATTAGCTTATCGAACACTTAAACATTATCTCTTGCTGTGTTTCACGCGCTAAAAACCTATAATTTACGTTATGTGTATTATACATTTTCAGCACTGGCAGTGAATTTTGGAACATAGCCTACGTATATTGTCTCAATATTCATCATTGTTAACATTTGCATCGACTGTTGCGAAACTTTCAAATGAAAGTCGCGGTACGATACAGCGACAACTTCGCGTCGATGCTCAAACTAGTTGCGTCACGAAGGTCTATTACGCGCACAGCGAAATTTCAAAATTGTTTTCAAAAAAAACATACTCACTTATATGTTGTCCTATTGTTCGTCCAACATCACACTGCACGCTTTCAGCATTCCTTTCCTGCGCATTCAAATTTTTTATATTTTGATATATATAATTATAGTCAAAGAACGCATATTAATCGCAATATATAATCTGCTGATCGCGACTATTGGTCAAATATTTTTACCGAAATCCTCAATTCGATTCCTCTTTGGTGATCAAATATTTCCTTGAAAGTAGAGACTTTTGTAGACCAAAGCGGAAATGAATTGAATGCAGTCAAGCATATTTTCAGTAGAAATTAGACCATTTTCGCAAATATTATACTTCGTTAAACCATATCGAGAATCAGGGAGTCGATTGTATAAATTCACTAGTTATTGACTAATTAAAATTTAAATTATAAATGTTCTAATGAATTTGCTCACTTTTGTAATTTTCACCTCATTTCAAGACACACAATCCCAACATCGATCCCAATACAAAGAACAATTCGCCTCATATAACATCTTAGAATCTAAATTATGCTCAGTATTATCGATACCTTGCGAGGATACCTTCTTTGATTCTCGTGATGTACAAGCTTCTCTTCTTACAAGCGCGACGTGATTTTTCGATGTGCGAAAGCACAGCGAAACGTAGAGAAGTGCGCAGAAGTGCGGAACTAACTTCGAACGACGCGATCCTAAGATGGCGACTGCGCATGCGCCTCACAACGGATTTTCCGCGATGCGCAACTTTCCTTCCACTTCCACGCGCCGATGAAAAATCCACGAGCGAACATAACACAACAGAGACGATATAGAAAACATTTAATTCTTAAAGGAATATGTTGTTTTGGGATTCAAAAATAAAAGCGCGGTCGCGAAATTAAACACCGCAATTTGTACGATGTGCGCATGCGCAACTCGGAGTTGGATTGCGTTGTCATCGCGGCCGATCGCAGCGCAGTGGAGTGGATTGTGAACTGTGGAGTTTGGTGGAGCTCTCGGCGAGACGAGCTGCTCCAACCTGCTCGTGATTCGTGTTAATTTGTATAAATTCGCAAAATTTATTGAAATTGATTCCAAAGAAACCGACAGGTATTATCAGCATGGACAAACCGCCGTACAAACTCAGTAGTGTGCTACTTGGTCACAGCGCGGATGTGAGAGCGGTGGCGACTTTCCTCGACGGCACCGTCGTTTCAGTCTCCCGAGACAAGACAGCGCGTGTATGGAAACCAACCGGGTTGGTAATGCATGTAGATTCTCCCACGGGAACACGCATAAGTGATCCAAATTCGTCAGCCTCTTCTTGTGTAGTTTTCAATCCCTTTTAGCCCTTGAGAGAGAGAGAGAGAGAGAGAGAGAGAGAGAGAGAAACACGTTTCTCTGTGTATGTAAAGTTAACCCTCCTTGATCCAATTTTTTTCACTGCTTTCCTAACCTAACCAAGTCAATGATATACCTGATTATGTTTTTCAAAGGGTTTTTGGACTTTAAAAAATCTGAAAAAATTTCTGTTTATTCTTTCAACATTCATAAGATTTTACAATAATACGATCCACGTTTTTACTTTTTTATATGTGTCTAAATTTGAAGCACAACAATTTAAAACTAAAAAGTTATCTTGAAAGTCTTTGAAAGCCATGAAGGATTAAGCATGCTCGCATATGGATAGGATTTTCAATTGGATATTGATATATTGCAAGTCATTTTTTGCTTTGGATTAACCTTCTGGAGCTGATAGGTCTATTGGACTCTCATTCAATTATGTCCTCCAAAACAGTTGTCTGTCCATTTAGCACAGATCTTCAAAGAATGTTCCAAAAATGTCCAGATGACCTATGGCCTCAAGATGTTTCCAGAATAAAATTTGCTATATAGATCTGTTGGATCCATTCAATTATAATCTTTATATTGGGTCATCTAAAAAGTATCCGCAGTTGACCATCAACACCATCTAGTGACAAAAAACCACGGATACTTTTTAGATGACCCAATATTACATCAATGACTTTTAATATTAAATAGGTCATACAGACTCAATATCAGTAGCTATATTAGAAAGCTGATGTCAACTTTGAAGAACTAATAAAACTCTATGCTCAAGATGTCTTATTGAAACCTAGAATTTTTGCAGGAAGAACAACGAGTACGAGCAGATCGCGACGTTAACAGGCCACTCTAACTTTGTCAATTCAGTGTGTGTTATAAATCCATCGGAGAGAGATCCCAAAGGTTATATCATCACCGGCAGCAATGACAACACCATATGTGTCTATGTAGCGAATGAAACTGTACCTGCGCATACACTAACAGCGCATCAAAATAATGTATGTAATTTAAAGACTGGAAAAAAGGAAGGTACATTCCTTTCGAGTTCTTGGGATCTCACTGCTAAATTATGGGATGTGAAAGACTTGAGTAAACCACAGGTGAACCTCGTGGGTCACACTGCCGCAGTATGGTGTGTAGCAGATTTATCGAGCGGTAGTATAATAAGTGGATCAGCCGACAAATTAATAATAGTATGGTCAAGAGACGGTTCGGTGCAACACAAATTGGCAGGTCATACTGACTGTGTCCGCGACATAATTGACATTAAAGAGGATGAATTCCTATCTTGTGCGAACGATGCCACTATAAGACACTGGAATGCTAAACTTGGGACTTGTTTAGGCACTTATTGTGGCCACGAGAATTATATCTATAGTATAGTAGCCATCCCGAATGGTACATATGTCTATTCATCTGGAGAAGACAGAACTATTAGGATATGGTACAATGCTGAACTGAAACAAACCATTGTTCTACCTACACAATCGATATGGTGCATTGATTTGTTCTCGAACGGCGACATAGTCGCTGGAAGTTCCGATGGAGCCATTAGGATATTCTCATCTGACCCCGAACGATATGCAAATAGAGAGACTTTGGAAACATTTGAGAAAGAAGTAGCGAACACAACTCTAAATGCACAGCAGATAATCGGAGACATCAACATAAAGGAGTAAGTATACTTCGTTTTGGATAAAATAATTTGTCATGTATATATTGTATTGCTATTTTAATTTGTAATCAATTATAATTAGTTTTTATTGTGTACCAGTTTGCCAGATTCAAGGGTTCTTCTACAGCCTGGTCAAAGAGATGGCCAAACGAAGATTGTAAACGAAGGGGATGGAGTTAGAGCGTACAGTTGGTCGCAAAGCGAGCAACGATGGATAAAAATTGGTGATGTGATGGGTGCGTCCGGCGGTACGGCGGCTACCTCTGGAAAACAACTTTACAATGGCATAGAATACGATTACGTCTTTTCAGTCGACATACAAGACGGTGTGCCTCCTTTAAAACTTCCATACAATAAAGGCCAAGATCCCTGGCATGTCGCGCAGAAGTTCCTTCATGACAATAATCTCAGTCAATTATTCTTAGATCAGGTATACATTTTGAAAAGTAAATATAATCTTTTACATTTTATTTATTGTTTGTATTAAAAAATAATTTGAAAATCGCAAATCTGAAAAAAAATTATGTATTTCAGGTTGCAAACTTTATAGTAAAGAATTCTGAACCATCTCCAATTTTAAATACTGGGTCGCAATATGTAGATCCTTTTACAGGTGGAAGTCGATATGTTCCTGGATCAGGTACATCGTCTAATGCATCGTCTTGTGCACCCGATGTTAGTGCACAATCATCGGCATTTAATTCTTCCAATACATCTGCGTCTCCCTCTTATATACCTCACTCGAAGTATTTAAAGTTAGAACAAGCAAATTTATCTGCTATTCTCGGTAATTAAGATTTATTTAAAATTAGATGTAATGGAAAAATGCAACATAATTTTTACTCTTTATCAGTTATAAACATTTATAAAATTAATTACAGAAAAATTATATGAGTTGAATAATAAACAAGAAAATATATTTAAAATATCAGAAGAGAAGCTGAATGCGATAGAAAAATTTATGAATAATCAAGTGTCTGAAGAAATCACAGCCAGCACTATCAGCGCACTAAAGAGTTCTCTAGATTGGCCCAACCATGCAGTGTTCCCAGCTCTCGATATAGCGAGGCTCGCTGTACTTCACAAAGAAGTAAACGATCAACTGTGTACCGAAGAATTGTTATCGATCATACGAAGGCATATCAAATCCGACGCAGCTTTGTCGAATCAAATGCTTACTTTTCGTCTGATAGCTAATATGTTCCAGCATGAAAAGGGAGAGAAACTCTGTTTAGATCATAAGGATGAAATACTCACGTCTCTACTGGATCTACAATCTCTTGGAAATAAAAATAATCAGGTATGTCACATCAATTATTAAAATAATAATTAAAATCAAAAGAAAGCTTAATGTAAATTTAAATCGCACAAATATTTATAATTTCTAATTATTATTAAAAAAATATTTATAAAATAATCATAAGTACAATTCTCAATTTTATATTAATTATTTTAATATAAAATGATATTTTTTTATATGAAAAACCGGAAACGGTATAAGATTTGCAGATAGACGAGCTTACAGATTGTGATGTTACATTACAGGTTGCAATATCAACTTATATATTGAATTTGATCGTAGCGCTTAATAAATATAACGATGCACCTGGTAGAACGAGAGCTCTAAATGTATTATTTACTATATTGCCTCGTTTAAATGAACCCGAAGCAATGTTCAGAGCTCTGGTTGGACTAGGAACATTATTAGCCGCTACTCCAGATCCCAGTAATCGTAATGAACTAATTAGCGCTGTGCGACAATCTGAAACTGCTTTAAATGTTCTTAGAACTCTATCAGAAAGCACAACTGACCTGAATATGTCAAACAAAGTGGTAAATTGTTCTAAACAGATTATCGATTTGATTATCTAATGTATAATAAGCAGTGGGACATGCTGCTTATAAAATTATGAAAATAATCTCGATAATAATTAATCAAACAAGAAAAGAGATTGAAAATATTACAGTTATATATAATTAATTATGACAATGGTGAATATAAAACATTTTTTGATGCACTAATAATTTCGGTAAATGCGATTAAAAACTTAAGATAAAATAAGTTTGCACGTGTATCTATGTTTTGCAGCTCGGTTGCTCAATTGTAAAAATAAATACATTTTTATACAATTTATATTCATCATTTAAATGTACTATATATGTCCTTCCATATTACAAAACATTTAAAAAAATATAAATTTATATAATTAACGGATTACAACAGTTACATTATATCTTACATTTACAAAAAGTACAAAAATGTTAGATTTTGTGCAAAAACAATAAACAGTATCTTTAAATATATTTTCAGTGCATCTCCGGCAATTTACTAGTTGAACTCATGCAATTATATAAAATTTTAATATCTTAACAATTTATTTATTTATGCTCAATTATTCATTACAACTGACCAAGATAAAGTTATTCGACATACATATTGACTGTTCGGGACTAAGATAAAATGATATGTATTTAGGGCTTTTACGTATTTTTTAATTTCATTTTGTCGTAAAGCATATATACATAAATATTCCTTATTAAACGAACATGTTTTCAAGAGATACATAATACATATTTTATAATATACATCGATAATACAAAATTCGAAGGGATAGATTCTCCAGATTTTATTATCGATTTTACACCAGAAGTACGTAAATGAATTAAAGTGTCTGCAATATAGGGAAAAAATTAAAAACGACTGTTACATGTTCAGATAATAGAAACTGAATTATTACTATTGCCATGGCAGATATAATATCCCAACGTATAAATGTATACAACGCATATATAGGTATAGTTTATGCAAATGTGAACAAGAAATAGTTTTTAGATACATAAGTTATTATATAAAAGGATTTATAGTATTTATTACAAATTTTTTAAGTATTTAATAAAAAATATTGTAATATAATATATATATAAACACTATAAATCCTTGTATAATAAATACATATAAATGTAAAAATTACTTTTCGTTCACTTTAATTTGAACAAGGCTACATTTTTGTTTTATATCATTAAACAAATTTGAAATAAGAGACGAAGTTATCTGCATGGAATGTAAATGACCTGCTTAAATGACAATGGATTACTTATAATTAAGTAAAATACATTGCGTTTCTAATGAAAATTAGTTAAAATATATATACAACGATGAATATAAAATAATAATTTATATAATATACACATATAATATTTGATTAAATTTCTCGGGCACACGCACCCAGTAAACATACAACAGACAACAGTGTAATAGTAGAATATTGTTATTACATTAACGTCAAATATATATATTTCCTTAGTTATATATCAATTTACTCCCATAATAGCCACGAGCTATTAATTACCGTAACTCTTGCAGTTAATTATTACACCAAAAATAACATTCATTTGTATACACTCATATTAACTTCAATTATGCTCAATGAACGATACATATAGTAGTAGATGAAAGGTAGTTACAGTGTCAGGCCATTTTGGCTCGGGAATGTGAATGCATTTCTTTTTTTTTTTTTTTTTTTACAAAAATAACTTTCAATATATATCTGAGATCTGTAAGATAATAGAAACAGTGCTGATTCAATTCGGAATCCAATTTAGCGCACGAGTTATTACTAGCAATGTATAGCTAGATGCGTTTTCATACGAATGCACAGGCCCAACATCCTCATGTAGAAAAGTATCTATGTAAAAAATTTGAAGGGCTAATATTGCTCTAATGCCAGCAAAAATGTAACGTGCAGGAACCATTATCTTTCAGATTTTTGTATGTAATAGTGACGACGGAGTCTGCTTGACAATCAAACCAATTTCCGATATTTGAAAGCGTTACTTTAATAATACATTTATTTTAGATTTAAAAAATAAAAAAACCATTATTAAAATAGAATTAACAAAAACTGTAATTTCAACATTATATATAGATAAGTTAAGAAATAAACTAACAAAAATGAAAAAATGAAAAAAGATCCACCAAGAATTACAGCGCTTTTACATTAAAAGCTTTATCTCATCAAGAGCTATAATACAATGAAACAAAGATATATTAACAAGCACTTTTACAAAAAAATAAGATCTTAAAAAAGTCCAATCTATAACTTTTATGACAAATGTTTTTAGTGCTGGCAAAATAGCGCATTAATTAAATTCTCTTTTAAATTTTCATAATGTCTTAAGAACTTTGCACTACAAATAAAGAAAGAATAAAATTTGAAAGTAACGCCTTCATATATCATTTTCGAGTGACTTGGACGCAAATTCTTCCAACTCCGTTAAAACCGGTGACGAACCTGGTTTTCTCATGAGCAGGAGAGATTAGGAATGCCCTACAGAAATGCACTGATTCCTAAGATGTGTCCTCCCTTAAACTTAAGTTACTGGCATATGTACCTGAGGCGATGTGCATATACCTTTCGCGCGTCTCGAAGGTCAGAATGCATTGAGGCGATTATCCGACGTAAGTTACTTAGTGTGTTGAAAAACTACATCGAAAATTACTCATTACAAATTTCGAGTTTTATTTTTTACATAAACTACCACAGTTGAGTAGAAGCTCGGTGGCGGATTTAAGAATCAGATTGACTGGAACTTTGGCCTTTTCTTGGGCCTCCAGATTTCGGAAAAACCAGTTTCCGAAAGAAAATATCTGTGCTTTCTTTGTAGCTTACGCGAATGTCACGAGTAAACCGTCGGTCTTATTCGAAATCCATTTCGTGCCCGCGTGAAACTTCAAATAATGTCTCTGTGTATACAAGATCCCCCTTAATTGTACCATAGAACTTAGTATACTAAGCAGTGATATTTACTTTTAATTGCCTGGTGGGAACTTCGTCGTTTAGAGATTACTTCGCGCATGAAATATCGCTTGCAATAAAATAAACACAGCCTCAATAATTGAAGGATTTGGGGAAAGAAGTATTAAAATATATATATATATGAATATATACATATATATATGTATACGTATATACGTTCTAGAATTCTCTTGAGGTACGGCGGTATGCGTTACTTTATACCTCGCGAGTATACAGTGCTTGAATCCAATATATCTCGCATACCGTTTACAATTATATATGCTAAAAGTTTCTCAAAACTTGGAAGCATAACATCAGAATGTAGAATTACAATTGCGCGACTGTTGCGCGATGAGAAATTACGGAATCTCATTTACAAAATACTTTCAATATCCTTTGCTGCTACAACAATTCAGAAAAAACATTATGAACATTGCTTTTTTTTTTGCAGAAAGGTATCAATCGTTTACTCTTTCCCTAAGTCACAACACGACTGCATCGTACTAGCGTGATTTGATAACGTGACGTGTCCAACCTTCGTAACTGAAAATTTCAAGATAAACAGACATCGTCTGCAGAAATATATCAAAGTGCATTATTACTGAACACGTATACTGAAAAGCTAATCATCTAACAAAGAGATAATTTCTTTTTAATTGGAGATACATGTTTTTCCTTCTTTTTAATCCTCTCATTCCTCAATTATTTCTGAATTTAGACAAGTTTATTTTCTTGTATATAACGTCGAATATTGCATGAATAGTACGATACTAAAGACACTACTTGCATGAGTGTCTTTAGAAATTATAATCTTTTTAAAATTTAATTTTAAAATTCAAATAATCAAAATCAGAGTTTCAAATGCTTTATGTATCTTTAATAAACATAGCCACAATAGTTACGCTAGGAATGAGAGGCTCGAAAGGCAAAAATCGAGAAATCACGAGATATCGGCGCGATAACTAACTTCGGATGCCTCTAACAGCTACGTCTCAGCGCTCGCCGAACGCGACTAATATCCCATTTCATCTGGAGATACCGCGAAGGGCGGACTTTAATGCGTCTCACATATCAAAAATGATAAAGCGCGTTATCATAACGTTCGATCAGGATTTCCCTGATAATACGTGACGGAGACCTAAAATTTGTATTGGGTACCCCCAAGTTCGTTTCATTCGGCCGGTGTACTTGCCGCCCATCTGTCAAACTCGATTCCTGAGTCGGGACTGAGTCCCAGATCAATGGGACTCAGGAAACTGGGCGCTGGACAATTGCAGGGCCCATTGGGTCGGCATGCCCCGATGCACCTTTGGTCATTATTCTTGTTTTCTCCCCCTCGGTCCCTCAATTCTTGCTCGAAGCTGTGTAACTGTTCCATAAAGTGAAAATTCGGTGCAACATTGGACTTTCTACTACGTACTAGGTTGAAAGCATCATTCAGACTGAGGCTGCACTTGTGCATAAGATAAGCCACGGTGATCGTGACAGACCGAGAAACTCCGGCCAAACAATGTACCAGCACTCCCTTATCTGAATTCCGAGCCTCCTCTGAAAAATACGTAATAAATAGCGATTTTAATCTTACAATTTTACAATCATCATCTTACTTATTATTACGCCGATATTTAATATTTATATGTATATTTATATTTCAAGAATTTTTTTAATTACACGAAATTATGAAATATGCAAGACATAAAATTATTTTACAATGAAACTTCAAAATATGAAAATCGAATTTTACAATTAATTGATATTAGAAAAATTGAAAAATATACTTTAATCTTAATATCGTTAAACATTAAGATATAATATCATTGGTTAAGAGTTTTATTATCTAATAATAAGATAAATAAGAGATTATACAACACACTAAAGATTATACAAATAGAAGATATTAATTAGTGTTTTTTTACAATTTCGTTATTATTCTTCGATATATTCAATGTTCATTAATTAGAAAAGTGTGATAAAAATACTACAGAAAACAGTGCATATCATGACCAATTCGTTTAAATGGAATTAACAAAGGGAAGTCGGATCATCGACACTGCAATATGTCGGGATAGTCAAAAATGCCAGACCGGCTCAATAGCAATGTCAAATCTCGTCATTCAGACGTAAATATAGCTCTCGGCTAACCGGACATCCGTTGTTTAATTGTCTAGCGCGGCTTACCCGCCACGTGGGAAAGTTTCTATTTAGGCGAACCTATTTATAAGAATGCCCCTTTCAGAAGCTGCGCGGGGACCTTCTTAAACAGGAAATCCTGTTTAAGAAGCAGTCCGAACAAGATTTTGACGCGAAAAAAGTTCCGATGCAATAAATAAATCTCACCTACTTCTCATGTATGTATGTCAAAATAATACGAAATGTAAATTATAAATTAAATACTTTATATTAAGAAAATCTGTCAACATATAGTACACAAAATATTTTATTTAAATTGTAGATATTATGTATCACTGATATAGGTAATTAGTATAATTTTTACAGTATAAGGCAGATGTGTGAATGACGAAACGTTCATTGAAAATAAAGTAAGAGTATGAGATATTAATCAATAACTGATAATTTTTTGATTGTAACGAAAATGCTTCGTTTTTTGTGTACGTTTCATACAATGAGTTTTTGAAAAAAATACACTATTTATTAAATTACAAACATGTTTACAAAGAGCAATTTTTAAAGCAGTATAAATCAAAGTTTTTAAATCCTAAAATTAACTACAATAAAAAAATACTTTTATCTCTTGCTTGAATTTAGTTTTCAATAACAATATGCTTCGTCACTCACCTATAAACTGAATCGCCTGTGGGAAGAAACTAGCCAAGTTCTGACTCCAGTGATCGCTTATCGGTATCTGCATGTACTTTATTGAACCGCCGCTTTCAAACACATTTGGCAAATCCGGTGTCACATTGAGTATGTACTGTATCCTGTGCCGCGCTAAAGCCTCGCGATCTTCACTATTGGCCGCGTTACCGAGATACAAATGAGGTAATATTTCCACCGGAAAGTCTTTATCTTCTTCCGGACCTGGAATGCAGAAAAACGAGTTTCTTATTATTATTATTATTATTACATCACATTTTCTACTATTATTTTCTCTATTATTACATTACAACATTATATTATTTATGTATGTACATTGTTGTTCATTAATATAAATTGCTGTTGCATGTTTCTTTTTAAACGTACAGTGAAAATATACACTTGGAATATCTGCTCACCAATTGAATCACATGTGCTGTCACTGTCAGAATCTGAGTAAGACCTGGTTGGTGGAGTGGATATCCGAAGGGATCTAAGGCCCATTAATTCACCATCGTTATTGTCCTGACCTGGATCACATTCATTAGTGGCTTGACTACCTTCGCACCACTCTGGATATTTATCTTTAAATGCTTCAAAACCACCTATAAAGATACAAGTATAATGTGATAATATAACTAAGAGTAAATTAAGAGTAAATTAAAATCTATTTAATTAAATCTATTAATTAAATAATTAAAAAATGAAATTTTATTCTATATGATTAGAAAAAGTATCAATATTTTTAAATTAAAAATAAATTTTGCCAAAATTTGCAATAAACTCATCATTAATTAATTGTAAGTTAAAAACTAAAAAAATTTTGCACATACAATAACACTCAGGGAAAATTAATAATCACACAAACATATTCATATCCTTTAATATATGCATTTTCTTAAAATATTTGTTAGGTTCTAAAACAAAGCTTGAAATAAGTAAGCAATATTCTATTTTGCATTCAATGTATGTATTAATACATTTGCAATCAGTAAATTTCTCATGTCAAACAAAACATTGAATGAGTGAACAGTTTTATCTAAAGCCAGATAAAAGCTGGCTATAGAATTAAGTGTCTGGTTCTACTGGAATGCCTCCCACATAAATCAATATTTCATTCACAACCAGTCTCTATGCTTTGACTGTTACATCTGAAAGCCTTTCTGTACTACAATTACTGATGTTGCTTGTGCACATATATGTGACAATAAAATGATATGAATGCAGAATTATAATTAGCAACTATTGTATGATGTTTAATAATTAAATTTAGAAATGTTTGTTAAAATAATATATTAGTTACATAAAAGTTTCTAAAATATTGTCACAAATAATAATTTATATCATACTTTTTATTATATCATACTTTTTGCAAGTTTTCAATTCACATTTACGCACAATACATCACTTAGAAAAAAGATGGAAGTATTCTAGTTTTGAATATAAAATTAATGCTTAATGCATTAAAAATACATTAAGCAGACTTTGTGATCTTAATGGAAATGGAATTATAATGGATTAGTATATGAAATAAAGATTGTTTCTAATTTGAAATATAAAAACTTGATGCATCATGTGTTAGAATATCATATGTTTGTGTATAAAAACTTGATGCATCATGTGTTAGAATATCATATGTTTGTGTATAAAAACTTGATGCATCATGTGTTAGAATATCATATGTTTGTGTATAAAAACTTGATGCATCATGTGTTAGAATATCATATGTTTAAAATATCAAACTTTGTGTGATCTTAATGAAAATGGAATTACAGTGGCTTAGAGAGAATATGGGATAAAGATTGATCTCTCACCGATTAAAGAGGCAACGTTTCCTCCACTGCTTTTAAGTCTCCGGGTCAAAACTTGTAATGTTTCACCCTGATGACCTCCAGAATCTGTAGTGTCACCGATTAGTACAAATGTCCCTCTTCTGTTTTCATCTCCACACAGAAACATCTCCACTCTGTTTCTCAGATCTAAGCACCGTATTGTGGACAAGAGGTCCACTTTACCAGCAGCCAATCTTCGCAACATGATACTGGGTATAGTCAGAGGTACCGAACCTCTTATATGAGCATCAGAGAAGTCCGAGTGTGCTCTACAGTCCAGAATAAGAAGTTTGTTGGAACCATCCTGTGATCTCAACTCCCCGAACAACCATTCTGGACCCAAAAGATCCTCTTCCATTGCACTATCAGGCATCTTGAGTCTTTACACTTGTATTCTAGCACACTCTTATAATTTGTTGTATTTATATGTCTTCTAAACAAACGGCGCTGATTTGTCCTGCAAAACAGCTTCCGTACATAAATATTTCCTTCAGCTGATCAGTCACTGAGCTTTCGCTACAAAGATATTCTTGAGCTTCTGCAGCGTCGAAGTGCCGTCATTATTGGACACGGCACCTTCGGCAAACAACAGAGTAAACAACAGAATTGTCAAAAGTTGTTGTTAATTAAGACGATAATTACAATGATTCTTGCTTGGTCGTCACTGGTCGTCACTTAAAGAAACTTGCACGTACTGGCTAGCATGAATACCGTCGACTCCTGGGTTGCCCGTCGGAGCCCAGCGAGTCGTCAGCCCTGTCGCGCGTTCTCCACAATGAAAGCGAATGAACGAAGCGTGTGTCCGTAGTGAATGCGTGCACGCGCGTTCCTACGAGCGTCTCTCCTGCGACTAATAATTACTGGATATGGATATATACGAAATGGCACTTGGAGTTGAGTGACGGAGCACACGTTCCCCGGATGCGTCATCCGGGAGAACGATCGCGCGACGTTCACCCGTCGACGGCGCGATCCGACGGGTTCTCACGCGTTGCCATCATTTCCTGCGATACTACGCCGCGCTGCGTATGTTACTCCGTCTTCACCTCTTGCTTCCCCACCGCTGTTGCCGCCACCACCACTACCATCACCACCACCACCACCACCGCAGCCGCCACTGTAACCGCCGCCGTCGTCTTCGTCGTCTTCGTCGTCTTCGTCGTCGCTGCCACCGCCAGCTTGTCTCGGTTATCGATCTCCTCGTGAATCAAGACGACGCGTCCAATTAACGGCACGGCTGTGGAATGTTTACGCTCGCCGTGCGGGAGATGCATGTCCGACCGTACACGACCGACGCGCTCACTCTATCTCGCGCTCACCGACCCTCCGTGAGCTCGCCCCCATCGTCCTCTCGGCGCGCGCGAGCACCGATCGTTCCATCCTTGTCGCGCACTTCACTCCCACCGTCGTGCCTCGTCTCGCCGCGCTCATTCGCCCCCACCTTCAGACCGTAGGTTCGCCGCCGCGCACACGCTGGACCGCGTACGCGACAACTCTACCGCGTTTCCGTATCCGTCCGATCGGATCGGATCGGCACGATCTTCTCGGTGTCGACGTTCCTCCACTCGTTCCTCTCTTTTTTTTTCACTCCTTCACTCCTTACGAAAATTCCAGATAAGAAATTCCTCAATTCCGTCGACGAATTCCCTCGGCCAAGAAGACACGGAGCTTCTCGACAACTCAAAGTTGTCACGAAATTCTCTTCTCGCTTTCCTCTCCCCGTATTCTGCCCTCGTCCTTCGCTCTCGTTCTGGAATTTTCTTCTGATTTTCACAATTCTACCTTGGTCTTATCGCGCTCACTCGCTGCAGGCCACACCTTACCGCGACCGTTCGTTCGTCGAAGAATGGAGCAACGGGCGCTCGGTACGTCGCGCGCAGGGGCGAGACGCGGCCTCCGTGCAACGCGATTCGCCGGCGGTCACGTGAGCCCGCGCGGCCGGCCAATCGCCGCGCGGACTGACGTCAGTTCATTGACAAAAGATGTTTCCATTAACTAGGCGTGGGTAGAGGTAGAGGTTGGGTCGGGGGTCGGTGCTGACTGAGCCGTCGTTGAAGCGGCGGAGTGGCTTCGGTGGTGGAATGGGCCACCGCACGTTATACGCGCGCGCTCTCTCACGCGTGCGTAGGCGCGCGTAAGAGGGGGAGGGAGAGAGAGAGAGAAAAGATCCGACATACACGCACACTGCCGTGCACGTGCTGTGCTGTTCGCCAACAGGGCCGAACACAGACGGTTCCGTACCACCCCCACATTTGTTAGGCTACTTCCCTCTCTATCTCCTGTCTCTCTCACGATCGAATCAATATCGCCACTTTCCTCCTGTTATCTATTTACCGCGTATATATGTATATATACGTACATATGGCTATGTAATGAACTCTTCCGTCACACTCGTTGCCGAACATATCCGTTGCTTCTCGCGATTGCAACATTCAATTGTGATATATTCGAAGCATGACGTTACTTGAGAGATTCACCGTGAGACAGGGATAGAAATTTGTAAACAGTATAATTCTTATCGTGGTACCTGTCTTCAATTGATAAGTCTACGTATTATGTTATGATGTAATGATATATCGATATATTCGTCGTAATATGCCCAAGTCTGGGCAGTGTACGTAATACTAGGCTCACTAACGATTTCCCAGATGTACGACAAAACAATGACCTCTCCGTCTCGCGGAATCCGAGCTTCGTGGAAACATTAATACACTTATAATAGTCTGTGCAATATCGAATATAAAGGATATTAAAAAGAAGTCAGGATTACATTGCAATAATTATCGTAGCTATTATAAAACGAATTAATATACATTAATATGGATAGAAGAATGAAAGTATGTAGGAAAAAAAGAGAAAAGTTTTTGTTTAGATTAGAAATGAATTTTTCAAATGGAAATAATTCCATTGTGCTTTTCTTCCTTGAAAACTGAAATAAACAATGATGTTAATTTATGTATTATTTACATGCATAAGAAAAAGTAAAGAATGGAATATTAAAATATATAAAATGAATCATAAGTACGTTTTTTAAATTTCGAACGTTAGATTGTTATCGAAACAATATACATAGATAAACTTGAAATAATTATGATGATATCAGATTAGATTCTCTATTTTGTGTATGGAAAGTAGAAGACTTTTTAAACATCTCTTGAAACAAAAAATACTTGAAACTTTTAAATACAGTCGTTATTTGATACTATTGCATTTATATTCATTATTTCGATAACAGAATATTTTCAATCTAAGAAATGCTTGTTTTTCTTCTTAGAAATGCTTATTTTTCTTTTTTATCAAGAATATATAATTTTAGAATGGATTTATGACTTATTCTATAGCTATGTAAAAGATTTAAAAGTAATAAGGTACAAAAAAAATTATTAATATTAATAGTATTTACAATATTGATTAATCCTAGAAAGCTTGAAACATAAACAACCTATTAATCTAGGTTGCAACGTACTGAATTATTAATTAAAATGTATTACAAGTACAATGTTATCTATTGATTCACCAGAATAACATAAATTATCAATGAGGCAAAAAAATAACTAGATTTAATTTCAAGTTTTATTCTCCATATACAAAAAGTTTAGGAATATTGAATATTGATTTAAAGTAAACAGTAAAACTATTCATTTTTTGAAATTATATCAGAATAAGAATATGAATGTTTATAATCGATTCAAAAATATATATAATAGTCTTTTAATCTATAGGCAATTTTAGATAAGCTTAGACAAATTCTTGAAGCATAATTATACAATAGCAAGGCGTTGAAAATTAGACGTTAAAGATTTCTAGAATTTCCTAGAGATAAATAGATAGATCCAATTAAATGTCCAATAAAGGAAAAATCAATTTGAATTTAATAAGATTTTGCCAAACCCGCCCACGTTGTCGTGGGCACTCCATATACAGTTACATACGCGACATCAAGTTGCGGTTGTAAAGAGTTTGAAGCGAAAGACGCGCACAGGAGGATGGCAAAACGTGCCATCGAGTAATACGGCCTTGGCCCTTGCCGTTTACATTACACGAAGCCCGTCCTCGGCCTCGCCCCGTTCATCGCGCTCGGCTCGGCTCAGCTCGGCTTAACTCGGCTCGCTGGTTTGTTCTCTTTCACCCTGGCAGGAGGGGACGACAGCCTATCAGACGACTGTGCCAGGCGTAGGTCGGCCTTCCATTCCTTTGGGCGGCTGTCGGCCGCCGCGCTGCCACCACAGCTTTATCGCGCGCTTTAAGCGCGCGCGCGCGCGCGCGCTCTATCTCGAGAGGGTGAAGGACGGGTTGAGGGTAGGAAATGGGACAGAGAGAGGGTTAATGCAGAACACGATGTGGTAAAGAGGGAGAGGGAAAGGGCTGCAGGCGTCTGTGACCTTCCGCGGGTATCTGGACGCGTGCCGACGAATTGGATTCGATCCGCGTGGGTGCTATGGGTAAGGTAAGCACCCGACCATCCTTCCACGCGCGCGCGCCTCTCTCGCTCGCCCTACGCTCAATAATGCTCCGATGGTTCTGAAGGCTTTAACATTAAAGCAGAAGAAGGAAGCTGCTTGCGTCGGCCGCCTGTAGAGAAAGCTTGAATCCGTCGATTTGCTTGATATCGATTTCCGGCCTGATCGGCTCGCCGAGGCTGACTCATCGAGCCTTTGCGTGGAGAGAATTACAGGCGATGGGATAGAAGTATGAATTATGTACAATTTTTATTTCTTTTAAAGGAAAAGAAAGAGTATAAAAATATGCACTGTAACAGTAATCTATATGTGTATAGATTATTTCTGTCATTATCAATTCGCGGTTAAACGTAACGAATCTAATCAGAATGCCCTGCGATATGTGGCTAATCAGTTTGAAGATAACTTGAGGATTTTCAGATAAAAATCCTGGTTTTTCTAGATTGATTAATTTTTCTTAAGTTACGCAATATTATATGTTTTGTTTTGTATTATTTGTTTTGTTTCGAGTTAGGATTCTGTATGACATATAAATTAAAACGTAAACAAATTTAGAACAATATTATTGCTTCAAATACATTAAATAAATGTTCAACACATATACGATAATTTCTCTGCTTTATTCTGTTTTATAATAGTAGACATTAAATCCAAGTTTCTTATTAGTAACTTGCCTTTATTGCATCTTTAAGGAAGTTGTGTTTATACTCTCAAACATACAACTTTTCTTTTTATTAACGTGATATGAAACATTATCTTATAAAATTATTAATTTATTAACGCTTTTCATTAAATTATTAATCTGATTTTCAATGTCCGCTGTTGCTTTTAAAGCTTCATCAAAAATCACTTTTTTCTTAATTCTTTTAAAACTTTATCTCATTTCTTTGATTTTTCAATATTATTCTTTCTCGATTTTCTTTTCCTTTTGTTATTGTTTCTTTGTATCAGATACGTGCATTGAACAAAATGAATCATAGACTTCGTATAATCTCAAAGTAACTTGTTTATAAACTTACTTTTTTATTTGTAATAATCCATTATAAACAGCATGAAGAATGAAATAAAATTCCAAGTCAGTCTTAAAATTTCAGGGATTTTCAAAGATACATTAAATTCCAGGATAATTCAGGGATTCACGGATATTCGAGGATCTGAATTAAAACGCCCTGCTAATTTACAAAATGAGGTGTCGAGAGAAAAGAGAGTTAAAGATATAATGATTGGATACTCATTTTCCTATCTTTAATACACATAATGAAAACTTTGCAATTTTTTAAAAAGTACATTAACGGAAAGAGCGATCTTGCTAAAGTATCTAAAAACTTATATTTCTTCTGTACACGAAAAGAATCGTTTTGCTGAAGTATCTAAAACTTTAGCCAAATACAAATCTGAAAATACTTTTGTTTTGTTTGGACCATCAAAATAATTATGTAAGACACTCAAATTGGTTGGGAGAATGTTAAAATTTTTTGCAGCACATTCTAAGCAACGCTTAAGGATTCTACATAATTAATTTGACAGTCCAAAATTATTTTAATATCTGTATCTAGCTATTTTTTAAATAAATTTTTAGATACTTCAGATCTGTACAATTATTTGTGTACAGAAGAGAGAGAAAATATGACATGCATTTACTTCACTTTTCAATTTTAGTCTCGCAGAATTATTTTCCTGAAATTCTATATGACGTACAACGAACGCCCTTCAAAATTTCCCTATCAGGCACTACACAAACGAATTCATATCTAGACATAAATCTAGCTATTTTTTAAATAAATTTTTAGATACTTCAGATCTGTACAATTATTTGTGTACAGAAGAGAGAGAAAATATGACATGCATTTACTTCACTTTTCAATTTTAGTCTCGCAGAATTATTTTCCTGAAATTCTATATGACGTACAACGAACGCCCTTCAAAATTTCCCTATCAGGCACTACACAAACGAATTCATATCTAGACATAAATCTAGGTGGAAATGTCAAATATCAGGAAACGTGAATGTTATACAAACTGTATCTACGTATACAAACTGCTTGTGCATCTAATAATGCTCTCTCGTAATAACGTTCCAAGCGTTTTGATGCATCACAATGAAACGCGTGGGAACAACATAAGAATCCTAGATGGAAATAACAGTGCAACATGGCTAATTGTGAGACACGTAGACGATTATTGTTCTTCGTTCGCTGCTCTATCTCCCTCATATTTCCTACGTCAGCTATTGTGAAATTTGCAATTAAAAATTAACGGAAGAGATCGGACGTGGGCGAATCACCTCTATTGGTACGCGGCGAAAGGTCTTGCACGTTGAATTAGTAACGAATCTCATAGGAGAGTAGTAATGCAAAATTCATGACAGATCGCTCGAATGCCTCTAAAGATGATTCCGGAAAATTATGTTATTTGATTATGTAATGTTATTTATATATTCCATATTATGGATATGTAACTATTTTGTTCAGTACATTCTAAGAATGCAGAGGAGTCTAGTGGGACGACAAAATCCAGCTTTGTGACGAATTGTTTTTGCATTAATATTTCCCATTAAAATGACCGAACTTGGAATTTTATTAACTATTGCACGTCACAGGAAACACCTACACGCATTATCCCTGCAATATAAATTAAAAAAGTAGTGCTTCAACGATAGTATTTTTAGCGTATTTTCACGCATTGATTTTTTTTGTAATCGAGCATAAAGGAATATTGCAGAGAAGGGTTATTCAAAAAGACATTAGATAATAGAATAAAAACTAACATTATAAAAAGTGTACGATAAAAAATTCAGCTTACTTTATCCCTGTAGATCAATGTAAAAATATTTAATACATAATTATAATAGCTACACTGAGAAAAAATTATTTATTTATTTAAATTTAGATGTCTTTATGTCTTTCGTTAAAGAATGTATTTAAGTCAAATGTAAAGTTCTTCATCAAAAAAAAAAAACAAAGATGAACTAAATTAATTTAGTCGAATGAACAATTTTTTTTCCAGTGTGGATAATCCATATTGTCGCATAGAGATATTTTTTATCATGAAGAATTCGAGACTAGACAGAAAACGAGACATTTCTTTTAATAATTATGACCTCGTACGCTTGTGACATAATTAATACACAATTGTAATATCTAGATAACTCGATATTCTCGTACGGAGATATTTTCTATCATAGAAAATTTAGAGTTTGACAAGATACATTCCTCTTGATAATTATGACCTCATGACATAACATACAGTGATATTCTATATATATCTTCACGAAGATATTTTTATTATAGGAAATTCGGGACTTGACAAAAAGCGAGATATTTCTCTTGATAACTACGCCCTTGTATATCCGTAACGTATGATTGCTGTAGTGATACGGCATATCATACCTTAATCATGACCTTTCTGAAAATAAAGTATTCCCATTCGCTATCATCTGCTATCCGATGTCAAACTTGGGAATACCATTCTATTGGTGTGCTGATGCAAATCCTGGTGTCTCACGTGGGCGTAGCAAGCGCAACGCTATATGTAGGGATTGCGCGTATTGCGCAATTGCGACAGTTAAACCGAAGCGTTTTGTACAAATAGCGATTTCTGCGAAACTCTTAATCCGAGTGCGTTTGTAAAAATGTCATTTTTGCAATTTCAAGAAGAACAGTCGCCAACGATTGAAATTGCTGCTCGAAAAGTAATATACGCGAACGACAGCTAGAATTGTTCTCTTTGTGATGTCAGTTCCGTTTTAAATGACATTTCGCAGCTACTAATAGGTCAGTAGATATTTATAAGTTTGGTTTTTTACAGCGAAGGGCATGTTATATCTAAAAATGGCGCTTTATTGAGTTGTTATTAGTTTAGGAAGCGAGCGAGTAATTATTATAATTGACGCAACCAGCTCAAGGATTCCCGTTTTCATTTTTAATAAGAAAAAATGTATTAAAAACTTCTCGATTTTCCTAAAAATAAACTAAGATTGAAAAATCTTTTAACTACGCACGCGTATTCTTTCCAAAGTGATTTCTACAATAAGTGATAAGTAGAATCCAACCGAAACTTTTACCGAAACTGAAAACCAACACTCATTACATGTCAGTTTCAACTGAAACCATATAGCTCTCCTTCATAAATATTAATTTTAATATGTGTAATTATTGTTTCAATAATGAAATCATGATGTTATGAAAAAGAAATACTTACATTCTTTGGCCAAAATTGACACACAATCGAAATTTTTTCGATTTCGATTTTTGATTTTCGTGAAATTTAATTACTGTTTCAATAAATTATGATATTTATGAAGAAAAAGTATATGGGCATATTTATCCATATGGCCTTTATAAGATTCCTATTTTTTATTTTTGGTTTTAGTTCAGTTTCGGCAAAAGTTTTAATCGGACTCTAATGGCAAGATATCAAAACAAACATCAGTTATCAATCGCAATATGAATGTTGACATTAAATCGAAATAAATAGATCCATGATGTAATAAGACAGGTATTCACGTGGAAGCGCAATAGGAGAGTATATCTAAATGAATGCATCCACGTGAATACGTCCAATCAAATTTGGACCAAAGCCCAAATTTGATTGGGTGTATTCAGCAAATTCGACAGTTGAGCGAGTGCTCAGTGCTATTGGTATATTCCTCTTGATCTAAAGGTCTGATTGGATGATTTAGAAAAATACATAACAGCAAGCATTTACTCAACTGAGTCACACTGAATATGCGCAGTGGCTATTATGCACAATGTTACATCTGTTTTCTTACATCATGTGTAGGTCTATTGACTTTAAAATGAAGTCACGCGTAAATTGTTTACGATGCTGCAATCGGACGTTCGTGTTGAATCTAACTGATCCTCATTCATTTTCACGAAAGTTGCTACTTTCTCTCATTACCATTATAAAACAGCAAAGGCAGACGGTAGAAAAAAAATTAAACCTAATTAAATGGTAACGCTTTAAAAAACATATTATGTAAGATAAACAAATTTTTATAAAGACGGATAAATTAAGTGCAATCGTAATAAAACGTTCTAATTGATTAAAATAATTGTTTAATAATTTTAATATTATTATTAAATACTTATTAAATATTCTCTCAATAATTAGATTGCAATAAAAAATTACTTTGAATCAGAGTCTTTCTTGTACATTTTTGAATATTGATGCCGCAAGCCAAATTTCTCCAGCACTTTAGAGACTTTCGAAATAATTAACATGTAAAAAAGACTTTTATAAACTGGTATAATTAACTTCCATAAATTTAGAGAATTATTGATATTATCAGCATTTGTAGCTTAAATTTAAGAAATGAAGATTAAATAGTTCCTCGTTAGAATTAACGTCGACTTTTATATTCAAATGATTAGATCTAATCCAAAGCCCAAAATTAAAATTTTCTATTTAAGTAACTATATAAAAAGGAAATAAAGAATCAGAAAGAAAAGTAATGAATTGTAAATTATTACTCTGTAATATTCTCCGAGGTATAATTTATTAGTGGTCTAAAATTATCGAGCCATTTCTGTCATCCAGGTTTATTTAAGTACTTTGTGATAAATCTTATAGATTATTTATTTAAACAAATTAGAATATTACCAAAATATCGTTACACGTCTCTCTGATGAGGTAAAATATATAATAGGTAGCAAAGATTTATTAATAGAACGTAAAGTGCAGCCCACGCTGTAGCTTTACGTCATGATAAAAAAGTCACACGTCAATTCCGGGCTGAATCGCGAGATGAACGTATACGTAAACGAAAGGAAAGTCGCGCGCGTTTACGTTGCAGGCACTGATTACGACATGTACGATAATGCGTACGGCGGATTGACGTAAGCGATATCTGTCCACTGATGACCTTAACAGGTGTGTGCGTACGTAACAGACATGGCCATTATTCGCGATGCAGTTGGAAGTCGGAAGTCCCGGATCACTGGGTGTTACCCAATCACGACTGTACGAATAGCTTCGTACATTTTTGCATATTTTTCTCCAATAGTCCTACGCTCTCAGAGTATTACGGAAAATACTACGTGGGCAGCCACACGCACGCGGTATACTAGTAATATACAAAATATAAAATATAAAAATATCATGCACGAGATGCGAGAGAATATGAGATATGAGATATAATATCGCCGAGACACGCGCGATAAGATAATCACCACAGGAAGTAACCAATTACAAAGTACACGTGACTAAAAGATAATACAGATGCGTGGTCGTGTTGCATAATACAGTAGTAGTAAAAGCTGTACACTTCTTTATTCACGTATTTCGCATGTTCGCGGTTCGATGCTCGCGAACGTTTTTCACATTTATGGACTTATAATTCATTTATCCACGGAGGGATTAACAAAAGTGATGAAACAACAGATGTTTCTGACACTTTCATTTTTAATTATCTTAATAATTAGCTATAGTAGTTTTGTTTTAAATTAGAATTTCTTTTAAAAGAAATATGAAACATAAAGAGATTTTTATGTCCTCCTCATATTTTTATACTCCTTTTTTGTAATTAATGATTCTGTATAAGCTTCTGTATTTTTGCTTTGTTATTTGCAAATTTCTGCGATGTTTGCATATTTTAATTTTTGCAGAACGTAATTCCCACGATTACTGGAGATTTTGTTGCATTATATTATTTATGTTATGTTCGCAAATATTGATGTAAATTTTACATCATTTTAAATGTTGCATCTCGTTTAATTGGGATTTTCAGTAAAACAATGATAAAAACATGATCTCGATGATAACTTTTTTCCCTTACATATTTGATATGTCTGTTCGCATAAACTGTATTTGGCGCAGAAGACTGTCTAATTTTGACTTTTATTTATTTTGACACGCGACTCCGGGTTTCGTATTAATAAATTCAGCGATCGTGCAATATTCAATCTTCTAACAACAATTATTCAATTTCTATTGACTCACTTATTTACGTAGTTCAAATTAAATTAATTACGTTACAAAATTAATTTCTTCGTCGCCAAAGACGCCCGACGCCCAGACAACGTTAATAAGATTAGCCGAGGAGTTGTTATCGTGACCAGCCGTGTCGACGTTATTTATCGTAGTAAATAGATAACGCATAAAGATATACATATACATACACATAGGCAAGGTCGATGGAAGCTATAACTGGTTTTCATAATTTATTACGATTCCTTTGTATCCCCCACGCTCGGACCGTCGTTTTCCATTCATCCCAAGGAAACGTAATGTAACGAGAAATTATTGGCCTACGACACGCGCGCGAGCTAGCTTAGGTGAGATAGTAGTATTTCTACTCGTGAGTCCATTCAGACATTTCCGTCGACCCAATCTACCGTTACATTCTATGAATCGGAAACGTCGACGATAAGGCACGTTTATGTGGTTTTCTTTTATTGACTCGTGTCTCGTGGGAGCCTCGCGCGCCTCATTGAATTATCGATCCGACACACTGCGAGCGGACGAACGCGACGAAAACGACATTGACATACCCTCGTAGAAATACGTACCGTGACAACGTGACGGTATCCGCGAGGATTCGCTTTACGGGCGATTTGCCCGATCCTTCACGTCCGTCCGGATCTTCCGCGTCACGCGCGGAAACGTACGTACGTATTTTTAAACGATGATCTCAGTGCGCCAACCAACGCCGCAACTGTCGTTAGTTTAATCGCGCGATAACTGACCCGCCACAACATGCTACCGTAACGAAGAACAGTCGGCTGCAGATAACTCGCTACGCCGCTGAGGTCGTTCAAGTACGGAACGGAAATCGAATAATTGAAACGTATCATGAAACCAGATAGAGGGACAGGGGGAGATCAATCCGCAAGATTGATTTAACGAAAGCTCGCCGAGAAAATTAATCTCGAAGTTGTAGAAATTAAATTTATATCGACCTCACAGGAACTAATAGCTTAAGAAAATTACTCTAAAAATTATGAAAATTGATTTAACTTCTTCAAATTCTTCGATAAAACGATTTAATGACTTATACTGTGTTGAATTCTATTATTGGACAATCTAAATGTTGTAAACTATGATAGAACATTCTCAATTTTTTCTTCATCTTTTTGAAATATATATATTACCGTCATTGAACGTAATAAGAATTGTCTATTGTAGTATTGTATGATATGTAAATTGTTTAAAAATCTACGGCTATTTAAATGTAGCTTCTTTTACTCCAATACTTGGATTCAACTCCAATACTTGGATATAAAAATGTAGACATTTCATTTTTTTATAATCTGTCGCAGTTATTTCTAACAATTTTGCAGAACATTTTCGTGGTAAATTATTACTTTCAATTGTCACTTTTGATTCCATTGGATATAAATATGTAAATTATTTTTTGCCTGAAAAAAAGAACAAGCGTAAATAATTAATAGCGACATGTCGAAATTCAGTGTAGTTTTTAGCGGCATGTTTTTAACATGAGGTCTGTATTTGGAGCTCCAGACGAATTGTTCGAGGAAGCGAAACATCCGCAGGAAACGTTTCAATTGCTTCTGCCTGAGTCAAAACCGTTCTGAAGTTTCAACGTTTCCACGAGCCCGAAATTGCGAGTGTGCATATAATTTTGTTAATTTAGTCTAACGATATAAAAAAAAAAATACGTGGAATAATTTCTTTCTCGCATTAAAATCTATTAAAAATGATAACAAATTAAAAGAAAAGAAACAAAGGCACATTCCTAGAATTCACGTTACTCCTGCTATTTTTAAATAATTAAATTTCCTAATTGAATGATATATTTCACAACGCCAATAAAAGTAATTTTGTTAAATTTTTTTCATCTGAAAATATTATTTTATCGCAGCAGATTTCATTAGCTGCGTAAATCATTTGAGATACAATTATGGTTTTTGAGTCTCGCAACAAATCGCTTTGTTATAAAAACGAGCGCAAAGTTGAATCTATTTCATTGCAGTTTTTTATGACCTAAAATTATATGCCTTGGTTAGAAATTAAATTTTTTTTTCCATAACGTGAACAAAGCCTGGAAAAAGACGGAGCGCGTCGATGGCGATTCGCGATATCTATTTTTGCTCATGAGTTGCCGTAGTGGAAAACAAGGTCGTTAACCCGGGCTACGAGTACCGGTGGATCGATATAATCCGTGCAAGAAAATGAATTCATCATGCACGAGGGAAGCCTTCGTAGTTTCCTTTTTGACGGAGTGCTTAGGATTATTTTATCGATTTCTTTTTTCATCTCCATTGATTTCAATTATAGACATACTTTTTCTTCACCTGCGATATACAAACATGTAATTTTAAGATAATTCGAATAATTTCGTCGAACATTATATGGACATATTCTGAGTTGTGATTAAAATAATTTAGTGTCGTTTGTGATTTTCGAACAAAATAAATAGAAAATAATTGAATTATTTTTCTATTTTCCATTTACAATTTATCAAATATTAAATGTATATAATTATATAATAATATCTTAAATAGAGACTGTGAATTAAATTTATTTAGGAAAAGCTGCAGGGAAAATATGAAATATATTAATTATACAATTCGACTTTTCAACATTCACCTTCTTTCTCATAAGAATTACCTTTTCAAATTAAATGTCATTACACATGCATATTTCATAATTTCTTAATTTTTTAAATCTTTTATTAATCTCATACACATCAATCTTTTACTTTAACGCATGACTTCGAAGTGTCAAATATTTTCATGAGAAACCTCATTTCCCATTTTAGAAACAGAGATTGAATTCACGAAAATTCGTCACAGTCGCCAGTGCATCGGTGAGAGAAAAATGATTATCGTGCTCGCAGCAGTGCGTTTTCGCAGCCAGATGCGACGTCGAACGCACACGCACACGCACACGTACACGTACACGCACACGCGCCGGAAGCGACCCTAAGCATCCACACAAGCGCGTGCACGTGCGTGAGTGCATTCGCGTTGAGCGCCGCGTGCGAGGGTGTGCGTACGTGTGCGTAACACCACTACGAAAGGCGGCCCCAGGTTGACAGGAAATGGTTCGAGATAAGATAATGAGGCCCCCCTCGCCTCCCCACCGCATCCGGCAGCTTTCTTTGCAGCGCCGGCTCTCGTACATGTTATAAAAGGCTTCTTTATGCGCCACTTAGAGGGACAGGTACGATTCATAGCATTAAACGCGTAGGACTTTCGACGCAGACTGCGACCTTGTATGAAGGAAACATAATTAGAGAGATAAAAAAGAGAATCAAATCGATGATTTTGAAAAAATATCTTCAGCTTGTTTAAAGAAAACAATTTAGGGAATAATTGATTAGTTATTTTACGTATAGTATTTTTTTTCTCTAGAAAATCAACAGTTTTTTTTACATCTTCTCAATTTTATTATTACTATTATTATATTTATAAAATCGAGCTTTATTTTTTTAGAATCGCATCTTCACGGTTTAAATAAAATTTTATTCCCCACCAAAATAGAGAAACAACAAGATCGTTACGTGTAAAAATTTATCGTACTCTACTACCTGTATTTTTGTACACAAGATTTACGTCACAATGAGAGAGAGATTAATTCAAAAATTGCTGCCAATGCTGCTTTGCATTGAACGTTTCGCATTAAAGATGCTATTATTTTCCATGACGACAGATAATAACCGCCGTTTGTTGAGATTCGTTAGCGTTGCCGTGACTAACCGCATCCTGTTGTCGGTGATAATGAGAAAGGGATGGATATATAATCGCGCGAGATTCTCTGTCGGATTCCATCATTCGTTCTACAAACAGGTATGTCAACGACGATCATCTTGCGGTCATCGATCATTGCTCCGACTCACGCTGGCGGAAATCCTGATTTAATCATCGCTTTATGTAAAGTGTATTATACGTGCGATTAGCCACTGCTGAAACTTCTGAATCACATTTTTCGCTCTGACGTAAATATATCCTTTTATTCCCGATAATATTGCGCGAAACGGCTCGCTTGATACGGTTACGCTTGTGGTGGAATAAATATAGGATATTAAATTGCATACGATATTTACACAAAGGGGTAAAAGAGAGACGGTATTGTGTTTACGATAATACGTCGGATGATCGAATTGCCGCAGTAGATTGTAGTACGTTCACAAAATAACCAATTGTATTTATGCGAGAGTACTACGTTTCTGGAAATATATAAAATAAACATTGTTCATTGATGCTTGAAAAGATATTGCGTAATATCTCATAAAAGATACATTTTAAATATCAATTTTATATTTCTTTATGTTGCATTCTGAATAATCATATTTTTATTGTTATTCCTACAAATGTATAACGTTTTATTTGAAACATAATTTCATTTCTTTTTAAAAAAAAATACAAATTTCTAGAATCCAGAGATACACGCTTTTTTCTTTCGATTTAGTAAGTAAATATATCATTTTCCAGGAAATGACAAATGTATATGTATATCAGATAATATGCAATTGATAATAGCAACGTCCAAATATAGACGCACAATTACGGTAATAACCATAATTGATGCTCTCTGTTTACAATATCCCGAGCAAAGACCCCCACAATCTCGGTAATCTGAAAAATTCAGCCTTAATTGAAATAATGTCAATCATCGGGGCAATCAAGCCGCTTGTCCATTCAAATGATAAAACATTCAAATCCGTGGGTGAGTCCGGATGCTTTTTTTTTCCTCGTTTTTTTCTTTTTTTTTTGTTTTTGTCTTCTCCTACGCTCCGACGATGTTCGTAGGATTCTGCCTGAATATGGACGCCCGCCTATTTCTCTCTCAATGACTCTCGAAACTGGTGCGCCCACATTCCTAAAGCACACACGTCCCACGACGTAAACTCTCCCGCTCGTGTTTACCATCTATAGCCGTAAAACTGCCCATCAGTGTTTTGCTCTGGTTCCCTTACATTCCGCTCTTCTTACATTCTTACGATCTTCCGTCGATCGAAAAAAGAGAAAGAATTCGAAAGAACTTAGACTTATCGAAGTAGCTCATTGACAGTGAAAATTCATTTATCTTTTTGCACGGAAGCACAGCTAGTAAATAAACAAATACCGTTCATTGTAATTAAAAAAAAATATTTTGCAATTCAGCAAACCATAGCATGATACAGTCACTGGCAGAAAACTGCACTGACGTAGAATTTGTAAACAAAAATAAATTGAAATATAGTGAATACAAAAAGTACTCGTACAGAGAAAATATTTTTTAAAAAAACTTTATTTTTGAAAAGTAAATATTAGCCAGCGAGAAATAAATCATTGAATTAATGTCGAATCGATATGAATTCGATGATTTTAACATCAATTTGACGTCGATTTGACGTTTAATTAATGATCATTTCTTGTTGGATAATTAACAATTTATTCATAAAGAATAAAATAGATTGTATGTTTCTTAAAATTATATATACCAAAATGATTTGTATTAATTATACAAAATATATCATCCGAAAAATAAGCGAAAATTAAAAATTATATTGTTTGAATGCTCAAAAGGTGTTCGTATAGATGAGAAATTTAGTTTCGAAAATCAGGAATACATGCGAAGCTCGTTTGTTTACATTAGAACAAAGTGTATTCATTACATAAAATTATTAATTAATATTTATTTTCTACAAATAAGGCTTTTTTTATTATAAATTTCCTTGTACGAATACTTTTTGCTCTCACTGTATATAATATAGGATGTTTTTCTATCATTTATGGGAATTTTCCAAGAAAAATAATACCAAAATTGTGTCAAACTCAATTAAATTAATGATGGATATATAAATTATTGTATAATCAAATTTACAATTTATTTTTAAATTTGTTTTTTTTTTTTAAATTATATTATTAGCAAGATTTTTATTGAGATTATTTTTCTCTAGATTTTTAGAGCTTCTCGTTTTTTTCCAACTGGAAATTTCACGTTTAATTGCAATCACTTGGTATGGAAAAATTCATTCTCTAATATAATTTATTCAAAAATTTTGGAATATGTGTTACTCGCAAGTTTTTATTTTCCGGGAAATACGCTTTTCATTATCATCTGTATTCTATTTTTATCTCTTTCCTGTATTGATTGAAACAGAGATCTTTCCACGTATGTCTCTATATGAAAACATATTTTCAACATTTTCTTAACAAGATCTTCTCTATATTCAGAATGTGAATGAACCGATTGTTTTTCCTTCTCCTGAAGCGATGTCTTGACAGTTTCGACTTGTTAATGACACAATCGGGTATGTAACTCGAGGAAAACGTCCCGCATAATGCAAAGTATATCCGTTGTCGACATTGGCTGCGGAAATGCAGTGAGGACTTCTCAGAATACTTGATATAAAACAACCACGGGCAGAGTTCCGAGAAGGTGCGCCATGCTTGCGACCTTTTCAGGGTGTCCCGTGAAAACGAATGCCAGGCGTGAGAAGATCTGGCCGTACAAATATCAGGTAACAATAAGATGAAGCAAAAAGACGAGGGAGGGGGGAGAGAATGGAATTACATCAACATATTGAGGGCCAGGCCAAAAGGGTCGAGCCACTTAATTTATTTGGTTCACAAGATCTCATTGTCCACGAAAACTCCGTAAATATCTGTTACTTTCTGGGACTTCCTTTCGCGCTTACAATAAGATGAATAACTTATGGGAAGGTCGACAGGAAGGAACTTGCAGTGACAATTAAACGAAGCGATGTTTAACAATAAAAACGTAAGTAAGGTTTCATCAAGCATAACCCATTCACGAAATAATGTAGAACTCATGATGTGAAGAAAAAAAATGTAACATTCCCGTGGATGCGCAGTAAATGCGCTCTACATTGTCTTATAACATTTTAAGCTAATTTTCTGATTGGTCATCGATTACCTACCTCGGGAACAAAACACCTTGTATTCTTATATCATGATAGGAACTACGATAGGTGGGTAAACGAAAGTAAAGTAATCGATGAGGGGGCGAATAGGAGGGCGGATGAGAGGGAGAAAGCTGTATAGAAAGGCCACACTTCCCGCGCCCACGCGAGAATCTACATCCTTGTCATCCATCTCGGTCGGTCTCCGTATAGAATCTTATTATTCCTCGTATATAGCCGGGGCTAGACCTTGGGAAGAAAGGATCGTGCCGAATCGGCGTTAATGGAAAAAGTAGGGTCAACGGGTGGTGCAACATGGCCTCTCAGCATCGATTTGTCCGGTCACCACTGCACTCGTTGCGATTCGAGCGCGGAAACGATGTAGCTCTGCTTACAAACGAGTTCGTGCAACGCTCTTGTTGCGAAATTAAAAAGTTTGAATTTCGCTTTTACAGAACGAGAACGGCGGTAGGTTTTGCGAGAGTTCTCTACAATCGCGAACTTACTCGCTGAGTTAGTTTATACAAAGCTATCGTATTCGCTGTAACCAGAGTAGCGAGATTGTTAAGGAATTATTTATTGAAAAACTGAAATATTATTTTAACGGGGCTAACGGTAACGGTAAATTGCAATTAAATTTCCGCCAAGTGTATACATGATGAAGTTGAGCCTGTTTAACTTTTACGATATTCTAGAGGGAATTTACGTGTAATTTACAAATTAATTGCGCGCGAGAGACCTAAATACACGTTTCCGACATAGAGGCCGCGAAATAATTCGATAAAATAAAGTATGCTCCAGAGATATTGGTCAAGGCCGTGCCTCGCTTCGGGGAGGACAGGATTCCTCTCCGGAGCGAGGATACAAAACCGTGATGACATCATGAATCGATCGGTCGTTATTTGTAAACCGATATACGTCGATAATAAATAGTATTATTGTTCTCCATTGAAACTCGATCTGCCGCACGTGTACACACGAGATGGATCGAATTGTTTATCCGGTATTATCAGGTGAGATAATTGGCCTCCTGTGTCATATATATTTTTTGGTATACCATTGAATAATTGAACGTGGAATCTATTGATTGAGAAAAAGAAGAGAATGCGTGCCGTTTACAATGCAGCTGTGTCAATCGTGTAACACGCATGCCATCAGCTGTAAGGAATTTTCTTTCGACACTTTGCTACTGCAAGAAGCGATTCGTACACGAGTTAAACACACAGCACATCCACAAGATCGATTTGAGAAAATCTGTTTAATATTTCCGACAGTAAAGTACATCCGACTGGATTTATACAACTGCGAGAAGAGAAAAGCAGGATATTCTGTGAAAGATAATTTTTCCTCGTTCACAAGAAGCCGGTACGTGAGAAAGAAAGTGGCATTGAGGGGGACTATAAATGATATTTATAAAAAGAATGGCGATAAAAATTTTATAAAATGTACCTTCTCCATGCCTTGTCTAAATGGAAAAACATTAATTAAATAGACAGAGCTGTGCATACATATATTTGCGAACCTTGTTTCTGACACTTATCTTATTTGCGTCAAATAATTGCAAATCTCATTGTGTTTCTTTTATATTAAAGCAAGCAAGAATAAGTGAAAATTCTTAACGTGCGATTCTTGAGTTTTATAATAAAATTTTTATGGTACTATCTCTCTCTCTCTCTCTCTCTCTCTCTCTCTCTCTCTCTCTCATTTAGCTGAACTTTTAATTTGATCTCTTATCGAAAAACAACTTCGGAAGAGATTGGCGTGTAACATAACTTCGTAGTTATCCACAAGTTGTTTATTTTTTTCCTCAATATATTTGCCTGTAATAAAGCTGAGATGTATTACAAATCCGATATTGTTTGCCGAGCAATATCGATCTCGGTGAAGGCATAAGAGGAATTTCAATAGCCGCGCGTAGGATGAACCGGGCGACCGGAAATAACGCGGTTTCACTTGCCGCTTGTATAACCGGCAGTTATCGCATGAAAGTCTTGCTCCTTGGATCGTGCTCCTCATCGTATTATACCACAATCGTTCATTGAGACGCGACTACAGTGATTCGCACGTTTTGCTCTTCTTTTTCTCCTTTTCGCAATGAATAGTCTTCTTATTTTTTTCCTTTCGACTTTCTTGCGTCTCTGATCTGAAACTTTCAGCGTTTGAGCTCACTCCAATGATAATGTTAGTAATATTAGTAAGGATAATAATTAAAGAGTAACTTCATACGTTTCGTTTCACTTTTGTAGAAATTTCTTTTTCATTTTCAAGCTTAATTCATTTAATCAAAGATAATTATAAAATTAAATTTACTTTGCCAAGAGAGAGATTAAGGGGTTTAATTCTTTTTAGGAACGAAAGATAAAGACCCTATCCTTAGGGTCTTTAGCGAGCTGCAATTAGCTTTTCGATCCGTTGAAATTACGTAAATGTTAAGAAACAATGCTTTGCAAAATAAAACTCGCTTCATCAAGGACTGACCCTTTGATTACTGGAGCTTAGGCGCGTAAACCGCCGATTACCGTTGCAAACGACCACTTCCGTCGATGAAAGTAATTAAGCCTCGGCGCGGCGTGGGCCGCATGACGGCATGGCGATAATTCTTGGTGAAGCTTCTCTCGCTCTCTTAGCTCATTACGTAAATCGCCGCATAGTAACTCTCCCTGCGAGCAAACGAGCGATGTTACACAAACGCGGCGGGATCCTCAATTTCCGTCGTATCGCAATAATTTGCCGGCATTCCGCTGTGGCTTCTCCGACCACGATGAACGAGTTTCTTGTGGTCGTACAAAGGTCGATTCATTGAGAAATCAGTTGTACCGAGTGTTCCACAAATGAAAGACTCTAAAAGAACGAAAAGCATAAAAAATCTCTAACATATTGTGCTTTAAATTATTTTTCAGATATTTTTCGCTCGTCTCTTCTGCTTTTTTCATCGTGTTCAAAAACTTATTTCAGATTTACCGAAAGAATAATTGCGAATAATTACGTCGCGTTATTTATGAAATATCTTGTATTGCGAATGGCATGAATTACAAAAGAGTCTCAATTTATTGTATCCGACAACTTCGCTTTATTTAGACTCTGATATCCGAGCTCCGAATTCCGATACTTGTGCAGTACCTTTTGGAGCAATTCCTTTTAGAGAATTGGCACGCGACTTAACGAGTCCGCTTGTAATGTTACACAATGAATTTCCCTAATACGATCAATGTGAAAACAGGCCGTTGGGCAAACTGTTTTTGCGAACATTGATAGAATATTGGCTTCACCTTTGTTAGAGAAACTCTTGCTCACTTATAAATTTAATTTAACTGCAACCCGATTCTCTTTGTTTTTATTTTTCAAAATAAATGAAATCGTATTGGCGTGATATTCGTAGAAAAAAAAATTGGTTTCAAGAGTTATTCAACGTTTTACGTTTCTCTCCGCGTAAATTGTTGCACAATATAAAAGAAAAAAGTAGTTGAAGTTTAGGAGTTAACGCGAAAGTTATATTTAATTTTCCCTTCTTACGTTATTGATATTTACGAGAAATATTTCCCAAGTGAAATTACATCTCCCACTCATTTAGAAAACAAAATTTTTTTTAATTAAAAATACAAATGCAAAAAAAGAGATTTTAGATTTTTTTCCAATATAAAACCTATTTTTTTTAATATAAAATCTATTTGCTCGAAATATTTTATTTGCTTCACCATGTCATGCAAACATATCTCATATCTGTGAAAGTACTCTTTCGCTTTTATATGAACGAGTGTCATTTTGCTACTAAACAAATTAATATTGGATGGATATATTATCAGCGATAATATATGTTATCAGTCGACTTTAATGATATCGTGAAAAACATTTAATTTTTGCTCTAATTAACATTCCATTGAAAATTACGATATTAATGAATTTCCAATCGTATTATAAATTAAATAACGAGAACAAAGAGTATGGAATGTACAATTTTTTATGAAATTCAAAAGAATATTTCAAAAAATGATAACATAGATAAATGATAACGATAGATACATTTCTAGGAAATGTCCACAATCTTAATAATCACGAGATAAGAGTACTCGCATGAATCAAAGCATGACTCGAATCCTTCCATTCTTGACATTTTTATCTACCTTATCCTACAGTATTACACGAAAAGAACGATAAGCGATCTCTCCAGCAAGGAACGTCGCTGAGTTCGACGAACGTCGACCGCACTAATTGGCGTAATTAATTGCAAACTTGATCGCGATGAAAGTAAGTGCTTACGTAAAAGCGAATTGTCGAGATGCGCCTTTGTGACTGACGACGAGCGAGAGTTCGCAAAAGACGATAAAGATCGATTACCTCACGCGAAATAGCGACAGTGAAATAATATTTAACGCTCTTAAATTAGGCAAGACCGTGCAGTTTTCACCGAATTTTTGTTTTATATATTAGTATAAAATTTAGAATCGGGCAGCCACGTTTAGCGTTAAACGTGACGCTAAATTTAGGGAGCGATGGCGGCTAAGTTTGAATCCGATTAACGTATTCGCGGTATACAATTATCTCTCCTCGTATTGCAGCGATAGTAATTTAGCGTTAGAATTTTTACGTTTAATAAAATATCGCGAGAGAGAATCTAAAGCGGCGTGGACGAAGCGAGTTGTTCTTATTTTTAATCGCACTTCACATTTCTTAGCATGCGTCATCCGCGGGATAAATTTGCTCGACATGGTATCGATTTCTAATAGACGTCTGAAGCTCGTTTATTAGACATAGGCTCTTTATAGCTTGATTTGCGTAGTATGGCACCTACAAAGAGTGACATTTTATCGATCTTCGAAACGAAAACGTATTCCTATCTACCTACGATTTCATCTATTTATTATAAGCTTTTATTCTACTATAGAATTTTTTATCTCGATACTTAAATCCGTTTCATTATCGTACGTTTAAGGGAGAGTCAGAATACTACTTTCTTAAATAATCTCATTATGTTTTTGCTAATTAAAATTTATTGTACGACAGATATCTTCAATATCGGCGGTCACAATCTCTAGATGGAGCCTACGAACGGAGACCGTTGTATCCCCCGCACAAATCAACCATTGCGAACTTATCGATGCTACTCGTTGGTACCAAAATTCTCTGCAGAGTATCGATTTAGAACTTTATTGAAATAATGATTTAAGACAATTAAGATATTAATTTAAGATATTAATTTAAATCAACTTTATCAGTATGTTTAATATAACCGAGAGAAATAACGATTTTCGAACAATTAATCTCAATTAATTTTCATTTTTTACAAATGCATAATAGCAATGTAAAATTCTTTTCTCAAAATTTATAAATTATAAAAGTCTTTATTCTTCCTCTTTAAAAAAAGAAGTGTTAAAATCAAAATTTAAAGATTAAAATAGCTTGTTCGAGTGTAAATAAATAACGTTCATCTATAACGTAAGAATAATAAATTATTGCCGCAATCTAAAATTATGTAATAATGAATATACAATCAAGTTTCCCAATATTTTCAGAAAGTACGAAGAGTTAGAGAAACGGACAAAATTGTTCGTTTTGTGAAAATGTTTATTTCATAGGATTACAACAAAAAGTCAATTAGGACAATATACGAAGTATTAAGCGCGTTTATCTATTGTCTATAAACAGCGAATTTCTATTTCGGAGTATAAAGTAATATCTCGTTATGCTTTGTACTCCATATCGCTTTTCTGTCTACTCTGCGAGTCTCTAAAGTTTATTCCTTTAAAGAATCGCAATGAAGTAGACATTGACGAAATTTTACGAGCGCAATGCGAATTAGCAAAGTAGATTCGGTCAAAGTCAAGCTTGCTTTTCGTCAAAATCAAGCTCGAAGATCTAGTCGCTAAAATTTAAAATAGGAAACCTGTAGATGATATCCGCGAAGACAGAATGTCAACAATGAAAATGTTTAACGAGTTCATACCTGGCAGGTATGTGTGATTTTTAACACTTTGCGATCCGTGTGTTTATTACATTATCGCATCATTTGACTATCGGCTGAAATAAATTAATTATAAGCCCGATTATAATGTGAACTGAATCACGTAAACATTTGCGACATAAAAGCATTTATTAAAGTACTTTTGTTATTAATTTTTATGACAACTGCGTGCAATATAATAATTATATGTATTTGACAATAAAACTGATATTTTTAGAGCCATGGCACACCAAAAAATTTACACAGTAAATTAAACGTAAGTAGTAAGGAAATCAACATGTTTGATTTATTATTGCTTATGCTATTGTCTTATGATATACGTATCTACTGTCATTGGCCAATTTGCTTACTGCTTATATTTTACTGCTCAAGTTTTTTGTGCCATGGCTATTGCGTGATGGCATTGTGCCGTCGGCGGACCGCAAAGGGTTAATCTACAATGAAGCATGATATCAACGAGGAGCTTTACTGTCATGACTCGCTCTGAAGACTGAAAGCTCACGAATACCTAAATCAACTTCGTGGCACTCAGATTGTACAGTTTGAATTCTACTTCGCGATAAAGTCTCTTCAACGTGCAATCAGGGTTTGTTGGGGGCACTTCTGGGCCTCTTCGGAGTGGCATACTTGACAAACAAGAATCCGAAAATGATGAGCACAGCGACGATAGTCACTCCGATGCCCAGCCAAAATTCCCCTCGCACGTTTAACTTATCGAGGGCGATCTCACGAAGAGCCAACGCACCGTCAGGTGGCTCGCACGCTGCCTGGATGATAATGTCCTGCCGTTGGATCTGCTTGGGCTTGCAATTGGCCAGCTTTCCCACACTTTCGCTCTTGTGTAGACGCGGCAACAGCAGTGACATGGACCACTGCATTGGGCTGATCTGCTGATACCACGACGGCAGATTGTCCAGGTGCAGAGTCACCCCGCCGGCCAAGGTCATCTCGCCCAGCACTATTCCGGCAAACAACGCCGCCAGATAGATCCACTTGCACACGTGTGCGAAGAACGTACAGATGAGGTGCTGCATTATCAAATACAATAAACCGATGGCGAGGTAATTCCACATTGACATTAGGTTCTCGTCAGGCACAAGATGCAATCCCGACATCGCAAATGCTGGCGCTAGATATATCAGGTAGACCACACACCAAGACGGCACGCTGCAGATGAGCTGGAAATAAAATACAATTTTCTTGGTATTTTTCGCTATGATAAAATTCGAGATTTTAATGAATCTAGGCCTACCTCTAGGAGAATATACATGAATCGACCATAGAGCCCGTCTCTGATGTCCCTCTCCACACTCGGTCTGCTATTAGCCACGTCGCACATCGCCAGGAGGCACAGCGGCCAGAAAAAGATACCCAAACTAGCGTAATGATAGCCTATTCTATCTCGCAAATATAGATTTGATTCGCTAGCGATATCCCAAAATATTGCACCGAGTAAAACACTGAGCGACGCGGAAATGACGATTTTCCGCAGCAGTCTTGTTAACGTCCACGGTTGACTGTAGACGAGCGTTCGTAACAATAGCGCGTACAGTTGTATAAATATATTGGGTCCGGGCATCGAAGGAGGAAGTGCACCAGGTGGACCAGGATCGCTGATAGGAGGTAGCCTCGTTCTAGCTAGCTCCGCCAGATGATCTATCCTCTGCGAGGACTCCAACATCGCTTCCGCCGATAGATCGTCCAGCGTTACTAAATCAACTAGAAAAGAGAGAGAATTCTTATCCATCATATTATTTGTCGTAAAAAAATTATAAATTTATAAGAAACATTATTTTTGGAAATAATGTTTGGATAATTTTGTCAAAAATATTAGCTACGTTTTCGTGAGATCTTAGAATTTAGTTACTCTAAGACAATTTCGTCACGTACGATAGTAATCGGACGGATTCTTGAATGGCGGACAGGGAAACTCGGCGAGGGCGAAATATGGCAGCATGTCTCTTCTAAGTCCGGAATACATGACTCGTCCGCCGGACGTGAGCGCGACTCTCGATACCATCGTCAAGATCTCGTAAGTGGGTGGGTGTAGGGTCAAGACGACGAGACGTTGACCGCGGCTGGCCCACTGTCTCAGGTACTCGACCAGGAAGAAGGCATCGAAGATGTCCAGACCGTGCGTGGGTTTGTCTAGAGCGAGGATGTGCGAGTCCTGAAGCAATCGGCAAGCGAGGGCTAATCGTCGAGCCTCGGAGGTCGTCAAGGTATTCACCAGGCAGTGTTTGGTCGCCTCCAAGCCGAGCTCCTGCAGAATAGCCTCAGCCTCGAGTGTGGTGGTATTACGGCCACCTCTCAGTAACATGTAAAAGCTGAGAGTCTGCTGAGCAGTCAGTCCGGGGCTAAGGCCATTCTCCGTGGGTAGATAGGCGACGCGAGATCTATTTTGATTGCCATATTAATAATAATTGAATCGATCATTCTCGAAAAGGCATTTATTATAAAAATGCTTCAGATATCCGAGAACAAATTATTAAAAATAATCTATTTGGCTATATCCGAATATCCGGATCGCTCAGATAACTCGGATTAGTATAAAAAGAAAAATGGAATTTAAGTAAAAAGTTCAATTAAAATTAAACGATAATTTTTTATGCATGCGATATCTTTTAAATTGTATGATGTAACTAAAGATTGTTTGAGTAGTATGAAAAGAAGTTACAATCCACGGAGATTAAACATGAAGCAATAATTAAGTCGACAATTGAAGCGATAATTGAATAATGAGTAGCGCTCGTTATTCGCCTTATTATTCGACTCTATTTGTAAATTTGTATGTTAATGCATTCGCTAGTTACAGTCTGTTTCGCTAATATCGGTTACCGTTAGCCGTAGTTAATTAAATGTTTCTTTTCTGTTTGGATCATAGCCGATGCTATGATCTAGAAAGGAACAAAAAAATCAGTCAACTAAGTTGAAGCTGACTCACGTTAAACCAACCATGGTTCTTTCATTTAACTATAATCCTTACATTTATGACTGTGTCCATTAATGTGGGTTAATTGTAATTTTGGTTCAACTTACTCCCTATCTTTTTCTAATTTTTAGAACCAGATGAACAGTAAATTAAAGTTAATCTATATTAGTCGAGTATTAATCGTTTTCATTTTTTATATAAGCTTATTATAATTTCGAGTGTAACTGAATATCGTTAACAAAGAACAACCGCAACATTATTTTAATCGAGAAATTTAATTTGCGTATTCATTTTAAAAATAATAAATTTTACGCGGTGCAGATCAAAAAGAAACGTCCTTCCACAGAATAGTAATTACTAATCACGTAATGACATTTAATGATTCATTGCCACGTTACAAGAAAGCGTACACGGTACACGTGACTACAAGGAGATTAGAAAGTACCTTAGGCTGCGTGCTGATACAGATCTTCCATTGAGCAAAATATCGCCCCTTTTTATCCGCCTCCTACCCGCAATCGTCTCAACGATCTGCGTGCCTTCCTTCTCGGTAGTCGCCATAATAGCCAGTACCTCGGCGGCGCCAGCCTCGAGGGTAATACCACGAAGAAGTGGCAATCCATCCGAACCTGAAGCCTCCACACCTCGCAGCTGTAGGTGAGGATGCTGCAGACATGGCATGGGTCTCAATGGCAGCGCGTAACCTTCCGGTCCAAGGATACCATGTCCTGTAGAATAAATGTACGTCGTTCATAATACTTCAGATTTGTTAAAATCCCATAATTTAAATAATTTAGAAGGCCGAAAGAATCAGAAGTTTTTTTCAAAATACTACGAACTAGGACTTTCGATTTAAGGTCAATTCCACGACTAATAGAAGAAAAACCGGAAGAAAGTAATTTTCAGGATTTATGAATATTAAAGATAGAAATAAAGAGACCAAGGCAACAGACCTTACAAAATGACACTAATAAATACAAAGGAACATTCAAGCCCACGCAAGATCTTTTTCGCAAGAAAAATAGAATAGATTATTCTGAGAAAAAGATCTTGCGTGGGCTTGGATGATCCTTTTTATTTATTAGTATTAAAGATAGTCATTTATTTTCGTTCATTGTTTCCTTTTACCATGCGCTATGTAACCGGGATCGATCGGCGCGATGCTGTGTCGCCGATTGGTCCTGACGGCACTTTGCAAGAGATTAGCCTCGCTGGCACTCCTCAACCTCGGATGGTCTCTCGCGACAGTTAATTGTGAATGCGCTGGCTCCCTCGGGACAGCGTGAACATGCCTGAAATCCGGATCGCTTCTTGCTGAACGCATGATTGAGGTTGTATGCACCGGAGCACCTGCACGTCGAAATAGAATTTGTAATCCTGACAATCTTCAATTTTACCCAGCAACCCAAATTAAATGACGAATTGTAAAATAATATAGAACATTTTTAGAACAATTTAATAATTTATTTAAAGTCTTCTAAAAATCTACAAAGTCTTTTTCAATGAAAAATTGATTCACAGAAAGAACGATTTGACTGAAGTATTTAAAAATGTAGCTAGATATATATCGTAGATCTGAAAATAATTTTGTTGGTCAAAATAATTATGTAGAACGCTATTTTAATTTCCTATAATTATTTGAGAAAATTGTCTGGTTACATTAATTAGAATTCCTGTTAAAAATAAGCGAATCAGAATTTTCTGATTAAATCTACTAAAGTTGTGATAACCAGAATTCTGATTGAGATAAAAAATGTTCTATAATGATTCGTCCATTTTCAGACAGTCTATCTACCTAAATTTTTAAATATTTCAGCAAAATTGTTCTTTCCGTGTTGAAGAGTGCAATAGAATAGTAATGAATTTAAAAAATGCAGTCGATATCGAGCTCCAGTTTAAATATCACCGTTCATACCTGCGTGCGACACACGTCGTCCTTCCTCGCTGGAGTCGTAACCGCTGGAACCGTCGCGATTCCGCGAGCTGGGCGGCAAGACGCGTGGCAAACCGAACTTCAAATACGTGTAAGAGTTATTGGCCAACGGACTCTTGGGACCATATCGCGGATGCCGCAGTATGCTCTGCACCGTGGAGTCGCGCAACTGAAAGTTCCCGTACGGAAGAGGCGACTTCTCGGCGGAGCCGAGCGCGGAGTCCGTGAAGTCGGAGTTCAGGTTTTGCCTGCGGAATCGCGGAAATGCGTATACCTCGCACTCATCGACATTCCCGTGTTTAATATCTATTCTTTGTATACAAGGTGTTTTTAGATAATTAGATGAGAGAAAAAGAGAGAGTTAATTGCATGAATGAAAATGCGTTTTCCAGATGATGTGTGTAAGTGAGCTATTTATTCTCCTGAAACCTCTACCGCGAATTGTTATTAAAAAGAAAAAAAAAATTGACAGTGAAAAATGACAGTGCAATACAGTTTAAAGTATTGATATTTCCCGTTAATCATTATGTTCCGCAGTCACGCATGCTTGATAATACTCACTCACATTTAATATTTTTAACGATAATAATGATACCGTTGATGTAATACATGAAAGTACATAGTAAATCGACAAGTCCGATCGGCAATTCCTTTCACATGTGGGAACGACAAAAAAGATGACGCAGCAATGGACAGCATTCGCTTTGGCGTTCCGCCTCCGGTGAAACTTGAATTGGACGACGTACGGTGCGTATATACGCTTACGCGGATTATACGCTTGCACTTTAACTACAAGTCACCTGTAAATCGACCATGCGTGTAGATCCTCGCTGGCCGGCGGTTCCAACCCCCTGGTGTCCAAAGCTCCCGGCACCGAGTATCTCCTCTCCAGCTCCCAGGCCTCCGAGCCCATATTTTCTGGTGGCTGCACAGAGATTGCGGATGCGACCGGTTAAATTTCTACAAATTATTATAAAAGAGAGATAACGTAATATCTCTCTTTTACTCTTTTATTTTAATTACCACGCTTTAACGCCGCCGAGGGGGAAAGTAAAGTAAAGACACGCTCTCTCTATTTTATCAGTTTCAATTTCGAATTCGATCGAATGCAGATTGTACCGATTAACCGAAGCAATTATGTTGCAATTTTCAAATAAGAAAATACGTTTTTTATCTCAAACAGAATCGATAAAATTTCGATATGCATGAGATGGTATATTGTTAGAGAGATAGTTCTATTACATGGATATCCTTGGAAATTGTAATATTCTTTTTCGAAGGATCGCATAAAACATGCGGTAGACGTCTGTTTGACGAGCAAAATAAATTACATTGCAAATTTTTCGAAGAAACTTTCGCGAACGTTTTCCTCGCAAGACCTCTGACACTTGGTATGAATTTATTGCTACTGCCGCCCTACAAGGACGTCCGCACGAGATCGGATTTATTGCGCAACATGTCGGGAGGTTGTTATTAAAGCCTCCGTGCGTACAGAATTTCTTTCGCGTGTATCCCACCGTGTATCTGCTTGGCTCGTTCTGGAAAGTCCTGTAAGATCGAGTAACGTGCTCACGGCCGATTTGACTCACAAGCAAGCACCGAGTAATTTCAAAGGCGTGCCGGGATTATACGGGATACCGGCGTTCTCAACAGTGTATTCCGCGGCCGGATACAGCCGCATCCATCATCGCGATTTCATGACGAATTTATGCTCATATCGTTTAAGCGATGAGAAAATCAAGAAGCAAAAGAGAAGCTATTTATCACCGAGTACGGCTATATTAGATGAAAAAGGCTCTGGGATGAAATTGCAACAAATAAAGGATTATGATTTAATCAAGAATAATAATAAATAATTAGATTTTACTTATCTACGCGGAAGAAACAGTTCACTGAAGTAATCTAAAAATAGCTACAGACCTGAAATAATTTCGTTAAATCATCGAAATAATTATGTAAGAAATTCAAGCTTTTTGCAGCGTTGCTTAAAACTCCTGCGTAATTATTTTGTCCAGCAAAATTATTTTCAGAGTGTCTGGCTAAATTTTTTAATACTTCAGCAAAATCGTTCTTTCCACGTTTTCAACATACAGTGCGTTTCGAAATATACTATCAAGACCAAAAATCTATAATGCATAGCAAGTACTCTTTAAATTCTTTGAAACGAATCTCTTTCTAAAAAGTGAAATTTCACTGAACAGCAAAAATCCTTTTAAGAAAATATCTCTTCAAGAGAGTCAGAGAATTTTCACACTTTTGGAGTAAGATTCACTCCAAAGAATTTAAAGAGAATGTTATAAATATTCAGTATACTGTCAGTTGCTCTTAATACATTTTGGAGTATACCAATCACTATTCAAGAATGTTCGAATCATTCCCCAATCCATTTCCTTTGTTAAATTACAATGCGATAATTTCGCGTGCGACCAATTTCCTTCTTTGGAATTTAACTCCGACTATCTCGATAAATCTCACGCAGTGTTCTACTGACACTTCGAATTCTTCTCCCGACAGAAAACTGCAGGTATTCCGTAGTTCCCGCCGGCGAACAAAGAGGGATGGCCTCGTCGAATTTTATCGCGATGCAGCAAATTGTTCTTTGCCCATGCTTGATCGTCCATAAAGAACGGAACGTGCAGACTGAGAATGTATTGTTAAGCATCTATAAATATCTACTGGATCTTTCACATTTCTTTCTATATATCATAATTTTCTACCTTTCCACATCTTGATCGCTAAATCACTACCAAGTAAATTCATGAATTACGTCTCTATAGAAATAGCTTGTTAAATATTACGTCGCGATTCGAGATTGGACGTCATTATTAGAATGTCAGTTTTAAGACTGTCACTCGCTTTTTGCGTCACACCAACACCAATTCCAGCTTTACATAGAAGGCTGATGGATTGTGGCAAAAACCACGATAGAGATAGTAATAGGTATGTATGCCGGAAATTACCGCCGGTGGCAATATCGTGGCGTATAACAGTACGTTTAATGTCGCAATTATGAAAAGTGGCGCCGCAAAATGTCAGCTAGTTACAGGCTCCAAATAGCCGGGAAATCGATAACTGACTGGTTTCCGTATTTCGCCTTCTTCTTATAAACAGGTATTCTGAATCGGTTGTTTTTACAAATCGCGGAGATCTAAATATTCGCTCATGTTCTTGCATAATATCTCACACCGTCGCGATACGTAGGCGATAATAACTTGTTAAGTGTTATTACATCATGAACTTTCTCGGTGTACAAGGTCTCCTGCATCCTTAATTTGTCACATCTCGGAATTGTATTACGTGGAGTGTATAAGATATCAGGAGTAATGGTAATCAAATCCATTGAATTAAAATAACATTTTTGTTATTTTCAACTTCCATGTATGTCGAAATATAAATCACATTTCTAAATAATTAATTAATTTCTAAGTAATTAATTTCGCTATTCTGTAGTTAAATAAAGAATGTCTATATTAACGTATACTTACAATTAGTAAATATAATGATAAACTATAGAGTGAGGTTTAATCAATTTTTTTTTTGTTAAATTGTTTAACTCTATATTAAGTAGAAACAGTGATAATCTGTAGAAATGATTATATAAGAAAATAACTCAAATTGGATATAATTTGATATTAAAAATTTAACAGTGTGGAGATCTTTTTTTTTTTTGTAATTCGATTAGCTTTCGACTTTTCACGAAACGTACCCAAGATGGATCAAGTTCATGTTTTAAAAATCCTATTCTTAAATAATTACTGCATGTCACTTTATTCTATCTTTTATTCCAACGGATATTTTGTTACTTTATTATGACTAGAGTATTTATAGTCGGTTCTTATATTTAAAACCGTTTTAAAAACAGTCTTAAGATACCATGTGCTAATCACAGAGCTATATTAGTAGCTTAAGGCATTATTTAAGACAGTCTTAAAATAAAAAAAAAAACTATGAATACCAGTCTATATATATTTTATCTTTTACTTCGTTCTTTTTTGAGAAATTTTATATCTTTTGTCGTATTATTTTCTATTTTTCGCCTCATACTATCTTTTTTCATATTCGCATTTATAGAATGTGTCTGTTTCTTGCACGAAAGATATAACTGCTGATATTTTAATTTTTCGCAAAAGTTTAATCGCAAAAGTTAATTATCATTTTGTATCGTTTAATCACAATCTAATTATATATGTTGCTTTCCGCATTCCGCGTTGCGACTCGTCGTGTTTTACCGAATAGCTATCAGGGACTCGTCACCGTTATCAGAAGACACGCTCGTGCCAGGAGTTTTATAGCACCAGGAAGGCGCTCGCACGGAGGATGAATATCAACCTTTTGCGTGGGGACACGTGTATACGTATGCCTCGAAGGAAGCGAATGCAGCATCCCATTTAACGGTGGTGTTAGCGACCTAAAAAGACGCATGTAGCACCTGTTTCATTGCCATTGACGTACGGCAGCTTTTAATGACTTTTCGCGAACACGTTGTACACTTCGACGCTTCAAAATCCATTCCATACCGGGTGTTCAACGATACACATACGTTGTTTCCACTTCGTTCTGATCATTCGTTTGACGTCAATAAATATGATGTAAATATATTGTAAAATAGATAAATAAATGCCATCATTATAATTGGTCATCATTATTATATCTTAAATAAATAACATGACGTCAATAATTCAAAGATTAATAAATAATTAAAATGACTACAGCTTGCTACCTGGTACATATACTAATCTTGCATCTAGTCTCTATGATTTTATATATGATAATCAGAGATCGTAATGTCGAAATTTTTTATTATATTCTGTAGTAAACGTGAATTTTATCTCGAATATTTTTTGAAAGAGAGTTACCTTGTTCATCTTGCTTGAAGAGACCGTAAGCCGTAGGCTGTAAGAAATTTACCAATCAATTTGTTTTTTTCATATTTAACTGTGATTAGTCAATTTCTTAAGGCTTTACGACTTATGGCCTCTTAAAGCAAGTTGTGGACAAGGTAACTCTCTTTCAAAAAATATTCGGGATAAAATTCACGTTTACTGAATATAATAAAAAATTTCGACATTACGATTTCTGATTATCATATATAAAATCATAGAGACTAGATGTAAGATTAGTATATGTAGCAAACTGTCATTTTAATTATTTATTAGTTAATCTTTGAATTATTGACGTCATGTTATTTATTTAAGATATAATAATGATGACCAATTATAATGATGGCATTTATTTATCTATTTTTTACAATATATTTACATCATATTTATTGACGTCAAACGAATGATCAGAATGATCAGTTGACGATTAATAACGTTATTAGCGATTAATTAATAACAACGTCATTCATTTATGCTGTCAATAACACGAAAATAATAACATATTTTCGATGTCGATTTATAATTACGTTATATGGGTGTGATAAATCCACGTCATTTTTACGATATCATTTTTTGGATATCATTTTCGTCATAGGAAGAACTAATTAATGATATCAATTGATGAAATAGATGACCCATTGTTATTTCTCAAGAAACATAAAAATCAACAAAAAATCAAGATGACCTTATTTTTAACGTCAATAAACAGTCAAATTTCGTAACAAAAAATTATCATTTTGACTTTCATGATGTCAAAATAAAATCATATCAACTTTCCCTTTACTTGGTATGTTCTTTGGACTGGGATATTTACATACTTGCGAGTGCACGTTTTAAAATTGTAGAGAAGTCACGCGATAGAAAGTACTTTTATAATCTATAACGAGAATGTAAGATTACTTCCCAAGTAAAAAAAACAATGTCGTTAATCTTAGATGCCATGAATATTAACGACCTCCATTATTCTTTCATCGAAGAGCAAGTCCCATCGTATTCTGAGTATCGCCCTAATAAATTTCAAGGCAAACGTGTACTCGAAGACACCTTACATACGCGATATGTTCTGGACTGTCAAAGGACGATTAAATTAATCAGAGGCATCCCTTCCTATCTGTGAGAGAAGCTCGACCTTGCTCTCGATGGTAATGTAAATCAAACGACGTCACAGATAAATTATTTCAAACTGCTTGCGAAACGCACGGCAAGAAACGCATAAACCATCTGCTTCATTGCTTTGGTGCAACAACAGGTTTTAATTTGTCTTCACGTGTCAGTTTGCGGTATGCGTTCACATTTCCGAGTTCCACGCGAGTGTGAAAACGTATCGGGTGTTCAGCGAATACACATCAAGTACATCTGTTGGACTGTCGCATTGTAATTCTACAAAGTTGTTGACATAGAAAATTGTCCACAAATCAGTACTTAATAATGACAATCTTTTTTTGCATAAAATTAGATTTAATCCTCAACTACAGCTATAAAAACTACACGGACAGAATTGTCTCTTAAAATTTATCCTGAAAATATAGTAGTTGTCGTACAATATTTTAAAAATTTTTATCATGCACTTCAGTAAAATTTATCAAACTTATTATATATTTTATTGTAGTTTTATTATATAAATGAAAGAAATTTACATAAAATTCTTCGAAAATACAATGTTGTCTCAGGATCTATCATATTTTCAGGATAAACTCTAAGAAAAAATTTTCTCCGTGTACATCTAAGTTTTCAAAGAATTGGAAAAAGATAAAGTAAGTCAAATCGAGATTAAAGTTATCATTGGTGGAGCACAAGGTGGAGGGTCTTACACAAATTTTGCCGAGAGATAGAGAGAGAGAGAGAGAGAAAGACATTAAACATCCACCGTCACAATCGAGTACACTGTATCCTGCTTGTAGAATATTCTCATGTACAATAATCTTGTAACAGGTGCGATTTGTTGGCACTTACGAAGATTTAATATCACATCATCGCAGATGTTACGTTTACGTCGTCCAAGTGGAATGCGTAGAATTACATAATCCGTTTTAGCGCGAGCGGCTTAGAATCACATCTCGGATGATACACGATGCACATTTCTTAGTTACCACAAATGCTGATGGAACGACATTTTTTTCCCCTCGTCCCAGAATCTCCCGTTAGAAGTGACTCATCAGCGAGTCCTTTGAAATTGAGCTGGCTCAGGTACAAGAATGTTCATGCCGCGTTCATGAGAACTGGCAAGATTGAAATCGCACACCATATCTTATCGAAAAAAAAAAGAATGCTCGCGCAGAACACAAACTGCCAGCATGTCGTTTGACGGAAGTTATGATCTTCTTCGCAGAGAACGTAAATACACACGATTATTTTGTGAAAGATGCTTGCTAATGTTAATTTTAGCGATGAATTTTAGGACAGAGTTTTCCTTTACATCAATTTTCCTTTATGAGAAACGCGAATAAGTAATGGAACGTTCTGTTCACTCAAAAGCGGATATGAAGCGCGTAGTTTTACTGCTAGATATAAATGTTGGATGATCAAGCATCAGAATGTTGTGTCATACGATGCCGTATGTACGCTAGATTAATTCGCACAAAAATAGCTGTTATATCTTCCGCGGTGCCGTCAGAATGAGAACTACGATGTAACACGTATTCACCGGTGAAGTCATCAGCGAATCAACGGATCAACGGATCAACGGATCGTCGCTATGAAACTCCTTACGTTCGCAAACAGCTGACATTTTTAACTGACAAGAAATAACGGTACAGTATTATATGAGATCCAATAAGCAACATTCTTTTCCTCGACGAACGGCCGATCATTTTTTATTTTCATATTTTTAATTTTCAAAGACTCGTCTAAATCGATGTCTACCGGTGAATATATTCAAAGTATTTACATTCATTAAAATATAAAATGAAACTAAAAAATTCCAAAAATGAAACATTTTGTAAATTTCTCAATATACAAAAAATTAAATATTTCGTATAGTGAAAGTGTGATATAATTAGAGTGTATAAAGGAAATAAAGTGATAAGAAAATTGTAATTCTAACAAAGGATTTACGAGTTGGAGCCGAGATGGAAGATTTATTTCTGGATGTGGCACAACCTCGCAGTCACGGGTGTAAGTTCACCTGGGTCTCCATGTCACAGCTACAACGGTCGACCGATGAGATGTTTCCCGCATGAACAGTATTTAATGTACCCGCATATGAAAGGAGAAAGAGCCTACAGGTTTACAAGCACGATTGCGTCGACGTCTGCAATGACAATGGACATAATTCCCGCTGCACGTCGAGTAGTCCTTGCTTGGTCTCACGATCGTGCGTGGAATGATTTAACTCACACGTGATTACGGATGCGAAACATCGCAGACTTGGCCAACACCTTTCATAGGGAACATCTTGGAAACAATAAGTCGAGGTAAAAATTTATTTTGTAATTAATATATCTAGCATGTCTAAAAAAAAAGAAAAAATATCCATGATTTACGACATTCACTTTACAGTTACTTTTTATTCGAAAAATTCTCAAAAGTATAAATTAATCTTTTCCAGGCAATTGGATCTCTTCAGTGATAAACACTTCAAGTGTGTTACCCAATATTCGAATAATTGCGTTCGCACATCAGCGTGACAAAACTATGTCCGACGACCTACGTCCTTTTCGATTTGCGTAATACGGTCATTTTTGCGACGACCGATAACCGCCTCTCGCCAGTTAACTGTTCATTTGCATATCCCGTTTCTGCAACAGTTGTATCGAGCGACGACCGTGCGTTTTCGCGGTATGAATTTACCATTAAACGTCACTCCAGTCATGTTCGTTGCGGCTTTTTGCCGGCTTTTGCACGCGCGTGCAACTGAATCGACTAATACATAGTACGAGAAGGAAAGTGCGGATATGGCTGCAGAGCGATATATTCGTAAAGGCCGGCGAGATGATACGCTCGGAAAAAACGGACCTGCTGCATGTGCCTATTGCGCGCAGCTGAGCATGTCGAAAGCAGGCGGAAAGTGATGTCTAATATCTCGCGGACGGTATACGTACACCTGTAGCCTATCCTCGCGATACCTGGAAAAATCGCCGGTCGCGTGATCGTTCTTACGACGAATTTATATCGCAATCCTGAATCCGCGGTCACGGTGTTTATAATACAATTCAAGGGGTAAGTGGTTGAAAACGAGAACGTTTGCTCGACAATGCAGATACATGCGATGTTCCCGTCACATAATCAAGTATTTTCCTAATCTCTGTTTTTTGTGCATTTTAGCAAAGTTTCTTAGATGTTCACGGTTTCCTGCTCGACTCACCACTATTTATCGAATATCTTATCTCAGATGAAAAGCGCTCAGATTCAGCGAGCTGGAAAAAAATCGAGATCTTTTGAGCTGCGTAAGCTAAATTGATTTTAGTTTTTTTATCGCATGCAAATGGATCATACTTGCGATTTACGTCAGATAAGTGAAAATTGGAAACTACAACCGCGAAACGTCTCCACTTATTTAGGAGTCCCTCAGCTCTCAGCGAACGGAAATAATATCTCGATTTCATGATCTCCAGAATCTACTGTGAGACTATCCCACGCACTGATTTCTATAGCCATGTTTGTACGCCAGTGAACCGTACACGCGTGTCCGTGTGTACCTAAATAAAGTACACTATGGCCTGGATTGTTACAGTGTTACAGCCATAATTACCAGTACACGCAATGCGGTTGGAAACCGCGATGGAAAGTCTACCGAAAACCGTCGACCCACATAACGCGAGTATCTCAAACGATCCGAAGTGTGCACTCATGGCTAATTATCTCGATTAATTAAACGTCAGCATTCCCGAGATTACAGCTTTACGAAGAAGAGATCGTGTCCGTATCTTTCACCTCTTATATCTGCTCCCAACGTTTCTTATAATAAGAGAAGTGGCACAAACGTTCTTCTCAAAGGAAGAATCATTTAATGCAATTTCCAAAAATTAAAATTAAAAAGGTTTTCATTTGAAGAACAAAGAAAGTAATTTGGAGAAATGCAATTTATATTTATAAATAAAAATCATTTCAACATCACTGAAAGCACAGTTAATATTTACGTATTACATTGATCAAACAGAACGTAGGTGGAAAGTATTTTCGTTGCCACATTCTACAAATAATATGCGACGTTCAATCATAAGAAAATTAGACAGCGGCTGAATGCCGATAGTACTTTTACTACTTCATTATAAGCGATGATGGGCATTATCAGGCCATAAAGCTTCATCGAAGAATGCAGGATATAAGCGGGCGCGCGCGAGGTCAGCTGTTAGACTTTTCAATATTCCGTCGAAGCAATCGATGGAATACACCATCACCTCTCCTCTCACTTCCCTCTCCCACTCCTCGCGAATGGAGGAAGACGAAAAAGGTAGAAAGATCCAATTGAAATTGCAAATCAGTTGAATCACCGTGCGAGGAAGCGTCAAAGAGCGCTCCTATGCGCTCGTTAAAATCTCCCGACGTGACTCCACGATTTCGAGATACGGCCTTATAGTGGCGCGCGCCGTTAATGAAAATCTCGGCAAACTCGCGATATGATTACGTATTCGACATATATATTCGCCGACCATATATATGCCCGATCGAAGTGAACGGATTGACGAGGATTGAACCCTCTCACCTTTCCGCCTCGCGATCGCTGGGATCTCGGATACGTTAATGTGGAAACGCGCGAAGGAAGTAACGACGCAAATCGCTTTTGCTTTTTATTAAAGGAAATGAAAGGAAACACGCGCGTGCGTTCTTGAGAAATCTGAATAAAGATGCTCATATCTTTAGCAAAAGAAGAAGAGAGAAGGAGAGGGAAAGATGGAGAAGGTATAAACAGACACCGAAGACTTTTGCACTTTGTATTGAAATTAGATTGTACTGGCATAGAAATATATGTATTTAATGCAGTAACTATTCCGTTATTCGTATTTAATTAATTTAAAAGTTGAGCGAATATTTGAAGGGGGAATGATAGTACGTCAGAAAATTTGTGTTTAAAAATGAAAAGAGGTTTCAAGTTTACCAGAATCTGGGCCAAAAGGATGTCCGGCGGTTCCGGTATATTTCTTTCGATTGCTCAAATAAGGTACTTGAACAAAAATATAGTCCATTATTATTACTTTTTCCTGCGAAATCCGAAAAAGAGAGCTCTTGAGTAATGTCTCATTGCTCGACATAAATCGGACGCTTTCAGTGTTTGTGATTTAATCGAGTAATAATCCGTCCATTGAGGAAAGTAAATCATTATCTTCGTATGTAATACGAGTGGAAGCAGCGGTTTTGCGCGCACACATGATAGAAAACTGTGTTACCGCAGTTAAAATGTGACGAAATACAACGCAATGTGCGTCACTTTGTAACACAAAGTATTTTATTTCACAAAAGAATTATTTATTTAGCATGAAAATATGGAAAAACTGCTATCTTTAGTAATAAAGTTAAATTGTTCTGTCGACAGAACTATTACGCATAAATAATTAATAATTGTATTAATAATTAAGTTATGAATTTAAATTTCTTCTTTTTTTTATTAGTTTACACTTTCGTTATATCGCGCACGCGATACTTCATCAAAGTAAATAGATGATAATTTCATTAATAATTCTTTTAATACAAAAAGCGAGGAAATATATGCACAGTTTATTTCAGGTTTATGCAATCGCATTTTCGTGGATCACTTGTCAGTGAGTCACATGTTTTCCTCAAAAAAAAAAAAAAAAAATACAAATGGAACATTTTAACACTATATATGAGTTTTTAATTCACGGTTTAACAACAGGGAACCTGATTTTGCATAACAAGAAAAACTCGCTGGTACGGTGAAAGCAACAAGTGATTAACAACCCTGTCGTTACCACTTTTTCAAAGGCTGTCGATCCGCTCTGTAGAGTTCGAAGAATTTTCTGAATGCGTTTTCGTTTCGGAAAGTACCGTGACAATTTCCAGCATGCTGTATAATTAGACACACACATGATACTCTCATCACGTGTAAACAACTTTTCCATCTTTGACTAATTACTCCGAAAAGTATACTTAATAGATTCTTTCTTTAAATATCAAATAAAGATATTTTTCTTATTTTCTTCTAATGAAGAATTTTTTTATCTTATTAATTAAACATATTCTCATACAGCATAAAAAATTACTCAACAAACTTCTCGCTAGTTTATAGATAAATATCAAAGAAAAAGTAAACAGAAAACATTAAAAGTGTTTAACTTAATTCATCAGATTGCGTTACTTTGAAAATTGTCGGAAATAATTAATATTTTCTTTCTAATCTATAATTTTAAAAAGTATTCAAGGAGAAAAAAAAACAAAATGTTATCTCTGATATTTTTCGACGTAATAAAAGAATTCATCTTACGAGAAGTTGATTCAAACCCCAAAATTTAGCTTCGATGGAAGTAGAAGAAACAAATTTATTTCCATATATTCCGTGCAGAATTTAATCGGTATCGTAGATGGACGAGCCTTTGCTCGAGGACGTTCAAAAAATCGCGGAACACGCGTGAGGGCGAGTCGGCGCCCGCAGCGAGGACAAGAAGAGAAGAAGAAGAAGAAGAAGAAAGGAAGAAAAAGAATGAAGACGCTGCCGCGCTCTGATCTTCGTGACAATGACTCACCGGCTGTGTATTCGCGCTGGGCCTTCAACCTTGGAAGCTGGTAGAATCACGACAACGACGCTGCTGCCTTCTCTCCATTCCGGTTCGTCGTCCTCCTCCGCCGATCGCCGGCCGATCGGACTTCTCGCACTTCGCGTGACAGAGAAAAGGGATGTACTTCCCTTGCGTGTGGAAGAGTCGTCACTTTCAGGGATGAAAAAAAAAAATCTTTTTCTCTTAGGTGACGCGTCGTTACCGCGACGCAACCCCGATCCCGTCGTCGTCGACGTCGTTGTCGATTCTTATCCGAGATATCTTCCTTGGCTCGCGATCGAAGCGAAGCGCCAAGTATCGCGCGACTCGCCAGAGTCCTGTTCGAACGCTGGCCGCCACCGCTCACGGAGGAGCCCACTGAGGCCCCCACGAGTTTCCCTCTCCGGGGCCTCACTGGTACCCCTCCGACAAGTTCGCAATGGCGTGAACGCGCCGGGTTCGCATCACGATAGCTTGCGTCTAGGATGGATCCTCTGCGCTTTTTTGCACTTTCGTTTCTCGTTCTTGCCTCTCCTTGCCTCTTTATGCTTTGTTTTACGTGCGACGGAATGTATTCAAGTTAAGGGAATTTTTATAGAGAGGAATGGATGCATAACTTGAAGGTAGAATTCAAATAAAAGAAACGTAAACGTGGAACAAAAGAAAAGTAAATTCGTGTAAAAGTTAACGCGAGTTAACGTAAAAGAAATAATTATTTTTATCGGGCCTTTTCTTTCTGCAGTATTTATCGAGAAGTTGGTCGAGAAATTCGTCAGAAAATTCTTTATTCATCTTTATAATACCATCTTTATCCTGTTCAAAGATTTGCATACATTGCATCTTATTGTTAGAGCAACGATGTATAATTAGTTAAAATTTTGATTTTTTTTTTTGTCATGGAACAGTTATAAGATAAAATAACGAGCATTTTAACTTCGTCTATTTCTAATATAAATAAAGATATAAAATTTATTTTTTGCATCTTGCATTCTCCTACATCAAACTAAAGCATATTTTAAAATTTTAATATATTTCTTGGAATATTACTAAGTAAACATTTACTTACAGTAAATAAATGTTTACTCAATAAAAAAATGATAGTTAAATCAAATTAATGATTTTCCTATCAAATAAATATATGTTTACATTTAATAACTATTTACTTAAAACTATTCAAACAAATATTTATTAAAATTTATTTTTCTGTAAAAAACAAAGGGATTTCGAACGAAATATCCAAGAACATTGTGAAAGGATCAACTATGGGCTGATAGGTAAAAGTTCGATATAAACAAACGTGTCTACGCAGACAAAAATGCGACATATTTTTGTGATAAATACTTCGTAGATCGCAATCGGTATCTAAACAGCATCTCGACTAGTTTACATGACGTTGAAACGCGCACATCGCGTTGCTTACGCCGATGGTCTTGCTCGGGGTCGGCCCCCCTCCAGATCGCGGGCCCGCGTCGGAGAAGACATTCACCTCGAGGAGAGCCAACTCCCAGCCGGATAGCCAGCCAGGTATCGTTACCTGCAACTACGCGTTTCTCGTGTCCCAGCCTCGCTCGAGCGAGTCACTTTTACGCGCTGGTCAGTGCACACTGCAATCCGCACAGCGGTAGCACGCTCTCACGTTGGTGCATTATTCACTATCATCCGGACTACCATTTTGCGAAGTTGCGGAAGATTATAAAAAACGCGAGTGCGGGTGGGTTTCTTTGTTAAAGTGCACGGTGTTCTCCAAGTCACGGACACGGTCAAGTGCGCGACGGATGGATGAATCCGGTGACAGTCCTGCACCTCGGTATCTTCATGTTCCTTTGGATGTTATTTATCATTTTTAATATATTTTTATTCTTATGAAATACTCGTACGTTTCTTTGATAATATTAATATTGCGATTAATACTGATTATTATGATTTTTATTAATTTGAAAAATAACTCATACAGCAGATTTCATCTGACATCTTGAGAACGTCTTTAGGACGTAAGGCGGCGTCTTTAGAACGTTCTTAGGACGTTTCTCGGATGTATGTATGTTGTAGAAATAAACAATTGTTATTTTGGGATAATATGCGAAGTTACGTAAATTGCAATGAAAAATATGTATTATATTTTGAAAGAAATAATTTTAGAATCTTTACTTCTGTAGAGCTTCGCAGATGTTACTTGAGGAATGTGACCGTGGGTACCGAAAGTAATACCGATTCTCAAAATGCTTCCATCTGATTGCGTTTTGGACATATCCAACGTGTTTCACTCCACCTCGGTAGTGATCGAAGGAACCTGTCTCAATAAATCCGAACCTACCGCAGTGCTTAGAGATGTATCAGCTCGCGTCCACGGCGGGGAAGTCCTGGCTATTCTAGGATCAAAGGGTTCCGGCAAACGAGCGCTTCTCGATGTTATCGGTGAATATTTCTGATCATTCTTTCCAGCATTGTATTGTAGCGTTTCGCAAAGTTGCAAACAATGCAGCGTAAATCGGCGCGTAAATCGCTTTTAAGACCTTTGTAATTTAATTAAATTTACCATGGCTAGTCTTTTCTATTATATACGAAAAAAACAGTTTTGTTAAAGTATCTAAAAATTTAACTACAAAACATTCAGCTCACAGGTATGAAAATAATTTTGTTGGATTAGCAAAATAATTATACAGACTCGTTGCTGGAATATTAAAACTTCTTTAAAACTTGTATTTCTTACAAAATCATTTTTATAATCCAGCAAAATTATTTAGATCTGTATCTACCTAAATTTTTAGATACTTCAGCAATTGTTCTTTCCATGTATATCTCATTCATTTTGGCGTCACGCCATAATGAAAGAGTTCTTATAAAAGTATTTATAGTTAAAAATTTTATTTAAAAAAATTAAAAACCATAAAGAAAAAAATGGATGATAATAATGTTCTAGATTCGGCGTATTAATTAAATTTGAAATAATTAAAAATTTCTACTAGCTGGAAGAACGGAGGGCGAGACGAGGGGACGAGTTACCCTGAACGGCAACTTGCTGACTCCGGAGTTGTTTCGGCGTCATGGCGGTTACGTGGCTCACAGGTGTCACCTGCTGCCGAGTTTGACGGTTCGCCAGACCCTGATGTATGCCACGTGGCTCGCCAATCTAAACAATCGCGAGGCCCGAGTGCGACAGACTCTCGCCGACTTGGCGCTCTCGCAGGTCGCCAACCGGTCGGTGAACGATCTCACCAGGCCGGAATATCGGCGACTGATGCTGGGAGTGCAACTTGCCAAAGATCCGACTCTGTTGTTGTTGGACGAGCCAACCTGGGACACCGATCCTCTCAACACATATCTCATCGTCTCGATGCTGTGGTCTTATGCCACTAGACGCGGCTCCATTGTCGTCCTCACTATGGAAACACCTAGGTCTGACGTGCTACCATTTGTTAGTCGCGTAACATTACTGTGCCTGGGTGCGGTGGTTTATTCTGGACCCACCAGGAGTATGTTAGATTATTTTACCTACATTGGCTTCCCATGTCCGGAACTGGAAAATCCGTTGATGTATTACCGTAAGTAATACCGCATGGAACAACGTTATTCTCCTCCCTTCCTCTCTCTTACCCCTTTCTCTCCTTTTTCTCTCCTTGTGATTACCATTTCGTTTAGAAAATTGCATTCATTTTATTTCAACAATCTTTATTATTTTCTGAGTCCTTAGAGCGTTTTAAAAAAGTAATTGATTTAAATAATGACGAAGATATTTAAAGAAGATTAATTAAAATAAATTAATAAATCAGAATTTCGTCGTTTTTTTCAGTATGCTTGTCGACTGTCGATCGTCGCTCCAGAGATCGTTTTCTGGAGTCTAATCAGCAGATATCGGTCTTGGTCGAGAAATTCAAAGTGGATGGAGTGCTTTACATGAAAGAAGGACCGCAAGTGCCTCACAATATGAAAGATACGACTCTTGGTATTATGCATAAGGGCTTAGGACGTGGAATCAAACCCGGATGCTTTTCGACTCTTTTGGCGCTATATTTGTTAGTTTCCTGAATTATAATGATTTACTTAAATGCAATATCACATTAGTTGAATAAAAAACTTAACTAGTATAACAAATGTTTCAAAGCCAATTTTTCTTCGAAAAAGATTTTACTGGCAATTATTAATTGTAAATCTTTTAACATTCGATGACATGGATTATATTGGCATCACACATGTTTTGAAAATAAATTATTTTCGAGTCGATTCTAAAGTCTGTCGACAAAATTAAGATCAACCGTTTTAGGATAACTTATTAATCATATTATTATATTTTAGACGAAGTATGGCGGCTACATTCTCGTTCAATAAGATCGGCCTGGGACACTTTGCTGCTCGTCTGCTGTTACTGCCATTCGTCGTTGCTCTAATGAGTATACTATATTCACATTCAAGTCCCGTACAATCAAGAATTTTCTTGCAAACCGGCGGCTTGATCTTCAACGTCTTGACGTTATTTTACGTAGCCGGAATAGTCGCGACATCCCTTTTGTGTAAGTCGAAAGGCAAATTAATTAAAAAAAAATAGATAATAAGCAGCTTTCCAATCACGAATCTCTAATCAATCTTAGAGATATTTAAATAATTTTTAATGTCTTTCGAATTTATTTTATTCATATCGCTATTCAAAATATGTTGAAGTGTATTTTCTCTTCTAATTTACATTTGGCACTTAATTACATAAAGGTTGATATAGTTCCAGGTTTTCGCGCAAGGTATTACCAAGAGAAACGAGAGGGTCTCTACGGCGGCGCGATGTTCTTGACCGCATACACCATGCTGAGTCTTCCATTGAGTTTCATATCGACGCTGATAACGATCGGGATTTTGATTCCCATTTTGGAACTGGACCTCACCTCGTGGGCGTACGCTTCCGGCATTCTATGGTCCAGTTACGTGGCAGCCGAGCAAGTAACGGTAGCTGTACTGATGGTGATCGGTAGACCCATAACCGGTGCCATTACAGTATTATACATGACCCTGTTATCTTTGATAATTGCGTCAGGTGCGATTCGTAGCTTGAAGAACTTGCCCTATTGGTTGGCGATGGTGACGACCGCATTACCAACGAGATATGCATCTCTTGCGTTGAACCAGTTGGTGATCGATACTCCCATTCTATCTAATTTACCCTACAACGAGAGTTTCACCTGTCCGGGTGTACCTGAGCTTTGCAGGTACCCTGATGGCAAAACTTATCTGATAGAACGTTTCACTAAAGAAGGCGAAAATATCTCCGAGGTGTTAAATGTAGATCTGAATCTGCTGATCTCCTTAGCGTTTGCCGTCGGACTTATTATATTGAATAGCGTTTTGTATCTGTTGCCACTACCTGCCAGAGTGAAGGCGAAATTCAGAGAATGATGGATTGTTGAACGTTTCCTGAATAGTTGCGACTATGTTGGAATCGTGACGTCATAGGCGAGAAATACACGTTAATTTATGCTGTATGTTATTTGTAAATAAAGACAATTTAACCAAATCTAAATGACGCTTTAAAACATTTGTAAAAATGGGCAAAAATTGTCTTATTGTTATTATTCTTCAAATTGTCTATATTATTATTATTCTTCATTATGAGATAATGATTATGACAGGAGAAATTTAATTTTTTACCGACTTTTTTACCGAATTTTTTACTCAAAAAACATAGGGATATCAATTGAAAATTTTGATAGTTTTATAGAGATTGCCAAGTTATAAGATCAAGTAAAAGTAGTGCAACTTGAAATTACTGTCTTAAAAAAACAATATACTTAAGAGACTAAGAGAAAAAGCAACTGAAATTTCTGAATGCTTTTCCTCAAATGCTGTTTTGAAAAAAAACATTCATAAACTTCAGTTGCTTTTTCTTAGTCTCTTATAAGAGACTAATCGGTTGCATCAACTTTACTTTAATATTAAGCGAGGTTTAAAACTCTCTTTGTCCTTATCTAGTAACGTTGATGCAATCGAGTCTAAAAGGCTCGATTACACTAATGTGCCTTTGATTTTAAACGAGACTCGAAAACTTTGTTCCTGTCTTTTTTCGATTTTAAAACAAGATAATAGAGAAAGTTAAAGCTTCGTTTAGAATCAAAGTATTGTACATTGATGCAACCGGGCCTTTTAGAGAGAATATATTCCCTGGGTTTGGTTTTTCGACCCCATTTCAGAGGTCACAGTACCATGTGTATCAATTTTTAGTTTTTGAGCCTCTTCAGGGAGCAGAGGCTCGCTTTATGTTTTTGCATTTGCATTCCTTAGAGGTTGTCAACACTTGACGAGGATTCAAGAGCGTTAAACTACAGTTTAACATCGAATCCGAACAGCGAACGCGAAAAATCGCATGTATGCAGGTGGCATATTACAATTTATAAATCGAAAAATGTACACTAACTCAGCCACAGAAAACAGATCTCTTGTGATCGTTATATTTAACATTGAGCGAAATTCGAATATTTGGATTTAGCGCCGACCAAATGGCGTATGTATTACATTTATTTAATTTAAATTCTGAGTGTATATAAAATTGTAAATAACATTAGAATTAGGAATATCGATCAAAGAAAAAAACGCATATCAAAAATATTAAAAACTTTTATTTCATAAGATATGTTACAAAATCATTTTGTTTATCTAATAATGCTACTTAGTATATATAATATTTCTTTGCAAACATAATCGTTTTGATAATTTACAACAAATAAGAATATATGTACATTTAAAAAATGTATTAACTGTTTTGTACAATATAATGCAGTTAATGTATAGTAATTAATCAAGCATCAATCATAATGTTTACTTGATAATTGAAATGTTGCAATATATTACACGAAAAATACGAATCTATCAAAAAACGAATATATCAACAGAAAACATAATTATGCAATATAATTATACATAATCAATAACTCCATTTATTTGTTAAATTGCATATTTATAATTTAAAATGTATTAAAAATTTACTTTCAGTCATAACATTGAATTATTATATTGAATATCACATTTGTGAAATATATTACAACTTATAAATCGTCGTCTGTAACTTGTTCCATTTCCTTAAGATCATCGGCAACACTGAATTCACAGTCCGTTGAACTGATAATCTGACTAATCTCGACATTATGTGCGATCTCAATAAGCTTTAATCCTTCTCCTTTCATTACTTCAAATACTCCGAGATCTGTGATAATTAAATCTACACATTGCTGACCTGTAAAAAACAAAAGTTATTACATAAAGTAACTAGAAATAATACAGAAAAATATTAGAAAATATTTACTTTTAAAGTATATTAATCAATATTAAATTATTTTTTTATTTTACATGTAGGCAAATAAAAAAAAATTGAAGTATCATCGGTTTTTACCTGTGACAGGCAAAGTGCAATTCTTCAAAATTTTTGGACTTCCGTCACGAGCTGTATGTTCCATAGTTACCACTACCTTCGTGTTCGGCGAGGAAACAAGATCCATAGCACCACCCATGCCTTTTACCATCGTACCCGGTATCATCCAGTTAGCTAAATCTCCGTTCTCCGACACTTGCATGCCTCCAAGAATAGTCAGATCAATATGACCTCTGTGTATGTAAAAAAATATAATTATTAAACTTGTTTACTTTGAATATATTCTAATATTTGTCGTGAAAGGAACATACTAATAATTAATCTATATAAGTAATTATATACAAACCCTCGAATCATTCCGAAGCTCTCATCACTACTAAAGAAAGCAGCGCCGGGCAAAACAGTTACAGTTTCTTTTCCAGCATTGATAAGATCCGCGTCGACGTCATCTTCATCCGGAACAGGACCCAATCCAAGAATACCATTTTCTGATTGCAATGTCACTTTTACACCCCTCGGGATGTAGTTACTAGCAAGCATAGGCATACCGATTCCCAAATTTGCTGCAAAAATTTTCGATTTAAATACATTGATGAGAAATTTGATTATTTCATTCAAAATCTCTCAGAGTATCTATATCTCCAATTCAAATGTTTAACAAATTTATATTTTAAACCTACCATACATTCCATCCTTAAATTCAAGGGCAGCACGCCTGATAATCATATTCCTTGCTTTACTAGCCGGTGTCACTTTCTTAGGCTTTAGGGTTTGTTTCGTCGAACGTTTCTGCAGAAAAAAAATTATATTCATAAAACATTTACATAAATTATATATAATTAAACATGCATAATGATCATTAATTAAAGTAAATAAGCGCCAACCTCAATCCGTTTTTCATAACATGGCCCCTTCACAATCCTGTCTACGAAAATACCAGGTAAATGAATGTGATCAGGATTTAATTGGCCAAGTTCCACAATCTCCTCCACTTCGACGATTGCTACCTTGGCCGCCTTGCACATCACAGGATTGAAGTTCCTCGCCGATTTCCGGAAAATTAGATTGCCGGCAGTGTCAGCCTTCCACGCCTTCACAAGCGCAAAGTCACCAGTGATGGCGGTCTCCAAAACATAATTTCGTCCATCAAAGTGATTCACGTTCCTCGGCTCACCCGATATCTCGGCATTGCCATTCTTGTCGTATTTTATGATGACGTTGCCCTCCTGTACAATGGTACCAAAAGCTGTGGGAGTATAAAAAGCTGGAATACCAGCACCACCTGCTCTTACACGTTCCGCCAAAGTGCCCTAAGTAAGTAATAATCGTTATTCGACCTGTAACAATTTACGAGATTTATGACATACTTTTTCTTGTTTTTAAAGCATTACCTGCGGTGTTAATTCAACCTCCAATTGGCCACTAAGATACTGCCTTTCGAATTCAGGATTTTCTCCCACATACGATGCAATCATCCTTTTGACCCTGTGCTCCTTCAACAATATACCCAGCCCAAAGTCTTCTACCCCAGCATTATTCGAAACTAATGTTAGATCTTTCGAGCCGTTTTTTAATATAGCTGCTATTAAATTCTCTGGAATGCCACAGAGACCAAATCCACCAACCAAAAGTTTAGCTCCATCATGTACATCAGACACAGCTTCCTCTATATTTGTGAAGATTTTACCATTTCCTACTGGTGATGATTTCAATTTTTTAACCTCCTGCTCCACTTCTGGGATATCAGCTTTGATGGAGAAATTAACTGTGCATACCTGTTAAATGAAATTTAAATTAAATCTGCCTCAAAAATATTTTAAAATGTACCTTCAAAAATTAAAGAATGCACTATACTAAGTTGCAAAAATGAGAAACAAGATATACATTCAGAGATACAAAAGTATATAAAAATATTTTTAAAGATTGACGATTTACATTAAAATAACAAATCATTAAACAAATAGCAGTTTCTTAAAACAATTAATTATACGCCAAAGATATAACTGCACAATTTAAATTTATTTAAAATGTATATTGCAGACAGTTAACTATATTGCAATATCGGTATGGAAATAAATAGAGAATTAAGATAACTCTTTTAGACGTACGTTATACGTACATCTGATAACGCAACGAGAGCTGTTTACGCACCTGTGATATTTTTATGGCACCCCGGGAGCCGCTGTTCCAACGCAAAAATACACCGCTGACCCCTCTCAATGCAAATGCCATGGTCACCGTATGCTAAACGCACAATTGTTATTCGTAAGATGTATATGAATCCGTCGGAGATTAAACTCGAGACTTAACGCTATCTGCTCCGATATTACTTCATCAATTCTTCCCGAAATAAATATTTTGTTATTTATCTTGACTGTGTATTCTCCGTTTTTTCGTTGTAATCAGTCTCGACGTGCCGAAATACCGTCTCGCAATAATTGTTAAGGAATTTCGCGCCGCGGAAACCTGCGAAACCTAACCTCTTATCAACAACTCACGCATAGAGGTGCGGACGGTGACTGGACAGAACGGAACGCGTACCGACATTTCAATTTAAAACCATGCGATCAGGAACGTATTAATCTGTTTTAAAGCTCAAGAAATTGGGACTGTGACTGTGATGACATGATTGGGTTGGAAATCAAAGTATAAGGAAGAGGTATAAAGAAAGCTCAAGAAATATTAGGTGTTGGAATTAATTCGTAGCGTTTTACAAAAAAAATCATTAAAAAACGCTACGAATTAATTCCAACACCTAATAGTTTTAAGAGGGAGAGATTTCGAGTTTAAAGTTCATATTAGAACGCACTTATAACAGCTGATAAGCGTGCATTAGAATTTAATTTAAATTAGATATAATATATACTTAGTATTAATTATAATATATAATTATACTTAGAATTTCAGAAATAAAATTTCACAAATTACTAGTGTTATTATTGGTATTATTTTTGTAAACAATATTAAATATAAAATATTATTTTTTAAACAATATTAAGTTAATTATTTTTATCTATCAAATTATTTTTTATTTATTATAATTAGCTATATATTTTTCATTCTTTTTCTTTTTTGGGGCACGGAAACGTTTTAACGCAGGCCTTATCGTGAAATACGACTCTGATAGAAAACGTGTTTATCATGTATATTATGCCGTTTTGTAGCAAGGACATCAGGACTTTCAAACAATTATGTAGATATTCAATATTGATCTAAAAGAGGAACGATTTAATAGCACAACAAATGTATCTTCTTATTTTTTTAAATTGCATTTCTTAATATAGGATCTCCACACGACTTTTTGAAGAATTATTTTATCTACAATGGACAGACAATTAATTAATTCATTGTATAAAAATACTCAAAAAAATATCGTGGATCAGTATTTGCAACATAAAAATAACTCCAAAAGTATATTATATAATATATTTAATCATTTATATTTAATATATATAAGAATTTATAAAATACAATATTATATGTTTTTAATAAACGCAAAATTGTTGAAATTTTTGCGTAATAATGCTAAAGAGAATTAGAGAGGTCCTCAGGTAGAACACGGAATCGTAATTATATTTACAGAACGTCATCATGACGTCATTGGATATTTAAAAATTGACTTATAAGTGACGAATAAGGTCATAATGATATTATGAGGTCATGATTCTTTGTTTTATTTGGGTCTGTTTTTTATACGTGTTCAACAAAAGACTGATTTCCAAATACCTTCGTTATCTTAGATAGCGAGCATCAACTTTTATACACTGGTAATATACATTCTATAAATAGTCTTCAAGACGTTTGGTTTCATAATAAATATTTATTCGATGTGTGAAATCAATAAAGATCATGCCTTTATTATAAAGACTTTTCTCGAAAATGAATATAATAATTTCTCGCACTCTTATAATCATATTGCATGAACTTAAATATGTATTAAAATATATATTAATCCATTCTTATCACTATAACATCTGAATGCTCGGGGAACATTAAAATGTCTTACAAGACATCAAGACGTTCTACAATTTTTGAGAGACTTCTTATGAAATAATTGAAAAGACAAGTTTGACGTCTTTGATTTTCAAACATTCTTTATCAAACTAAAGACATCTTCGCGATGTCTTCTAGACACGCCTGTTGCCTGGGTTGATACTAATGAATACTAATACGACTCATGTTAGAATAATATTATTGATATCGCGCGATACCAACGCAATAACGTCATTTGATAATGCGAATCAACATGTTTACGCTGTCGTTCGAATAATTAATATTATAGTAGTCAGTAACAGATATTTTCCGCGTCTTTTTTTTATAGGGATATCGATATCGATTTGAATGAACAGAATTGTTTCGTTATAATAAGGAAATTAAGATCGGTATTTTAATACAAAAGAAGAGAAAGAATTTACAATAATAAATTCTTCTTTAATACAATTCTTTAAGATAATATCTTTCGAATAATATCGAAAATATTGTCATTGATTTTCTGCGCAATCTGTAAAGAATTATCTGTCTTCTATTTTCCAATTTGAGTTGCTACGCTTTTACCATATGACACAGTGTATGATACAATTATTACGGAATATATTGTAGATTTTAGCCTACATCTTTGCCACGCATCTAGGATCGAATACGCCAGCTCGATTCGCATTTGAGGAACATTCGTAAATCAAATCATTCGTTGATTACGTTCAGCAGAAAAAGCAGCTTTACAACTGTAAAATTAATTCTTTAACTTTTGTTCTTAGCTCCTCACTGGAGCTAAATGTATAAATCAATCATGTTAAAGAATTTTACAAAAGCTGCTTTTTCTGCTGAACGCAGCCATTTTTTAAATAAAATTGTTCAAAGAGAAATGTAATCACGATTGACGCTAAACGCCCACGTCCAGGCCTCTGGATTACGGTAACACGAAAATGAACGAACGTCATCTTCTTCAATCAGAAAAACACTTCGTTCACAGATAATTTCATCGCTTCATTATTCGACGATTGTTATTACATTATTGATCCTCGCGTCATCGATGCCGGCCTGCTCTGGCATCCGTCACAGCGCCCCACAATTCGATCACAAAATCGTCAGTAAAACCGAAGTCTTCCAAGTCGGAGTTGTCTATCGCTTCGGCGAAGTCTATACTGTTGCATTTACCCTCAGCGAGTTCCCAGATTTGTGTCGCTGTAATAAATCAGATAACAATCGAATATCAATCTTAAAATAAAATAAGAGACTCAAAAATTCATCAATAAAACTACACTGTAAAAGTCTTGTTGTCACATGTTAATTGGAATTCTCGTAGATTCAGAATATATATACAGAATATATATACAGAATGTATATACAGAAATAAATTAGACACTTATAGTTAAATCTATCAAACGTTCTAATCGAGATAATTAAAAATTCAATTTATGATAACCAGAATTCTAATTCATACAATCAGAATTCGTTTTATACTTCTTGTTTGTACAACCAAAACTTTTTTTAGTGTATATGTTTATTTATATTGATACTTACATTCTTAAAGAACACATAAAAGCTAACAAAAATCAAAATGACTTTATTTTTATTTTTAACGTCAATAAAAAAAGTCAAATTTGTAAGTAAAAATCGTCATTTCAATTTTCATGACGTTAAAATAAAGTCATTTTGATTTTTTCTTCATTTAGCATTCCTTGAGTTGAACTTACCTAACTCTGTATCAGAGATGCCCATGAAGCTTTCCAAGATAGTGTTAATCTTTTCGACACCTATCGCAGCGGCATCATCAATCTGCGCAAATATTTACTTTAATTATCGCTCAATGTGGTCAACTATTCATTCAACGGGAAAAGCGGTATATCAAAGTATAGTATAATATAAATAAATATACAATATCAAAGTGTGTATGTGTGTGATATCTAAACAATTCAAATATTTCATAACACAGGAAATTAGCACTTGTTTTACTCATCATTTTTGAGGATTAATATTATCAGAGAAACGTTATTCCCGATAAAACTATTTATTTATCTCACTAGTTCACCACTTGAATGCCATCGTTTCTATTTTACACACCTGCTCTACGATTTGTGCGCTACCGTCAGCCTTGAATCTCAAGGTCTCCTTGCCAGATCCATAGCCAAGCTTCTTTCCTTTTTTGAGATCACCACGCGGTCCGATGCTACCAAAGCCATTCTTCTGCGGTTCCACCAGCCTCAATGTAAATGTTGAACCCTTCGGTATATCTTTCAGCATCTTCGCCACTTCAAAATGTCGCCTGCCGACGAGGCTGGTCGAGTCGATCCTCTCGATATGATCGCCCACTTCGATCACCTTTATCCTGTCGATCACAGAACCCACCTTTATACGTTTTATGAAAGCGTAGCCGGCACCATTATCAGTGATCGTCAGGCCCAAAGCGTCATCCGTTTTCACCAACTCGATTTCTTTCGGTTGGCCTGCACCGAAAATGCATTAATTACTTTTTATCTGCTTCATGCAACCTGTGCTTTCTAATTGCAGGAAAGTGCATAGTAACCTTTCTTATGTGCGAATATGAAGTCGCCCACGCCGATTTGCCCGCCTAGTAGCTCCGTCATGTCCACTTTGTGCGTGTTGAGCGTGCAAAAAAGAATCTGGAACATCAAATCTTATTTTATTTTCAACATTTGAGCACTATAATTTATCCTTACTCCTCCACCATCTTTCAAATTTTACAAAGTCTTCTAAGTATTTAAGTTGTTTATCTTTATGTACATTATTAACTCCTTTTTATATTTGGAGTTTTTAAAGGAATACCAATATTTTGATTGTGAATTTTGGAAATAAATTGCAAATAAATTTAAACCCGTGAAAAATAAGTAAAATATAATCCAACTTCTATAATGATAAAAACTCGTTAAAACTTTGACTAGAATTGTTTCAGATTTTAATCCGAAACAATAAAAAATTTGCTCTGTTTCTCGAGAAAATTTTCTCTGTTTTTCGAAGACTCTGTTGACAGAAGAGTTTTTTTGCCGGCGGAAGATTAAATATATTTTTATTAAAAATGTCATCTTCGCTCTGGATTTAATACGATTCCTTCATGACGATTTAACCAACTTAATTTTGATGTCTGATTTAAATCTTACTGCAAACATTCCGCAAATAAAATTTAAATTACATCCAGATTTATTTTCCTAGTTCCCTTCAACCATCATTGCGATACAGCGTAGTGCTACGATGATTTATTTAACTTAGAGATTGCGAGAGAAGCTAAATCCACGTTTCAAGCGACCCATAACGAGTCGACGAGCGACCTGGTTACATCGCGACGACCGCGTTTATACGATGGATTACACGTGGCTCTCTCCTCTTTCTCTCTCGTCTAGTCGAGACATATCCGCCAGGTCGACGAGAGAGAGGCCACGGTCCGTGACCGGCGCTTCCTGCGTCCGGTGTCGTTTCTCCCTACGTGGGACGCTTTGCGTTGGAAACCAAGCCGTTTCCACTCCGAGCAGCTCCATTACCATTAAGTCTGACGGCACCGTTGCCGATTTCTCCAAATGTAAAGGAGGACTCGCGTAATTTTGCCTACATTTCACAGCATTTCGCGGATTCTTACGTATACTTTAACATCTTTAGATAGCATTTAAAGTAAAATTGTGTATTAAAAAAAAGGAAAGAATAGAGTCTATTATTTAGCGAATTGTTCCTAGTATAATTTCAAAGTAAAGAAATGCAGGACACGAATGACCCAAGTATGTACTACATACTTGGGATTAAACATTTTAGTCTTAAGATGTAAATTAATTACAAATCACTGATCCTAAAGCGATTTTAGCATCTTAAAATGATACTTAATATCTTATTGCAGAAAGTCCACAAGGCTTACTCTTACTATTATATTTCAAGACTCAGTAAACGAGAATGGATTAAAATGGATTGAAATTTTTTTCTATCTGAAATTATCTATGCGTATTTTAAATAGCGAATACTTTTTTTGGATTTAATTGGATTCAATTAGATTCAATTGGATACAATTGGATTGAAAAATTGTATTTCCTATTCAAAATTTTGAATTGAACAGTATTCATGATGCACAGAAAAAGCTAATTATTTTTAAATTGAAAAGCATAGAGATATGCTCCATGCAATTCCTATAAATGAATAAAAATACATTCAGGATTGAAAAGCATTCATTTTAACATTCGTAAATCAATATTTCTGAAAATCTAAATCCATTTAAATTCATTTCAATTCATTCTCATTTGCGTAAGGCTGTGTTTCAAAATTTACTGCTAGTACTGAAAATCCATAGTAGACGTAAACTATAGACTTTTAGTACTGGCTGTAAAATTTTAAAACACAGTCTGAGACTATCTTCAAAACAAGAACGAACTATAAATTTATACCAGCTTATAAGTTTTAACACCTAACAACCAATTCTACCTCCAAAGAAACAGCTCAACGAATTAACGACGTGGATTCAGATATAAACGATATAACGATTTAACGAATCTTTTCTTCTCTCGATAAGAAAGTCTCAACTATTTCGCGACATTTATCGCAGTCTTCGCGCTCACCTCCTCCGCAGGTAGGTCGTAACGTTCGGCAATTTTCTGGTACAGTTCCCGGACATTGCTGAAGTCCGATATCAGTCCTGTGGGACTGCCGTGGGCCAATTGGCAGTGGAAGACCAACGTCGACGGCCGCGGGTCTCGGGGTGGCGATCTCGTCTGTTCGTGTTGAAGAGGAGGAGCACCGTTTCCCGATCGGCTACCGGTACCGTTATCATTCGCGTCGTTGTCATGACCATTGTCATTGCCGGTCTGATGCTGATGATGCTGATGGTTGTAATACTGCATACCATTTGCAGCCTTCTCCGTTACCGGCGATCTCGGCGTGATCCGCGCCTTGAACAGCGGCATCCTCGAGTCTGTGAAAATAAATTATTGTACAAAGGAAGACCCCGTTATTCACAATCCGGTGTGACGTGTTGGATTCTCATCGCAAAATTAAGTTATTATAATCGACAAGTTGATAATTGAGAAATGTGTGACTCTGAACCTCCCGCGATCCTTTCACGCTGCTATCTTGAAATGGAATCGACAGAATCGCGAGAATGATTTATGATATCACAATAGCTGTCCGCGTACTTTTTAACTTTTTAAAGGATTTGAACTCATACAAAATATCTAGTTTGTCGAATGTTTATGGATACTGCAAATAATAGTAAGATTAAAAATAATATTTTTCTTTTTACTGAAGTTACTTTAATCTAATTAAGAAGTTACTGAAATAGAAGTTACTGTAATAAATTATAATGATTTATTTTATAGAAAAATCAGTTTTACTGAAGAAGTATTAAAAAATTTATTTAAATATAAATCTGAAAATAATTTTATTTACGTCGCACGATATAATTGCTAAGTTAACGTTTTACCTTCGCGATTTTAATTTCTTACCGTGATTTCTTCAATGAAATAAAGAAATTCGTGCACGGAAAGAACGATTATGTTGAAGTATCTAAAATTTTAGGTAGATACAGATCTGAAAATAATTTTGTTGAATCATCAAAATAATTATGTAAAACGCTCAAAACTTATTGTAGCATTACTCATGTTTGAATTTCCTATAATTATTCCATAATTATATTATTTCCATAATTATTTTGATGATTCAACAAAATTATTTTCAGATCTACCTAAATTTTTGGATACTTCAACGTTCTTTTCGTGCGATGTAATAATTATCAATTTCATTGAAGAAATCACGGTAAGAAATTAAAATCGCGAAAGTAAGAAGTTAACTTGCCAATCGTTACATCGTGCGATGTAATAATTATCGGCTCAACTTCTGCGAATATGTTCGATTCTCAGATACGGTATTGATATAAGATAAGAGAAATGAGAACCACGGGAGAGGCGATTACACGGTAATTGCAATCTCGCGAAACCGTCGGCCACACGTTCAGAAGATAAAAGCATGTATCGACCACATGTTCTATTGCCAAGAGTATCCATTATATGCTCGTTTCTTCTGTATTATATGCAAGGCTCGTAAAATAACTGATGCGACTTATTTAAAATAAAAAACATAAGATAAATTCCAAAAACTTATTTAAAATATAAAATCATAGTAGTCGGTAAAATCACTAATACGACTTATTTGAAATAAAAAATATAAAATAAATTCCAAAAACTTATTTAAAATATTAAATAAGGAATAGGTCACAAGAAATTATTTAAAATATAAAATAAGAAATAGGACTCCAAAATACATTTATTGATTTAAAATAGAAAAACTTTTATTTAAAATATAAAAATAACTTATTTAAAATATAAAGTAACAAATATGTATTTTAAATAAATGTTTCAAATAGTATTTAAATAAAAAATATTTTGATGATTTTGTTTATTTGAATATACGAATATATTTCTAATATAATATATAAACGTTTCAAATTTTTAAAAGAAAATTATTTAAAATTCACAATCGATAAAAAAACTGATACAACGTATTTAAAATAAAAAATATAAGATAAATTCCAAAAACTATTTAAAATATTAAATAAGAAATAGGTCAAAAGAAGTTATTTTAAATAATAAATACTAATTGTTTGTAATTGCGCTCAACAGTATCAGACAAATTTGTAAGATGCTCCTGTTTTATTATACAATTCACATAAAATCAGGGCAATTAATTCTTCGAAACAATACCACATTATGTCTCGCTGACCGTAAGATTATTCATCTATATTACCATGCAACATATTTTATGAATTATTGAAAAAGGATCTGTGAGTTCCAAAATGTATGATTTATTACATTAAGTTTTTCTGATATTCAACTATTTATCATACTAATATTGAATGCGATTAAATTACTTTATATAAACTTTATTACCGCTCGATTCAGACCGTTATTTCTTTACACTTTGCATTACAAAAAACGAGCGAATTTTAATTAATAAATACTAAATAACTGTTTAATTTTTTTTTTATTTAAAATATATATTTTTAATAAATTTATTTGAAGTAAGACCGAGCCTTGATTATATGCTTATCGCGAACTTCGTACGTGAAATCACTCATGCACGGAACAACATGCGTATTAATTAAATACGCACCTCTCGGGTGCGACGTGTCGTTATCTACTCAGGAAACCGACGTCTTTCTCGCAAAGAAATCTCCAAACGCAAGCGGTTTCTACGCCTTTTTAAACAAAACCAAGCCTTCCTTGTCAGTTGCCTCGTTTTCGATTCATGCCACCCAGACCGTCTTTAGTCTTTTTTCATACGGTACTCATTATCTGCCTGAATAATCCTCTTTCAATGAGAAACTATATCGGTCGTTTTACATGTATGTTTTTTTATGTATGTTTTTTTTCCCCTTCTTTGATAGAAAAATGTCTGAGAATGTTTATTAAATATTCACATGCCACAGTTTTAAGTTTCATTTAATCGCACGAGATAACAATATCGCGATCATAGATCGAAATCTGAGATTTAAATTACGGAGAGGATTTTGCTATTTCAGACAATCAACTCCAACGTTTATCGCATCAAACAGAAAATTTTACAACGTATTTACTCTCTAAAACTTTTAAAATGAATTATCGCTCTGAAAAGTGAAATCTTATTCTTGAAGATTGAAAATAATTGAGCCACTCCTTTTTAAGATCGATTTAATTTTTACTCTTTAGAATGAGATTTCACTCTAACAAATTTAGAAAGTACAAATTCCCGTCTTCTACTTATGTCGTTTTTATCAGTATCCATAATATTTCATCGCACGTGTTCTGAGCTATCGCGAAATCTGCGCGACAGCGCAAAATCTGTCCGGCGTCACGCGAGTTGGAAAAACGTTGTTCTTGCCGATCCAACGTTACGCAATGAGGATAACAGCTCAGCAGGAAAATATAGTAAAACTATAATCATACGCTGTACTAACCTACCATACGCTAAACTACCTGTGTAACATATGTTATTCGCGCTATTCGCATTAAATTTCAACCTAACGCAATTGTTATCCAGAGTATTTCAAACCTAATGCGTTTCTCTTCGACTATAAATGTAGCGATGACTGTAGTGAATGTACAAATATGAATTCTTCGTATTTTCCGAGGTTATAAGGTGTATCTTTTTTTTGCAAAAATTAAGTTTCACAATGCATAATTTCTTAATAGAGTATAAAAGGTTAATGAAAGTTATCTTTTTTCTAAAAGAGATAATTAAATAATTTTCAAGCTTTCTAATATTAAGAGTTAATATTTTTCATCAAATATATTAGTATTCTCTAATTTCTTTGGAATGGAATCTTAAAAAAATCTCTAAATAATGAAAATTGAGCCAGTCTTGTAAAAAGAGTGGTTCAATTTTTAATCTTTAAGGTCCGGTTCCACCGTAAGTTTCAGTGTAAAATTAATTTTAATTTTTAAGAATTAGAAAAAGATAAACAATAAGTTAAATACTCATTTATTGATGGGACTGGACTGAAAATAAAATTTCACTCTGAGAGTGAGATTCTAAAAGTTTTAAAGAGTAGAATTACAGTAGATCATGACAGAGATTATGACAAAGTATCTCGTACATTGTCAGTAATTTTATCTCATAATCTAAATGATATTAAAATTCAAGCGATAACGTTTCTCGAAATATTCGCGATGTACTTGTTTCCACAAAAGCAGCTTTGCAATTGTTATAAAATTAATATAATTAATTCTTATCCTTAAGTCAGTCTCTCACTGAATTAAATGTATAAACCAATTATATTAAAAAATCTTACAACAGTTGTGCAAAGCTACTTTTTCTGCTGAACGCAGCCAATAGGACAGGCGGATTCGGTTTACAGGTCGTTGGCGTCGCGTCGCAACCTCTGAGTAATTGCAATTGCAAACCACCGGCGCAGATTTCGTAAACGGCTATTCTGCTACGACAATGTGAATTGTTCACAAGCGCAATATCGCCATTCCAATTGTCTCCGATTACGGTCAATTATATCTGATGAATCCAAAAGGAGATTGTACTGCAAATTGCGATCGGGTTCATCATCAAACTCGTTCGTCATTAATTGCTAGCACATGCTAATATAACACAATAAAGAATTTAAAAAAATTCACGACCCAAATCCGGCTAAAATAATAATAATTTATAGGAATAAAATATGGAACGAGCACACGCATTATATCAACATGAGAGATAATTTCTTTTCCTTCATTAAATTTGGTTTCGCTCTGCCGACTAATTAGTGGCATACGCCGATTTTTATTTGCTTCATAGAACTACTGGCTCCAATGTTTTTACCGTTTGACATTTATTCCACGGTGCATTGGCACTGGAGAGCAACTCTCACCCGAGCCTGATTGTTCAAACGTCCGGGTCGAAATTTACTCGATAAAAACTGCTTATCGCGTCTCCAATTAGCGCGTCTCGCAATACGACGCATTGAGAAAAAAATGTCTGGTTAAAAATGGACGAACTAGAAAATTTTTATTGTATCAGTCAGAATTCCACTTGTCACAACTAGAATTGTAATAGATTTAACGAAAAATTCGAATTCGTCCATTTTTAATTTAGAATTCCAATTAATCCAACCAGACATTTTTTTCATCTAAAGACTGACGCCGCAAATCGAGCGGCAAATAATTACACAACTGTACATAATAATTTCCGACTCTTCGTTTTGTCATCGTCACATTCCTATGAATGTGCCACGAGAGACAAACAAGGTAATATAACAGGTTTTGCGCGATATCGAAATGTTACACAGCGAAAGTAACAGCGCTTTTCTATTTATATACATACATTGTACATATTTTTTTTTCTTTTAAATAAATCTTCTAAACATGGAGAAAAATGGTCATTTTTGTAAGACTGGTAAAAATATTTTGACTATTTCTGCGAAACTCATGATAAATTTTATTCTTGTCTGAAAGTAAAAATTCGGAAAGTTTCTTCCAGAAGTTGTGTAAGGTAAACATACAATTACAGTAAAACCATTCAAGTATTACTTTTTAGTAAAGTAAATCATACTTTCAAGACTTTATACACCTGTATATTTTTTGTCGCACAGTAAAATAAATTTGTTCAGGCTAAGATAAAAAAATACTCGTCGATGAAGTAAATTCTATTGAGATATTGATAATTTATAGAGAGAGATTATTTTCCAAAATGTAAAAAGTACAACTATAATGTACGACGATTGCTCATTTATCAGAGTAAATAATAATTTTACATAAATTATGGACATCTGTCTCTATATAACCCTGCCAGTCCCATTAAAATTTATTAATTCTAGCTCTTATATTACATTTTTCTTCGTGACCGGCAGAAAACTTGTCGGAGGTTTTCGGGACACCCTGTACAATGGTATACACGTCAATACCGTAACGTTACGAGCGAGTACACGCCGGCGAGTACAAATAACACGCAACGCCCGTCCGGAACGTGTAACCGAGAAGACCGGCCTCTCACCTCTTCCTCGCCGTGATCGGCGCGCACCTGCCCGTATCCGTATCCGCGTCCGTATGAGCTTTTTCTTTCACGATGACGACGTAATGAAAGACGCAAGGACACTTTATTCGGCGATCACTTGGAGTACTGACGGAGCAGCGATCAACCGCGACGCGTTCGTCGTCGCAACTGGCCAGCCACCGGGATCCAAATACCCCTTTCTTTCCACTCGTCCGCCCGTTATCGTTTACCCGTTATCGCTCGCATGCTCGATCTTTATCACGTCACAGGCGCGAATGAGATTCGCGATCCGCGTCGAACCGCGAATCCAAAGATCGACGATGACAAAAGGTCTCAAGAACACGGAGGGCGTGCGATAAAGATAAGAAGAGTATATACTTCGTCCAAAAAATATCCTGGGGACGTCCTTAGGACGTTCAGAGGACATAAACACACTATATACGTATTGGAAGCTGAAGATTGCGAATTAGAAATTAAAATTCAGAACGAATCAGACCATTTTAGTTTTAATCCGTTTCGTTCTGATTGGCTGAATAATCTTCACTTCGCAATCTGGAACCTATAATAAGTAGACACGGCTTTAAGGATGTTTTCTGGACGTCTTTAGGACGTCCTTTGGAGAACTCTGCTGTATGGCTGATAGAAAAGGGTCAAAATTGGATTTTATATTTCGTTTCCATCGATATAGATCAACTTCAAGCTTGGTTCAATTTAATCGTCATCTTTTTCTAATTTTATGAACAAAAAAAAGATGGAAAGTCAGTTGAGCAGAAATTAAAGTTATTTTATATTGGTAGAAAGAGGCACGAATTTTATGATGAGAATTCAAAAATCAAATTTGAATTTATGTTCACAATGGAAATTCCAGAAATATGACAGACGATTTAAAAAGATGGAATTAATATATCAATTTTTTTCATAATATTATTTTTAATATGGAGAGCTCGATTAATTTATACTGTTAATATATCAGTATCATCACTGCCGATCATTTATGACAATAATCACGGCCTAACAGTTCACTTATCAATTATAAATAGCTTGTTTATCAAACGTATTGTTTTTAATTGGGTCGAATTATTTCAGAGGATTCTACTCTAAAATTGTTAACTTCCAGGATCGAAACAAAAGGAAACAACGTCGATAACATTAATATATTTAAAATAAAGACATTCTATTGTCTATTTTTCGAAGAAAAATAGAATGTCTTCAGAATAAATTTTCCCACGATCGTACCCATCAATGATTTATCTGTCGTTTAAGAATAATTGATTTCAAGAATAAGATTTCTCTGTTGAGTCTGAAATATACCTTGAAGTTTTCCTTTTCACATATTTAAAGAGCTGTCTCCGCGATACATATCCAAAAAAATATCCGTCAGAAACCTCCGGAAGTCCTCTCGAGGTAGACGACACGGTTCGAGTGAATTCCACCTGCGCGACGTCTTCTAATTCATTTAATACCAACGGCACTTCCTTCGAGTACGAGAGAACATTATGTAGCGGGAGAAAATCGCATGAAGCCGATTTCACAAGCTCGCGTGCCACCGTGAGCGGAAAGCAGCGGCGATAGGACTGATCGTGCAGGGCCCCTTCTTGTGCCAGCTGACCCCCCTCAAGCCCGTCAGGTATCCATCGCTGCGTCATAACGCTAACAATGAGATGCGAACAGTGTTGGAAGTCGGTCTCTGCAAAAGAATTTGTTTAAAAAAACAATACATTGAAAAAATACATGAATATTTTTTGGTCGTTTTACTAATAAGATTCACGTCCATTCCCACCAACGTAGATTAAATCCATCCAGATTCTAAAGATTAGAAAAAGACAAAGAGTAAGTTGAACCGAGATTAAAGTTAATTTACCTTGGTGGAAATGGATATCAGTTTCACAACTCACGGTTTAATTCTTAATCGAGATTCAACTTGTTTCTCATCTCTTTTCAATTCTAGAATTAGAAAGAGATAATGAATAAGTGAGTTGTGAAACTGGATCTAAATCAATTACGAAAGGGAATCGTTTTTTCACCATAAGATGCGTCCATTTGTTTTGGGTTCAATTATAATTTTAATTTCGGTTTTAATTAACTGTTTATCTTTTTCTAATTCTTAATGTTATTGTAATATATATTATACGAAAAAAGGATAAGATTTTTAAAATTAAAAAAAGATAAATTGAACAGAGATTAAAATTAATTTTACATTGATGGTATCGAGCCTTAGTAAGTAAACGTTTGAATGAAGAGCAAAAATAAAAGATAATTGAACTTTCCTGGTACATCATGTCGTAATGCGTTAGCGTATAATGCATGTTTCATCAAATAAATTATCATTAATTACGTATTAAATACATATTCGCTTTCATATGTGTATTTAGATCTTTTATTTAAGCTTCAATGTACAATACCTATAGGAAAAGTATCACAAATGGCATCGTTATTGCCGGGTCGTTGAACGATGCAAAATGCGTATCGTACAATATCATATAAAAAATCGTGAAAAAATCGTGTAAAAATGTGAACACTCTCAAAATTTAATTCATTATACGCATAATACTATAATTCATATACTCATATACTTATTAATTATAAATTATCAATTACTGTCCCGTTAAAACGGGACGCAGGACGCTTATTTTGAAAATCGTTTACAGTCCAATATTATTTTTTGTACAAAAGAACAGATCATTTTCCGATTTTAGAAAGACTTCCGAAATTGGACGTGAGTCACTTTCAAAGAAGTCCCACGTCACAAGCTTATTTCCGACAGATTGCACGTATAAGGCCCATATAAATACCGGAAGTAAAATCGATATTATTAATGATTTCTTCTTTCAAATTTCACCCTTTCCATCATTATTAGTAATCTTGGGAGTCTCGAATATCAAAAGAGATGATAGCTCTCGTTAAATGTAACAAATACAGTAACACTGCGAGAGATATCTTGTCTAAGGGCCAAGTACTCCGAAGATAAGCGTCAATCGCCCAGCACCGCTCGAGTATTGTCCAAAGATATCGGATAAAAATATCGCATAACAACATATTCCCCGCATCGTACTTCGTACAAACAGTAACAACATAGCGCACTTGTTAACAAAAAAACTCAAATGCACTATAGAAAAAGTTCAGTCTATATATGGAATCGTTTGGAATTATAACACGTTTATACTCTCTAATTGCGCTCACATATTTCTAGACTCTTTGACTTAATACATTGTGGACAGGTCGCGTGAGTTCGTAGTTTTCCATGTGCATAGATAATCAAACAAGAATGTTAATTGGTGGTAATTTAATTACCCCATTTTTTACATATTGCGTAATAAGTAAATCTCGTAAAAAAAGCTTATATGATAATTGTATGTAGTAGAATGATTATATACATCACGATGATTTATACTTTATCATTAGTTTCTTTACCAGTCCATAATGTGTTAAGACACATACATAAGTATGTATACATATAAGTATTTATGTAATTAAGTATTTTAGGATCTAAAATCTCTCTTAAGAATTCCGAGACGGAAGAACGCAGAAAATATTACATTTACATCCGAAAGACTTCGTGAATACATACAAATGCTTATACTCTATTCGTTATTGCTCAATCAATATATCTGTATACAACATTCATATCAATTAACGTGAAACAATCATCTAAAAGTTTTATAAAAAGATATAAAGGACAAAAAGCTAACGCGACGTACGTAATTTCAATTACAAACGAGTAAAAGTTTTAGAAGTTACGGGCAGCTAGATGCAGCTCTGGTTGGATGATGAACACCTTTGAGACGCGGCCACAGTTCGATTTATCTTCCATCATCAAGTAATTCCTCATCGGCACAAGCAGCTCGTCGTACGGGTCCATGTTTAGTTGATACTCCTGCATAGCCCGGTATATGGCCTTGAAAGGTGGTTGCTTTTGCGAGTGAAACGTTCCGCGGGAACCATGCAACACCAGAGCACCTTCTCTTTCTGCCTCTGCACATACTGACATGTACATGCAATGGTCGGGCCTGTAGTTGTACCGGCATGAGTATACGTATAGCTTCTCTGGATGATAATGGAATATTATGTTGATAATGTCCTGATCGCCCCAGGTTATCTTCAGTTTATACTCCTTGTGGATGGGAATTACGTAGTCCGTCCATCGGAACTTCCTCATTCTCGTCAGATTCATCAGCATCACTCCTGAATTAACCCCCAGCTTGCCATAATACGGATGCTTGGCGAATCGATTGTACCAACCAGTGTTGGGATCCTCGTGCTCAGGACTGAGGGCTGCCAGCTGACTGGAGTTCATCTTCTTGAAATTGTCCCATACTTTCTCGGGTGGTGCCAGAAACAGGGTGTCTGTGTCCACGTAGAGAACCGCATCCGTGTCATTCAGTACAGTCTAAAACACAAATCCTATAAATCTTGCTCTCAGAAAAAAAACGTTAGATAATGATCATGTAATTTTTTTCCTAATACAGGAAAGTTAATATTTCTCATTACCTACAAGGATAAAATTTTGATTTTTCGTGTTTCTTGTATATAACTGTACATAATTGTGATGGAATAATAAAAAAATATAAGTTAAGCTGTGAAAACTTGATAAGAAACAAGACAAATTGGAGAAAAATAAGAAAAGTGCTAAAGATAATTAGAGATATAAGGAGTTCTTTAAATATTAAAAAATATGAAATGGAGCTGGAATAAGATTTTGTAAACCAAGTTTCTTCCTGACTATCATATATTCTGAAGTAAATAATTCTATTCACTTTTCATGTTTCTTTAGAGAAAAAATTACACAATCGCTACCTTGAAATTAGACCACTAGTTAGATTCACTTACTGGTAGAAACAGTCGTTGTGCCGCACAGGGTTTAAACAGCTTCTTCCACATAGCCACATCGCTACCATCCGGGAAGGTGATGGGCCGCACCAGGAAATCAAAGGTCTTATTGGATATGAGTCGCCACTCCGACAGCTTCTCGCTGAAGGCTGGTATCAAATTCTGCTCAGTCAGTATTATGAATTGTAGCGGCCTGCTGGTGAAGACTAGTGCCGATTTCAGCATAGTTAGGGCCTCGTGCAGCCTATCCCCGCATACGACTACGCATATCGTCACCTCACTTGTCGATGGGGTACTTGGGGACTTCTTCGAGAGCGCCAAGCGCTCCCTGCTCGCTGATGGTTGGTCGTATAGCTTGATAGAGAAATTGGTGGTCACGTTAAGCAGTATTATGAGCGCGGTGAGGATAAGGCACAGCAAGAACAACTTGTATACGGATTTCATCATGTCGTGTTGTGTTGCGTTTTATCTCAAACTGAACAGAATTGCGACGTGGTCGATAGACGACGTCGGCAGTAATCTGACGGCATTTTGGACCCCTTCTAAAAGTAGACGTCAATCCACGACACGTTTGTGGAACACAGCGGGTTCCAATATCGCGTCGTCGATGTTGCGTCTCGCGTCTCAAGTAATGGTCTGCGCCATATTTACGATATAACCCATGATGGAAGGGATAACAAGTGGTCTTCTGTTCCTGGTATCAATCATGAAACTTTATCCCTAGGAAAATGAAAAGTGAAAATTTTCTCCATTAATTTCAATCGTTAAAGTGATAAAAAAGGTTGAGATAACTTGCATTCTTAGGTTTCTCTCTGATAATATTTTTCAAATTTATAATAAACTTCTTGATGTCGAAATTAGTGGTTGATGGATGTCGATTTTTTTTATAATCGGTAAAGTCATTAGTAACTTTATCTACTGTCGATTTTGCCGACAGTCAGTAAATTCAACAGTAATTTTATCGACTACAAATAATTAAGATGTTTAGTTACTGATATCAGAAATTTTTAAATTTTCTTATCTAATGTATTTAAAAACGCCATAAAGACATCGTAAAGACGTCTTTTGGGACATATACATGACACATCCAAAAGAGATCTAATAGAGGTTTTTTTTTAGATAATATATGTTGTTTTTATTCAAAAATTGTTTGCACAAAAATTGTTTTTTTCAAAAGAACTCGCTTCCTCGACTCTTTCAAGTCTATTCTACAATGTGCTTTTTGTTTTTTGTTTCTTGTTTTTTACCTTTTACTCTTAACTCCTTTGCAATCGTTGCGATCTTTCTAAGGTCACATAAAACATATTCGAACTTTTTGATTTATGAGTTTTTATTTCTTTAATTATTTAAATGCATTATATAATAATAATAAATAATGTTACACGGTATGAGTTTGATTGCACTTCAAAGATACTAATTGCTTTTCTACGCTACTAATAATCTTCCAATCTACATCCTGATAAAATAGAATATCAAAATCTGGATGACCCATCATCGCTTTTAATGTCTTTTTTGCATCATTCCTGCAGTTAATATACGTTATATAAGTGTAACAATAAATATTATTGATGATATATTCCCAATAGGGAATCAAAATCACGTTTTGAGATTTACCTTGTTTCGTTATTACCGTCAAGAAGAAATTTAGTACACATTGTGAATATCTTACGGCGGAGGTCTTTGAAATTTGGATTTGACAATAAACATTCCACACCAATAATATTAATAATATTATAAAGCAAGTGACTGATGGTTGCCCTTATCAATGGATTCTTGTGGCTATATAACGTTGTGGTAATATAATTGCAATATAATTGGAGATGTCGATTGAAGCAAAGATGAGATAAAGTACATTCAATCACCTAGCACTATGTTCATTGGTCAATATACGAATACAAGTTGCAGGAGGCAAGTGTGACACCATGGAATCCAAGGCACGTTGAGCGTCATTTCGGATTCCTTTGTTCGTATGCGTGCTTTTCAAAAGCAGCGTGGATGCAAGTTCATCGAATTCAGGTCTTTGAGTACACTGAACTGTCTTGTACAACTCCATCGCTACCTGGCAAGCAGTTCTAACGACGTGCGGCCTCGTATTTCGCAGTAAACTGCGAAAATAATGATGTTACGTTGTAGCAAATAAAATATATAATTCTATGTCTTTAAAATCTCTTTTTTAAATGAATATCATTCTGAAGATGAAATCTCACTCAACAAAGATTAAAATTTGTATTACTCTTTGTCAAGAGTGGCTTAATTTTCATTCTTTAAAATGAGATTCCATTCTCATTCTAAGAAGAATTTAGAAAGAAGAGATACAATAGAGATGCTCCAATGACCTGCATAATGTTCGATATATACGAGGCATGTTGGAGTCCAATAATTCTGGTTCAATTCTCGAAATGTGCATCAGTTTTGTTAAAGCTGATATACTGCTTTGCCATTGGTCCTGCTTTAAGCTCTGCATGGCATGTTTCAATGCTTCATGTGGACTTGCAAATTCCTCTTGTGTTTCTACACAATCGCTCTCCAGCATAGATACGTAATCTCCATAAATAACCGTAGGATTAACATCCTTCGGGTATTTATTACTGAAAGTACACATATTCGAACATGAGTGATACGATCACTGTTTATTGTTATTTATATATAATATATTTTGTTTGTAATTTAGTAATTTGACTTAATTCAAATAATTTGTCCCATGTTAAAATTTTAATAAAATGCGAAGAAATTAAAATGCTCGATGTACCTGTCAGATAACGTGGGAAAACGTAGGTCGCCCGAAGCCCCAGAATATACTTCGACAAATTGCGTTTTTGCAACTTGTGATGAATTTGCATTCTCATGCTGAATAGATAAGGAAGTCGTTTCCGCCGCCGCACGTGAGGCAGACTTACCTTTTATCCAAGACAGTTTTTATCACGAAATAAATACTGGCATTTATAAAAGATTTCGCAATCGACTAATGTTCCTACCTGCGCCTTTGCACATGGGACACATAATATATTTCTTGCATCCCGTATGCGCCATTCTATCACAATTTTTCTTATTATAACACGACGGGGACTATATTTTACAGAAATTCGATTACTTTAATATTGCAGGAATTTGTCTGCTGTATCTTTGTCTCTAAACGTCCATTTTAAACACGTAAGCATCGCTTGCATAACTTTCTATAAAAGTGCTGCTTTGGCATTTAGATAAATTCAAGTCAATATTAACATAAATTTGTATTAATGCCTGATATTGCCGCGCAATAAATTCGATAAAAATTTCAATAAAACAAATCAATAGAGATTACGATGATGACAGTAATGCTACGAAAGATAGCAATAATTGAGCTAATAAGAAAAACTAAGCTAATAAGAAAAAAAATTTCTGTATTTTTTGGAAAATAATTTTCTTACGCTACAAGAATATGTACATTATATATTATTTCTCTATACATTATATTAATTATAGAATCATCTATAATTAAAAAACGATAAAGGTATAAAATATAACCGAGTCGCATTTATCCTAATGAAGATAAATTGGTCCTTCAATAAACTGCAAAACAATAAAAGTTATTTCCTTTTGTCGAGAAAGCGTTTTCAATTGGCTAGTTGCAATTTTCTAATCAAATGGTCTGGTTCAATGACACGTGTCGTCTAAGTATTATATGTTACACTGCTCAATTCAATTACGAACGATTGAAGGATAATTTATATCCTCATTCTTTACAGTTTATATCACAACATAGTTTCAGTGTATGGAACTTCGTTCCACACTATTTTAAAGTCCCAGTTTGTTTCGCAAATGAAAAAATTTGACTATCTTTGTTTTTTAATGTCTCCTAAAAAGGGGTATCAGTTCCGTGTATCACGATGGCGGTTTCTCTAGCGAGATATTATAATCCAAATGATCACAATGTATAGGACACTGATAATATGACACTGCACTAGCGTGGCCGGATCTTCCTGATGTCATAGGCATACCTTGGGCCCATTGGTCCTGAGTGGGGTCGTAAATTTCTACTATATTTAAAAATGTCGTACCATCGTATCCTCCTAGAAAAAAAATCGTACGTGTACATTATTTATGAAATGCCTCTCTAAAAAAACAGCTTTATTTCGACAAAGATTGAAAGAATCATGCTTACCCATTGCGTATAGTTTGCCATCAAGAACGGTGACGCTAAGAGCACTGCGGGCGATGGTGACGCTGCTCACGTTCTCCCATATGTCGTGCTCCGTGTCGTACCTCTCTACCGAATTCAATTGCGATTTCCCATCGTATCCGCCTATAACGTATATATATTGGCCCAGACTGGCCACACCAGCTCCTGAGCGGCTGCACTTCATAGGCGATACCATTGTCCATTCATCATTCTCAGGATGGTAACACTCCACTGAGCTGAGCCGGTCCTTGCCGTCGAAGCCACCGATCGCGTAGAGTAATCTGTCAGGAACGTATTTTTTTACATTATATACCATAAAGATTTAATATATTAGGTATAGTAAAAATAATGGATTTCTTTTTACTACACCTAATATTATATGTATAACTTTTAATAATTACAATGGTATATAAATACATCTTTCATTCTTAAATAAAATAAAAGTAAATAAAAATTTTTTATATGACATTCAGAACATTGTAATTGTAGTTTGAATTAGTAAGATATAATTATCATACTAATCACGTAGCTAAATATATCACGTAGCTAAATATGATTTACTTTAAAATTTAAATGTAATCATTTGTTTTCATAAGCAATTATGTGATTAACATTTTTATCGTTCAATGAATATCAAAGCTTTAACAAATAGTACCTATTCACTACTGCTACTCCTACGCCTAATCTCTTGATATGCATGGGTTTCACACTGGTCCACGTATCTTGATCCGGGTCATAGCATTCGACACTATTGTGATATTCAATGCCTGCGCTGCCACCCACAGCATACAATAGACCATCCATAACGGCGACTCCGACCCTATTCCTCGGTACCGACATCGGACTGCATGGTCGCCATTGATCCGTCATTGGATTATACCTGTCAACCCAGTCGCTGTCGTACCTGAGAAAAGTCGTATGATTTTGTTAGTTATATTTCAAAGATTTAACGTCCGGCTTTAATGTTCGCATTTGAAGTCACCTGCGTAAAGCGGTATGTCAATCATAATTTTTCATGCTGTTTTTATGTGTATTATCTGATAACTATATTTGATATATCGCAGCATAAAGCATTTCTAGATTTTTTAATGCATTTCTATGTCTCCATGCAAAATTAGAGTATTTTTAGGTATTTTAAAGTAAAAATAAATGTTATCTAGAGTTTAGTTATATTTTCTATTTCTTAAAAATACAAGGAAACAGAAGTATAAATATAAAAGTATCACGTTCTAATTCTTTGAAGAGAATTTTCTTTAAAGAATATATAATTAGATGTCTAAATAAGATATTTAAAAATCTAAAAAAAAAAACAAACTTACATGGCACTTTTTGGTATCAAAATATAGCACTTTGGTTTTCGCAAAATAGAAATAAAATCAAAGATAATTTTTATAAAAAGTTCTCGAGAAGAGTTTCAATAAAATTTCATAAGAATTTCTTTATTTCTTCAGGCAGGAAAAGTTTCTTGAGTTTTTCAAGATTTTCCAGACACTTCATATTATTATATTTCCAAAACATCGAACACAATCGGCGTCCAAGTGCTAACCTGCTTCCCGGTGAATTGTGTCTCCCACCGACTGCGTAGAACATCCCCTTGAGAAACGCACCGCCTAAACCAGATCTGGGAACGATGAGCTTCGCGTGTTGCGTCCACGTCTTGTCATCGGCGTTGTAGCCTTCCAGAACGTCGAGCGAGTGCTTGAAGAAACCACCGGCGATGTATATTACCCGCCGCGTGTTAGGTGTACGCTCTTTCACAATCGGCTTCTTGTGCAACGTCAAGTCTTTAAAAATCTGCGCCAGATACTCGCGACACGCTGGCACCTTCTTCAGCACGTCGCAATTTTTCATCTGCTCCCGTAGAAAGTTCGGCGTGAGGTACTGGCAACGTACCGCGTGCAGTATATGCTCCATCTTGGGCCGCCTCGCCTCTTCGTTATACTTGACCCACTTCAGCACGGCGTTGTAAACCTCCCTTTCCTCCTGTACATTCAATTCGTCCTTTCTGATGAGCGTCACCAACTGTATAGCGGACAGTTGCAAGAACTCCTCTTCTTGGCATATTTGGTTAAAGTGCTGAACAATGAATTGATTCGCCTTATGGTACAGGTCGTGGCAACCATGCTGCTCAGCAAAGTTGGCGATGCCAATCGCATTCGTGGGATCGAGTTGTCTTTCCAGAAAAACACTACACGCATCTATCACATTGCTAACCTGTATCAAAATACACATTTATCAAACATTAAATCAGTAGATATCAAATTCTATATCAATATATTTATTAATCTATTTACACTCAGAAAATAAAATGACAGTCAATATTCTAATTTTCCATTCAATAATATAAATGCAATAACATATGTTATATGTACTTAATAGTTATACTATTGAGTAGAAAATTATAACATTGATGTAATGTTACTACTAGTCTGTATTCTGTGATCATTGATACAATTCTTTGTTTTATATGTTTCTTTTCTCTAAAATTATTTGTTACGTACCTGGAACATGGTAGCTGCTGACAGCAGTGAACATACAGTAATCTCAGTAACTCTTATTTGACCAGTATACATGAAGTACATTAAACGAGCCATCGTAGTTGGACAAACACCCTGGAGCTTCACTCTTGTCATCTCGCATTCCTTCAATCCTCCAGTAAACATTGCCTGAAATATTAAAGTTAGTCAACATCAACTAATAATCTTCATTCATTCTAATTCCAGTGGCATAAACTCCTTTGCAAGTGAAATAAGCAAACATATTCGAAAGTCTATTTTTTAAAGGTAAACTTTTTATACTTAAAGTGAAATATATTTTTAAAACTTGACAAAAGCAAAAAGTTCTAGTGTAGTCTATATATAGTTCAGCAATAAAAAACAATCCTGATAGCGATTCTGGTTAAATTACATTAGAATATATATTGAGCCAATATCATGTTGACAATGCTCGTTTCTACCAATGTAGATTCTTCACCTTTTTCTAGTTCCAAGACTTAGAAAAAGATGAAGAGTAAGTTGAACCGAGAGATTAAAGTTAATCTACACTGATAGAAACGGGCATAAATTATGCTACCAGGAAAATCTCGAAAAACGTGTACAACACTGGGTGCTTTGCATTTAGTGACACAACTTGACACAAACATCATTCTTTCTTGATATTCAGAAACTAACAAAGATAGAATGACACTTGTATTGACTTGCATCACTAAATGCAAAGCACTTGATTTGCATACAGCTGTCAAGCTTACCTTAAAGTAAGGACTAGCTGCTGCTAAAATAACTTTATGTGCATGGAACAGTTCGGTACCGACTTCCAGTATCACGTCAGTCAGCATATGATGGCTGCGCATCATAAACATCATCTTCATAGTCTCCTTCAAGTAGTTGGCCATGCAGAATGTCATGTCCCCGAGGTCACCTCGCTGCCGCTCCGTGTTGAGTATGCCCTCCCAATCCGTTTCCTCCCCTGACGCGAATGGGACAGCACCCGGCGACGGAGCATCGTCCCGGGCCTCTTTCTTCCGTTGACAATCTTTCTCTCCATCCATTAAAGTAGAGCTGTAAAGCGAGAATTGCGCCTTTAGATATTTACATACGTTCATGTCATTGCGCGCGCGTACGCACTCCGCTCGATTCTCCTTTCCTTCCCGGAATTCGTCGAAGTCACGGAATTATCACCCGTTCCCCGAGATCGCGTTTCCACCACATTATTCTGACGGACCGACAACAACACAACATCACGACGGATACCCGTTAGCTTTGTTTTCTGTGCCTGAACTACTCAATGAACATCCCAAATCAAGAGAAAGTGTCAAAATAACTTTATTTTGACATCATGAAAATCAAAATGATAATTTTTCATTGCAAAATCTGACTGTTTTTAGACATTCAGAATCTTCATCAAAAAATCAAAATAAAGTCCTCTTGATTTTTTATTGGCTTTTGCGTGTTCCTTGGAAAGTACACTTTAGGAACGTAAAAGTGAGATAGATATATGTTTGATATCCAGCGAAAACGAGAAAAAGAGAGACGTAAGCGGTGCAGTGCATGCAAGTGCATGGTGCAGCGTAGCGTTGGGATGAAAAAAAAAACAGACCTAGATATTGTGCGGAAAAGCCGCGGAGACCGTCACGCGCAATAATAGCAGTGTAATCGCGCGACGCGAGTCACTCATACATGGTGTCGCAGAATCGTCGCACGTGATCGCGGGATGGTTTCCAACGATGAAATCCGTCACGGAGATGATCGCCTGAGTAGATCGCTTCTCCGTGCGTGCGCGCGCGCGCACGCACGCATGCGAGATCTCGCATACGCATGGCATACTTACCCGGCCTGCCCAGATCACCAGGGCAATCTACCTTCGTCGAGGAGTCACCGATGGACGCGCGAGCGAGATGGATAAATGCGACGGATATAAGTAAGGCGGCGTGATCATGTTTCACGATCGATCTCGCCGATGATACACGATGACGCAGGCATCCTCCGGGCTTCGGCCCTGCTCCGATAGATGCGGCGTCACCGAACAAGCGACGAAGTGACAGGCCGACGGCGACACCCAAGGGAAAGGGAAAATCACAAAAATCAAGGAACACAAAAAAATCGAAATGATTTTATCTTTAACGATCAAACTTTGTAATAAAGAATTATCATCTTGATTCTCATGATTCTCAAGTCATTCTGACTTTCTCTTGACTTCTTTTTTCTTATTATTATGTCCCTGCTTGATTTTTTTTCAATCCAAGAAACGGATCACCGTACCATACGTTGAGTTTTGAATCTCAGATCCTGTGATAACCTCCGTGGGAGGGGTTAGAGGCTTCACTTTTACTATTCAAATGTCTTCTCTTGACTTGAACCAGCGTGTTCCTTGAGCCAGGCGACGGAGTCGCTTCGTGTAATTTGCATAAGCACGTGTTTCACCGCCGCACGAATGACGATCAATCGCGGACACCAATACGAACTCGGAAGTCGGAACTTGAGCGGCGCGGGCGGGATTTCTTCTCGTTGCCGTCGACCGCTTACTGTCAGTGACTGTCACCGTCGCCGTCGTCACCGTCGCTCCACCGCCGCCGCCGCCGCCGCCGGCGGCGCGAAAACGCGAGATCGCTTCGTCACGATTTGTACCGTAGATACGCCGGTGTACCTTTGTCCGCGCCGCTGATAGCGGTCGGCCAACGTTAACTGGTTGGTTGGCTCGGCTAATAATCCACCGCGACCCTGACGGTGACTCGGTAATAAATATATATACGACCGATGAATCGCGCGATGGACGGCGCGAGGCGCGTTTAAGAGAAATCAGCGCAGAGAAGGATGGTTTTCAGCGAATGCTTCTTTGATCGCGTCGATTCAGCCGGTTGTTCCCCGAGATTTCAGCGAGCGCGATCGGAGATCGGGGGATCTCCGATTCCGTGAAATTAAATGCTCGCGGAGAAGACTTCGGGAAGTCCGTCGGAGAGGCGAAACTCGTCCGCGAATGTATTTCGTGATCCTGAAATCTCCTTGGAATCTTATAGATTTTTTTTTCATCTATTGTTAGGACAAAGAAGTTCCAACTGTCCGGAACATGCGATTGTGTGTTTTAATAAATGAAGTGAAAATTACGAAGTGAGCAAATTATTCATAGTGTTCACGATGAAATTATAAATATTCTGATAAATTCGCTCACTTTTGTATCTCTCTCTCTCTCTCTCTCTCTCTCTCTCTCTCTTTCCTGCATCTCATTTCAAGATACACAATAATTAATTGACTTCCTGGAAATCAAAATTATGTTTCTTGAAATTAATAAATTTGTTCATTGTAATTTTCTTCAACAAAGCAAACAGAATAAGTAGAAATTTGCATCAACAGAAGTAGAAATCGGAGCACGAAGAAACGGCTGCGATCAGCAAAAAAAGCTACTACTTTGCAATTACTGTAATATTAATACGTTTGTTTTATTACAATTACATCCAGTGAAGAATTAAGAAGAAACTAATTATATTAAAAATTAATTTTATAATAATTGTATAGCTGCTTTTTCTACTGAATGCTAATGTGATTCCAGATAACAAGCAGATGTTATATTTGAAGATCAATCATGTGATTAACTTTTTCTCTAGAACGGAAACGTGAAAAATGAAAATATTTTTGTATGTATTACACACGTTTTGTACGTATTTACATACGCACATACATAAAAATTTTCTTATCGCATTTTGTTCTTGAGAAAAAATTATATGATATCGATATACTCCGAACGAATTTTTCGCGTCATGCCGTAACCGAAGGAACACCAAGTCAAGAGAAAGTCAAAATGAGACTTTATTTTGACATCATGAAAGTTAAAATAATCATTTTTTTTTTGTTACAAAATTGGACTATTTATCAATATATTTAACAATTATTTATTAAGAATCAGAATAAAATCATTTTGAATTTTTGTTGACTTGTGCGTTCCTCAGGTGGGAACCTTCGGGAACGAGATGTTTTTATGACCGATTTCGCAGAAATGACGATGGTACATTCCGTTCTCCCATCCAGGTATAAAAACGAGGGAAAAATTCCGCGCGCGTCCCCGTCCGCCCCGAGCGATGGATCCGACCGTGAAACAGCAATCGTGACCGTAGATGACTCGAATGACTTGCAAATTCTGTCCGCTCGCAGCCCGCCGGCTCGCCTCGATCTCGCGCGTAATCAAGCGAACGGTATTTCTTCATCGCGCGCTTAACCGAGTCAGCTGTTCCGGAGTCTGGAGAAGCCGAATTAGTTGACCGTTCGACGGGGCGACGCGAGATACCCATCGATTAATCGCGGCGATTTCCTCGCGGCAAATGGAAAGGAAATATTTTTATTAAAAATGAGAGGAAGACGGCGAGCGCGATGCTGCGTTGCCGAAGAAAATATATATTCATAAAATGCCACCGATCATTATTTATGATATGTTTATTGTAATCGATGGGAAGAATTAATGAGAAAAAATAATGATCTTCTGTGAAAAGATTAAAACATTCCTTGTATGAATTATTTTGAAATTTATATCGTTTTAAGTCACGTGGATTATTCGCTGTTTTATTCGCACTTGGATAACTATCGAGGCGAATTTAATACGATAGCTGATAAGAGATTGCTGACAAAGAAACGAAATTATTCTGGCAATTCTCGGAGTACAGGCGATTAAATTTTGATGAGTGTCGCCCTCGTTTGGTCGAAGTGAAAACCCAGAGAACACAGTTTACATGATAATTTCAGTCGGTAATTTATATTTTATAATACAGGGCGTCCCAAAATTCCGCAGTGAATTGAAACGTTTGTGTTTGGTTCCATTCTCGTTTTGCGTTGTGTTATTTCGCTGCATGAGTTTGTACTCTAAGTGGATAACATCTGTTAAACCGCGTATATACACTACTCAATCAGCACACAATATTAAAAAAATATTTTTAAAAATGTTTATTTAATATAAAAATATTAAATAAATGTTTATATAAAAAATGTTTTTTAATTGGATAGCAAATGAAAAATATCGCATATGAAAAACTAGGAAAATATTATAGTATATATAACGCATATTATAATATTTTCCTAGTTTTTCATATGCGATACTTTTCAAAAATAGGGGCCCTGAATATCGATTATACAATATAATTTTTTTCTAGAGCAGAAATGTGAAAATTGTTATGTTACACTGTTAGAAATGTTCTTAAATTTTAGTAATTTTTAAATTACACAATTTGAATTTAATTTCAAACAATGGCATTACATTAAATTTAATATATTTATAACTAAAAAATATTTGTGTACATAAAATTTAATGTATTTTTCATGAAAATTTATGAAATTTAATGTACTTTTCGTTTTTAAATTTTATTAAAAGTACATTAAATTTCATTAATTTAATGTACACGATCATTTCATTTAAGTAACTACTGTAACTTAATTTTCAGTTAAATCATTCATTCACTTTTAATTTCGTTCATAATCACAAGTTTCATTTACATGTAAAGGAAGCTCATGGTTACATTTCTAACAATATATTGGGTCATCTAAAAAGTATCCGCGGTTTTTTATCACTAGATTTTTATCACTGGTGTTGACCATCCTCCTAACCAACAACCTAGGGAAAATCACATGATCGATAGATCCGAATTTAGATTTCGTAGAAGTTCGATGTTTGTTGGACACGGACCGAACATCATTTGATTTTGAGTCGCCGTCGCGGTAACATCGCTTGAGACCAATACTTTTATTTGTAAAAAAATTAAAAAGTAATTACATTGTGCAGTAAGTATATAAAATTAATTTAGTAAGTCTTCATTTAAAGTTTTAGTATAATCTTCATTTAAAGTTTTCAATAATTTTACGACATAGATATAATATATGTAGTATATAAAAAAAGTTAGAAAAACTACCGCTGAACATAGTCAATGAATGTTTGCAATCGCGGTTTGTTCGCTTATAGATGTATATTATACGCTGTGTGTATAAATGTTAATACAGTGTTAACAACGCTTAAATCTATCGTTTTTTTTTTTTGTTTATTATTTCTTGATTTCCTCTTTTTCCAAGAATTATTTAGCCACGTGTTTTTTGTTTCTTCCAAAGTTCAATAGTGCAATAGAAAACGAAAAATGGGATAAAAATATAAAAAAATAAGCAGTAAAAAAAATAGCAAGTGCAAGAAACACAAAAAGCACATTTGTGGAATAAGTTGTAAGAGGATCCTAAAGTCACCTATATTATTTTCTATTGTTAACCTCATGTTAACCCTATGTTCAGCAAAAGAATAGGAACCAGAATGCTATAGTTTTACTCTTTCCTTAATCAACGTATTGCAGTAGTTTTGCTCTTTCCTTGCACCAACGTATTGCAATTAGCGCAGAACTTCGCGCCTCTCGATGTCTCTTAGTCAAATATCGTCATCGATTAGTGCACTGTCATTCAGTGAAATAGAGTAATATCTTAATGAATATCTTCACAGGGGTAACAATGGCTCGGGTTCGGCGGGCTGGTCGAAAACAAGTTTTGCGGGCATTAGTACGTGAATATTACAGAGTGATTGATTTTGATCCGCGCGTGTTCTCGGATCACCAATGGATTCAGAATCGCCGGGGATATCATCCAGTACCGGGTAACCATCAGGATTTTCCGCCAAATTACCGAGCCCTTCCATGACACGCGTTATAAGGGTGGTGCCGCTTCCGCAATCGCTCTGATTTTGTCTAATTCATATCTGTTTTTTATTTTTTTATTATTATTATTTTTTTAATTTTTATTTTATTTTATTATACAAATATACATATTAAAAGAGATATCTTGTTGTAAAGGCGACTCCCGAAGCAAGGAATCTCGGTTTCCGCTCAACTCTGATTCTCATATTCATTTCTCATATTCATTTCTCCGATTTATCTTAAAAGGAGCGCGATGCTCCACGTACTCCGGCCGCGATATTCTTTCAAATCCAGAACGTGACAACTGATAATACGACACATAATTTTTGTATTAACAATTACTTTTTTCCTCTTTTACTGATTCGAAAATCCTTTTTCAAAATTAAAGTATAATTAATAGTACATTAATAGTACATGATAGTGAGGTAAAGTTTATACTGCAGAACGACAAAAAATTTCGAAACTAATCGATATCTTTACCATTTCTTAGTTCAATATGGCGCTCCGTTACATCGTGATCACATTTGCTTCATATAAAAGTAATCTGTATTTACGAAATAGTAAGTCCACAGATTAGTAGTTTCCATGAGAAAACAGCGTGGAGTTCTTAAGATTGGACTTAGATGTCTAATTAAAATGTTATTATTACATGAAAATTTATGTGGTGCGTAAGATATTGATGTAGTAATATGTATTGTGATGTATAGTGATGACTATGTATAGTGATGAATATGTATCGATGATAGGTAAATCGTGTAAGTACATATTTTATAATATGTAACTAAGAATTCAAAAATATGTGTATATAAATATATTTATTATACTTTTAATAAAAATATTTAATTTGTATAATTATCAAAGTATGATTTATTCTTACACAAAATTAAGAAATAGAAAAAACTAGAAAAAGAATGTAAATAATTTTTGACTGAAAGAAGAACTCATAATTCATAACGTGAAAGTGAAATTTCCCATTTTTATATACAATATATGGTAACCTAAAAATTAAAGATTATCAATGAAATTCATTCATAATCGAATCTTAGAGATACTGTCAGAATAGAAATGAAATGAAACAGAAATTCGTTTCATAAATCGGAAATAAAAAGAATTCTTTCTGTGCTATCTGGAAAACTTCTTTACGATATCTTATATAAGTTTTTTTTCAAATTGAGAAAACAATCCGTTTTCAATGTATCATTCTGTAAATTGTTATATTTTGTATATAGAATATCGATCGTATTATATTAATAATTAATAACATATTTCAAAATTAATAATTAATAATTAATAACATATTTCAACAATCTCTAGAATAAATTAAATACTAGTCTGATACAATTACGGTTGGATACAGGATTCTGCGGTTTGATTTATTGTACTATAGAGAATAATCGCAATAAAACTTGACGTTTTCTCGTTTTTTGCACACAGATAAGTAATATATTCTGATAGCTCCTCTACTCTCGTCAACATACAAATATTCAAATGAGGGAGTCGGCTGATTTCAAAAGACAGTATTTTTTTTTTAAATAGCATCGTACGTTTCGCAAAATCTCTTTCAAATCTTCCACATCAATCTCCTCGCGATCTTTGATCCGCATCACATTTCTACGTTTCCCGGAATCTGGACTTGATCATTAATTCTATTTGTTCTCTTTGTAGTGTGCATGTTCATTTCTCATCCAATGTATTAGGTGTTGGAATTAATTCGTAGCGTTTTTTAATGAAAGAATGTTATTTATTTCACATGAGCATTAAAAAATACATTAATGAAAGTACTTCCCATCACTTGTAAAACGCTACGAATTAATTCCAACACCTAATAGAATCTAACTTTTAATCTCTCTTTATTATACTCTTCATCTTTTTCTTAGAACCGAAATAAATAAGTTATCTATACATTGATGGAAATAGGCGTTACAGGCTTAGACTAGAGGAATTTTGCAATTTATATATTATATATATCAATGCAGTTCCTTCTTTAAAACTGTGATGAATCCGTTCATGTACGTTGAGCACGATCATATACAGGAATACCATAGTATTTTTTCCGAAAAATTTCTTTAAATTGCGTCAGTTGAATCATGTATCAAGGAAATGTATGAACATCAGTTCCGATTGCGAGGAGCAAAAAACGTGCTATCTTCATCAAGCTGCAATGATAATAAGTGAAAAGGGAAGGACAAGGTGACAGAATCTATACTCTCTGAATTCTTTGAAGTAGAATCTCGCTCTTAAAAAGTGAAAATTGTCAGTCTTGAAAAAGAGTAACTCAACAATTTTCAATCTTTAAGAGTGAGATTTCACTCTTCAGAGTGAAATTCACTCTAAAAGTTTTAGAATGTATAGATGACTCAGTTAATTCACACTTAATGAATACAATTTTTACACAAAGGTACGGACGCTTCTGAGAAGATGGTCGAATATGCGAATAGGACGCATGCTATCGACGAAGTGCTCAGAGACTTCGAGACATTGAACATTCAGACAAAAGATTTGCCCGAGAAATACATCGCTGAGTTGGACGTCATACATCCGTTTCCTGTTTTGCATTTTTGCAATGATATCCGGTAAGGAACTTTTCATTTTGTATCCAAGTAACATGTGATAATATTATCTTGACCATTTATACATGAAATCTTGATAAGAAGTATTAGGATATGAACTTCGACCAAACTCTTAACTTATATAATCGGTTAATTTGATCTCAAGACAAAATTTTTAATATTCATTTTTATTAATTTTTTTTCGAAACATTAAATATAATTCTATTAATTAATTCTAATAATTAAATAATTTACTTTTATATTTATATTATTTAATTAAAACAGTGCTGATCAAGTTAATGGAAGACTGATTTGATTGAAGTCACTCTGACTTTTCATCAAAACGTCATATAAAGTTTTAGATGATATCTAAGATTTGATGAGTCATCTTAATTTTATTATCATGACAATCAAGTGTTATAAAACTTGTACAAGATAATCCTTTGAAGTATTTCCTTACTTCCGTAACGCGATAAAACGCATTTCGAAAGTAAAGCTGATTCGAGTTTCACATGTTGACTTAATATCATTGCTCGAGAATGTAATATAGATTGCAGATTCTAGGAAATAATCACGTTTATCTCTGTTGATAGACAGGGATTTGAGAACATTTACAATATGCTTCGACCTGGCGGGACTTTCTATATGATGAGTATCTTCTCATGACATGAAAATGATTTAAAATCTTGAAATTATGACAGAGAACAAGCGCTTTGCATCATATTTGTACGTGAGTATCGCTGTGTAAGTTATTTTACTACCTTATAACTTTCCTGAGTTGCTAATCGCTACGCCATGCTTTCACGTAGGACGTGAAGAAATACACCGCGCCGTTTCCAGATACGGACAGGCCTCACATAGCATTAAAAGAATTACTTCAGAGTATCGGATTTACGGTTTACTATTGCAATACCCGAAATGTGAACGACAATAGTCCGTACGATGAAAAGCGTAAGTACTCTAATGCCCGTTTCTACCGTTCAATGTAGGTCAATTTAATCTTTAACTACCTTACCTTTTTTTAATTCTAAGAATTAAAAAAAGGTGAAGAGTAAATTAAACCGAGATTAAAGTTAATCAATACTGATAGAAACAGGCATAAAATTTGTCATTTACGACATAAATTTTTTGCCTTCATTGAAGAAAATATAAATTCACATTAATTTCATTACTCCCCTTTTCGTGATTTCAGCATTCGTTATGTCTGTCTTTTCATTTTTGCACGAGATGCCATCTGGTCGAGCGAAGAACTTCAAAAAGGAGTTTATAGGTGAATATACGTGAAAATAACGAAAGGAAAATACAAGCATAATGATGAACCGCTGACGCTGTACAGATACAAACTACTAATAGTGAAAGCATGAAAAAACTAGAATAGATAATAATCATGTATGAGTGATATTGTGTAATAATTACGTGTACATATTATTTAAATTATTTGTAGAAAATTCATTATCGGCCGATTTATTATTATATACTTATTAGTCAAATATTATACATTTATAGATAAAAGATAAGAAAAAATTTGGTTGTTAAATTTAGAGGAAATTGAAGAATATTCCAAGCAGAACGAGTCACGATAATAACATCAAAATGATATTAAAATAAATCGGAAATGATTGAAAAATGACTTTTAATTATCATTTTGGAGTTATTTTGACATCATTTTGATATCATAATGATTTATTGTTCTTCTTGGGATGCTTTTATCTTTCGCAATCATTCTTAATACTATTTGTTATCTAACAAAACTAAAACGAGGATGAGATGTGTGTGTACATATATATCATATAACTACGCTTTGAGATAATATATTTATTTCTTATTAATATGGAGTTTTCATCAACAATAACAGTGTAGCAGTAGGCGTAACAAGAGAGACGAGGTAGGTTACGAGGAACCTATCCTAATGTCGTACGCCAACAAGTCACCGCGGTTGGAAGGGATCTTCGTGGCGTCTATTCCTTCGTTCTTCGTTCATCATATTTATGTGCTACGACGCCGAGCTATCGGTCGCTAATCGAAGAGGAGCCGGACGCGTGATCCAAATCGTCTCCTCCACGTGTAAAATCTTGGCTTGGCACGTTCATTTAATCCTCGAGTTACGTTATCGCGAAGCATGTGCGGTCTTATCGGGCATGCTTCAAGCGATTCGTAACACAACGAATATATATTCGAAGTGTCATGTTTCAAGACTAGAAGAATATTTCATCGCTCTTGATATTCATCTTGATACTGGAAACTGGGATCTCTCGCTTTTCGTCGTTTTACCATCTCTGTTTCGCACGTGAAGTAACGTCGTGTCATTAAATGCACAAAGAAAGAATAGAGTAATAGTATGAGTTAAGAACAACCCGATAATTACGACCGCTCGAGGATTAAACTGTCGCTTATGCATTACGGTTCGCATTTAATAATGTGCAGCGAGAAACGAGGTACACGCCACGGTAACCCATTTTTTTTGCAGTTATACGAAACGGAAGAGCCACATGCTATGTTAATCTCTTACGATTAATTATTCCGTAAAGTCTAACGCGTTACATTACGTTATAGCCGATCCTTCCTTACCAAGTAACAAATCAAGACGTCGCATACTGGAAGGAAAATCTATAGCTGCAACAGCTGACGGAGATTTCTCGGTATTATTTGTCGCGATTGTGCGTTGACGCGTTTAAGGAGCATGGAGACGATGCAACTTAATAATATAATAATTTATTTTCATTTCAAATAAGAAAAAGTGTTAACATGCTAACAGTTTGCCGGTTTGGCATCAAGTGTCTATCGATATAATTTAATAGTAGATTGTCAGCAGAAACCGAGCAAAATTTATTATTTCCAAAAAAAAATACACGGCATATTCTATTTAAATGAAACGTATCATTTAAATGGAACATCGTTTAAATGATTATGAAATAGTAAATTTCTGCTGGTAATGCTACGTTCCATTAGCAGATTTTATTTTCGCTGAACAGCCAATAAAATTTGTGGTGAAAATTACTTTGTGAAATCTATTTCTGATAAATTCTATCTAGCTATCTATAGGGACGAAAAATTAAAAAATTGCATTATTGAAAATTAATATTGAAAATTGTCTTAAAGTGATAACTGAAAATGTAATAAGCGCCGCGAAATTAATCATTCGCGAATATAGAGCGATATTCGCTTTGCAAAGATAAAGACTGCGGAGTAAACACTGGACAGCAGCATGCGAGACATTTGCATATTAATTCATCACTTAGCAGGATAGGACCCATTCGTTCGACAATATCAAATAGTGGTATTACTTGGCAGGATTCCAAAATCAACGTAACAACAGTTCAAATTATGGCAGTGCTTCGTAGAATAATCTTATTGCCCGTTAGTGAGTGAATTAATATGATGCCATTAATCAACGCGATAATGATAATGAGAGTGACTCGATCATGTGATCCGATAACTCAATCCGCCGTGTTTCTCGGAACCTACGGACTCTTCTTTGTCCTAATTGGTGTATTCGTTTGCCTTCTTTCGTCTTTTTCACGAGTTTTTCTATTTTTTTTTTTTTTCCCCTTTTACTTATCCTCTTTCGTCATCTATTACGTCGACTTACGACAATCTTACGATTTTCTTCGCACAAGTGATACATTTCGGGCCGTACCCGTTCTCACTCGCACCGTCGCGTCGTCGAGAACACGAGATGCGCGGAGAAATGGTGGAAAGAGAAGAGCGAGTGCACTCTACGCGATTTCGGATATCATACCCTGGAAACTCATGTCATCACGGAGAAAAACGCGTGGAATGTAGTAAATTTATCGTTATAGGCCGGCAATTCCAGATACATATATATATATACATGGATATATAATAAGTACAGCTATATTGCAATGAGATCAACACTTCGAAGAATACTTTTGATGGTAAACATTCAAAGAATAGTTGTAAGTTATCGAACGAGAGAGCACAGATTATTTATTTAATTAGAGTGATGGTTTCTCGGAAATTATTTTAAGATTCTGCTTATCATCCGTGTACATCTTCTCTTGAGAATTGTTACGCTGAGATTACATCTAGAAATTGATGATTCCAACGCTCATCGGCATTCGTCGTTGTCGCGACAGAATTGTGATCGCGTGGAATTGCATCTCAGAAGGAGGTCGTGGAGACGACGATGACGATGAGATAAGTACATTTTGCTCTTATCTTTCCGTGCGTGTGATGTCTAACAGGCTCTTGTTGGCGCACAAAGATGTAGAGGGGCTCGACCTTTAATTCAGTGCAATAGTGTTCCTTTAGGGGGTATCTAATAGAAGACACGTTATGTACAAGGGACATCCTCGAGAGAGACATCAGAAAGAGATTTTTCCCCAGCTCGTGAGAATGAAACAACGCGAAAGAAAACGAAGAGAGAAGAAGGGAGTGGAGAGAGAGCTCTACTGAACTAAATTACTGGAAGAACCCACACGTTACGAGGAGAATTACAGCTTATATAAATTAATTTTAATAAGTCTATCTTTGATTTCTTTAGGCGCGGGTGACTCTAGACTGGCCCCCTATATGTTTGTATTTTGATCACTTCCTGAATTAATTGCAGCACAGATTACACCTATATAGTCTGCCGTGAATGATTTACGTAAAAGGTCCATCTTGGATCCGGTTCCACAAACGTAAGATTAATTTTAATCTCAGTTTAACTTACTGCTTATCTTTTTCTAATTCTTTTTTACTACTTTCTTTTTCTAATCGTTTCTACTACACATACATTATATCTTTATCTCTTTCCAATTCTAGAAATGGAAAGAAATACGTTGAACCTCGGTTAAGAGTTAACCGTGAGTTGTTAAACTGAGCCTAAGAATTAGAGTAAGATGAATCGAGATTAAAGTTAATCTTACATCAGTGGAAGCGAGCTTCAGCTTCTCCTTCGGCAAATTAGCCCAGCGATATGACGGAGACGAGCAAGTTGCTTTTTGTAGAGTCGATGAGAGAAGCGAGCGAGAGCTGAGTGGTGGTGCGTTTCACGTGACAAGACACCACGTGTCTTAGTAAACGTAGGCGAGACGCGGCGTGTCGGTGCATGCGTGTGCGTGTGTCATCGGCGGAATTATTTAACGCGCTCGTAAAAACGCTTGGCGAGTTTCGCTGAGCGCAAACCTGGGTGCGGTGACCCTCTCGTAGATGCAATCATTCAGGACACTTTCATCGATTTCGAACGCGCGACTCCGGCGCGACGCGACGCGACGCGACGCAACGCAAAACGCATCGTGCCGCGTCGAATTGACGCACGTAGGACCGAAGGAACCACCCTCGGGATTACTAACCACGACCTATTTAACGAGGACAATGACGCTCTAACTCTACCAGAAAAGTATAGTCTGCTCCCACGGCGGCTCGTCCGCGTTCGATCGTCGGCGACCGTCGCCGCCGCGTTCCTGGGAAAAAATAGTCGCACGTACACTCACACACGGAGAGACCTACCCACTAAGGACTCGACGAGGAATTTAGTTTAAATTTTTTGAATACAATAGCGTTCTACCGAGGAGAGCTATGAAACTAAATAAGTCTATATTATACTCTATCGTACAATACAATGTAGTGAAATATTCGAGTACAGTACAGTACTAATTTTAAGTAAAGTATCTTTTTTTTTTGGGCGGATACGACTACTCCTCTAAGGCCTCGCTCATATAAATCTTCCCGTTCTCTTTAAATTAATTAAATCGAATCTCGTCTTCCTCCTTTTTCTTTTTTAAATCTTTTTAGTCCCACGCACATCCATGTTCTACTATCTAAGTTGAATAATAATGAGACTAGACGTGAGTTCGCCCCCTTTTTCATCAAGTGAATCGAAAGAATTCGATAGACGAAGATGGGAGACATGCACATCGATCAGTAATAATTATTCAATTCCGATAATGTTTCATTTACAATTCCTGAATAAAATTTCGCCTATCAGTCTAGTAAAACCGTCGGAAGAAATCGATAAATTCGCCAACCACGAGGTCAGAGATTTTACCAAGTCGCACAGCGAACGAACGAGCAAAGTTATCGCATAATACCGGACCCCGGCGCTTATCTAGCTAAAATATACATTCTATTAACACATCTCTCATGTCGGATGAAAACAAACAAAGTCGAAGTTAATACTGAGTCACAAAGTTAATACTGATGTTTGGCACTGCTTTACGAAATAATTGTGATGTCACGAAGGATTCGCGACGTGGCTGCAAAAAAGAAGAATCCTTCTTAGTTTAGATACTCACTTCCAATCCTCTTGCCGGGTCCGATTTGTCCGATTTTAGGTATCAAATAACCCGCGAATATATACGTTAACTCGATTAGAATTCCGTCAGACCTCCAAATCCTTTCCTTGCTATGCGCGATAATTGTAAGATTTAATACATATTATCTCGCGTTAAGTGGTCATTCTACGCCGAGAGTCCATCGAGCGAGTCTCTCTCTCCTTCCGCAGTCACAGAAATTATTAAAGTGGCAGTATGCAATCCAATTCGACGAGATTCGGTAGATCAGCGTTTCTCAACTTTCGCTACGCGTTACGCCTTGCCTATGACGAGGTATCTGGAATAAGAGTTCCGCCGTATTTACAATATTCAGTACAGACGAGAGATCGAAGAAACGATAATCTGTGTCTCGAGATATTTACATTCCCCGAAGGGATGAATTATCCTAGTATGCGTGGCCTGTCCGAGTTTTTATTCGCGAGCGAAATGCCTCCGTCTCTCCATCGTCACCGCCAGAAAGAAACGATAAATGGGAATAGATGCCCGATGCTGCATCCATAAATCATCGTGTTCGTTGTATTCGTGCGCTTGGTATACGGCTAATCGATCACCGTCGCTGGGAATCAGTGGTGCGAATGGAGACCCGCTCGATAAACTTGGACAGACCTGACCTGATGAATGTCTTTTTTTTTTGCATAAACTGGTTTTGAGATAATTTTTGAAAGAGCTCTACTCACTACGTACTAAGATCGTGACGGAATTCGTCGAAGATCGGAGTTGAGAAACGCTGCAGCGTACAATATCTGGTACCATAGCAATCGAGAGAGACTCACCCCAGGCTGCCGGTTAATGTAGAGTTAAAATGTCAACAAGAAAATATCTTAGTACTCGTATGTGTCTCGCTACCTATTTAAGACATCACTACTAGAGTTTATAGCACTTTTGTTTATCCTATATTATCAATGTACGTAACAACATATGAACAATCAAAGAGATCTCTTCTGCGTCCTCTTTATCTTATCCCTCCCCCCACTCCAACAGCAGAAAATTCTTTCCATTTACTCGCATCGCCGTGCCTGTGGCTAGTTCTTAATTTCTCCGATAAATTGTCGGATTCCTCTAACAAATTGACCTATAAATCTGATATTGCTTAAAATCAACCAAAGCCCCTCAAAGGCTCAGCAATCCTCCAAAAGCCGAACTGCTTTCAAGAACTCTCCCTTAATATGGGGCGGTCTCCTATCAAGGAGGATGCAGGTCGCGGTGATGGGCCCTGGCAGTTAGAATGGCCTTCAGCTCGGAGTCCAGCTGTTTCTTGGTTCGCTCGCTTACGAACTGACCACCCACCACTGGCTGGGTCAATCTCGGCGATGGCAGATCTGCCATTAATTTACTACTATCGCGATTCTCATGACTCCTAGCGCGTCGTATGGGCTTCTTGATCGACAACGCTTCCTCTTGGGTCTTCTCCTCGCCGGAACGACTCAAGGAAAACGTCATTTCCTGATTCAAGGTATATGTTGAACCACGACTACCTCCACCGCCGCCATTACCACTGCCTATAGCCTCCGAAGACCTGGTGAGGTCAATAGTCCCGGAGCCCCACTCGCGCGATAATTTTCTCCCGATGGCGGATGTGAGTTCGCTGTTCGGCGACAATAGCGGGCTCCTGGACTGGTAGCCAGCCGAGTGCGGAGGTCTCAAAGTGGCGAATACCGGGAAGGACTGGCCTCGCTTGGCCGGGCTGCGAGGATATCTCGGCGTTGGCACGCCGCCACCCCCAGCGGTAGAATCACGACGAATGGTCGGTGTGCCGGCCGAATGGCTTCTAGTAGGTACTAACGAACGCAGAGTCGCACTGCCGCCAAAGCTAGCAAGACGCGGTGGCGGCGATCCGCCATCTCCGTGGCTCAATCTACGGCCTACCGTCTCTAGTGGACTCCTCGCGCGCAAATTAGTACTGCTGAGCGTGAACTCGCGCGGCTTCATCGGCGCGTCGAGACTCACCGGTGACAATCCTAGACGAGATGCCGACAAGTTCGTCGAGCTTCTACTCTTCTCCGATCGTTTAGGACTTCGAGGCATCAGCGGACTTTTGCTGCGACTTCTCTCTCTACCTTTTCCCAATTTCTCATCTTTTTTCACAGTTTTGGCGGTATCATTCTCCTCGGGTACCGTCTCGATCTTTTCTTCTTGTTGTACTCTGAAAGAAATTTAAATATTCAGAAGTTTCTTGCACTCTGATACCCTCTTCTGTTCGAAAGCGAGTTAGAGCGAGAGCGATGGCGAGAAAAATTTGAGTAATACAGCTGAAGTTCGATTAACGCAAATTCTCGATTGCGAATTAAACGCGACGGTTTTCTGGCGGCGGAGCGTCTCCTAGGCGGTTGCACTGGTAGCAAAGCGTTGACTCTAACCAAGAACAAGCGAAGAAAAGGAAAGTCATTGCTTCTCGGTTTTGCTTTTTATGCTCTTTGAAGAACAAAGACTTCCCTTTGCATTCGCCTATGAGATTCTCGCAAAATTGAAAATTTTGATCCTCTGTTTCGGGCGGCGATTGGCAATTTTGAGCGCGATGGCCAAGCGGTACGCTATTGCCATGCGCGCCCGCCAAATCTGGATTCTTGATCGGGATGAACGCGTTTTGCGAGCGCGCATGCGCTGCCGCACCGATCTGAGTTGGTTGGTGGACCGATCTTGGTTCACCGTTATAGCGGTTGAGATCTGCGTACGTACGACGTGCAGCTTAGCTTATTGTTTTTCGACTTGACGAGGTGATGGCCAAGTTTATATTTTAGAAACTCTAAGGACGCTTGGAATCCTTCTAAAAGCTTCCGATCCGCATGTCGCACGTACGCCAAATTTGCAAAAACTGTCCGTGTTAGTTGTATCTCGAACATCTTTTATTGTTCTATTCTGATGTGATGGATTATGAAAAAATATTGGCTTCATCAAAAGAAAAAAAATTATTTCTTTTGATAAGCTTAAAAATTATATTCCCTTACCTTCGAATTTCCTGAATCATCTCGAAGAACTGTGCTTTGCTCTTACGTCTGCGACGTTGTTCATGTTCCTTCTGGAACATGGAAACATTGTAAATATTTAAAAATTAAAATAAGCGTACCGTCCATAAGTATGCAAACGTAAATTTTTAAATAAAAAAAAACTATACTTCTAAGTTTTTCAATTATTTCAATTATCACATTCAATTCGCGAACTTATGGATCGTTAAAAAATCGAGGATACGCACTCGCTTAACGCTCTTCTGGAAAAGCGATGCGATCTGGCCTTGTCGCACCGTGTGCACCAATTCGCGAGCGGCATGATGCGGCGAGACCAATTCCACGCAATTGATAAACCTGTACAACTTCTGCGAGAAGAACATGACGTTGCGACTACGCCAGATGGAATCCTCCGGTCTATGCCGTAATCGCGGCAGCGTGTATTTGTAGAAGAGATGTTCTCCCGCTAATATAATGGATCCAAGCACCACACCCATCCCGAGCAGGCAAAATACTCCAGCCACGGATGCGACTCCCAGTGGCCTGGGTTGACCACCTGGATCAAAATCTAAGTCCATCCCTGCTCGACCACTTAGACAAGGTAGATCGCCGTACCTGGAATTAGCTCGCTTTATATAAAGTGTTTACCTCGTTGATTTTAATACCTTTTTTTTTAATACTGATGATCTCATTATTATATAAACATATAAAAAAACGTTTAAAATATATAAAACTAATAGATATAAAACTAACAAATAAATTTATATTATATATATGTTTAATGTGTATAATAAACTGTGTTTAATACACGTATAATTTTCCAAATAAATTGATTTTATGCAAAACAAGTTTTTAAAGAGATAAATAACATACTTGCTTATGTTTTTCTCGCATAGACTTTATTTATCACCTAATGTATTTTCGTCTAAGGTAATTATTACGCTCTCGTTATCGCGCAAATAAAAAGAAAAATCGCACGCGAACCGATATCGATTATCCAATTTTTGCACTTATTTTTGCGCATCGCTTACCATTTTTCTTGCAAAATGTCGAGCAACCCATTGCTTGTATAATTCGCTATAACTTTAGATATGCTTTCTTTCAAGGGATGTCCTCTCGTAAGCGCGATTGCATAAGTGTCCTCGTTGATAGTATCGCCGATTTTCTGCAAGCGGCAACCGTTGTCGGTCGCCCGGTAATAATCCAGAATCGGCGTGTCCGAGATTAAGATATCCAGAGTGCCGTTTCTCAATTTTTCCACGCCCTCGGCAACATTCGACAAGGAATATCGAGCCATGTGGGACCATAATTCGGGATTCGCTTTTTGCACATAATATTCGGCCGCGGAAGCTCTCGGTGCACCAACTCTTTGTGACAACAACTGTAATATAATATATTAAAAAATCTAAATCCATACACATGACCGAAAACTAGAACAAAATATTTTTTTTACTATTTAAATCTCAAAATCGTTATATATAGACATATATTAAATATTAATATATTTAATATTGATATTTAATGTGAATTTTATGTGAACAATTATTAAATAATTATTAAATAATTAATAGAAAATAGTTATTATTCTCTCATAAATTCTTTTCCTTTTACTCTTTATATTAATTTTTTATAAACTTTATCATGAATTATAAAGAATCAAGATACTCACGCTTTTATCATGATAATTGCTCACTGCGGAATGAAAAAAGAGACCGGCGATAAGGGCAGCTATATTAGCCGTGTACGAGGCCACAAAGATAACGGAGAAGCCGCCCCAAATATTAATAAGGAACTTGTTAGGCCAAGACTTTGGCGCCTTGAAGGCCACAAGGTGGCCGCACAGAAGGCCCCACATCACCCACAGCGCGGAGGCGATGGAGAAGTTCTTGCTGCGCTGCCTGCCCCAGGGATTCAAGCCGAACGGGCTAAACCATTCGTAGAGAGCGACGGCGATCGCGGTGAGATTCAGTGACGTAAACACGGCGATCCACAGCTCCGTGCTGAACGGGAACAGAAACGCAAACAGCGGTATTTCAGAACGTAGCTTTGGCGCCGTGAGAAAACTCACGCCGCTGAAGTAGTACGGCGTGGTGAAATCCACCACTTTGGCACGATGGGTAGATACACTTAAGGCCGCAAACGCCAGCTGTGCCCGACCGGACACCAGCTCACCCATCACGCCATTCCACGTGCCGTTCCGGTTGTTCTGTTTGCCAAACAATCCGTCCTCCGCTAGATATAGATTGAAACGAAATCCAAGCTCGCGCGCCACCAAAGACAGCAAGTCCATACTCAGGCCATAACAGCACATCACGGTTTTACCCTGCCGGCAGGTGAGACCGCGCAAACAGAAACCCTCTTGTAAATTCGTGATCATGGTGAACGGTGATGCCTGCACGGTCACGATACTATAAATCGGCATCCCGACTTTTTCACCACCCTGTTCGAGATACGCCGGCATGATGCCACCGCCCGGCCAAATTATAGTATCTAAACGGACTTCCCTGCCTCCCTTGATAGTGCCGACCTTAGTCCACCTGTTAAACATTGATGACATTAATTATTCCATCTTCTAGCAATAGATACAAATATCTTAAGAACAAGTTGAACCTTAATTGAGTTTTATTCCCGGGAAACCTGACGGCTTGCAAATTCAGCAATTGGAATTCTGCCTTGTCCTTGGAGATTTGTCCCATGGATTTCCTCAACTTACTCGTCAAAATTGCAGATACATTTTCTCGCGTGTCGCTCTTCATGAATTTAGTATTACGATCCGAATAGCATTCCGGTACAAAGTGTTCTTTGATTTGCGCTTCGCGCATACGACTCAGCCTCGTCTTTGTTTCCAGAAAAGTCTCGTCCAAAGCCTGTGAGGTCTCTCTCAACATCCTAGTCAGTATGGTGTCACCACCCATGATTTTGATACCAGACGGTCTGAGCGCAAGCATTCCGATCGGCATGAAACTCTTGGAATTAAGTTCCCTGTCACTTGGGAGTCTCACGACCTCCTCTTCGTCCTCAAAATTGAAGCTTTTATCCTCTCGCTTGGTCACGATCTTTTCATCTCGCCATCTATACTCTTGCAGCCGATGTATATCGTTAGTCAGACTCGGTAGCGGATTTAGTGAGGGCAGTCGCTTATCGTCTGACGCGAGATTTATCGTTCGCTCCAACAGCGGTAAATTTTCGTTGGTCGCAACAGCGACACGCGAGCTGTGAAGAAGATGCGAACTGATGATGTTGGGCTCGTTCGGTCGCAGTTCCGCCTTAAGATCTAGCCAGAGCCACAAGAATCTGCCCGAGAGCATCTCGAACTTGCCGGCTGCACCGAGAATCTTTCGGGCGTTGTTCAGGTCGCAGGCCATTACTATGACTCCGCCACTGCCACTCTCTTCGGCTACCCGCCTCAATCTTAATCTTAGAGTTCTGTCGTTTGTCGGAAGATGTATAATTGCACGAGGTGTCAACGTTGGTGGATTCGTTTGTAAAAGATGGGTGACGGGTAGGAGGGTAGTATCAATGAGAAGAGTAAACGCATGCCAATTAGCCCGATGCATTAAAGCGGCAGCTGCTGCTCCGACTTCTTTGGGACTCGAACCTATACGATTCTCAAACCGGCCAAGATTTCCCTGTAAACAAAAGGTAATCGCTTTTGTCTTTACATTATAAGACATCGTAATTATATAAGCGATAAAATTTGTGAATGTGAATGTGTACCTGGCGAAGAAAGTCTCTGTGCGTAAACGGTAACCACAGAGCTGGAAGATTCAAGGCGGCAGCAGCCGTAACGAGAAATCTGGCTGCCGATCCTCCCCCTATAATAAGGCTTAATACTGTCTTTCCGCCTTCGATGTCTGTACAAAATTTGTTTAACACTGACAAGGGATATAACAAGGAATCTGTCATGGGTGTCATCCTTGTTTCTATATATGACACATCCATGTCCGCATGAAAAGACTCCAGTCTCGCTTCCTCCCATGCTTTCTGTACGTCTGCCTTGAAAGGAGTCTGAGGCTGAGTTAAACATACCACTATCCGCCACGATGCGTAAGACGATCTGAGCCTGGCCTTCGCCGCTCTCAGAGACTTGGCAGCATCCGCGGTACCGGATACTGACACAGAAGTCCCTAACAAGAGGAGGATTACAACTCCAGTATAGGAGCTAGGCATCTTCCTCAGTTTTCCTTATGCTCCCCTTCCTCTTTTTCTATTTAGCTTTTTTGATGTACATTGCTGAAGCGTGGGCCTAATCTGTAAAATAACATTTTCGTTTAAAATACTATTTTAATATGTGTTATTAATATATATTAATACAGGTAAGTTTTTATTAATAAATATTTATTAGCACTTCACTAATTTTATCATGTGCATGATTCAAATCATTTTTAAATTATACTTCATAAAAAATTTTTCAAACGCAAGATACTTATAATTATTTATTTTGCATTGTTATAAATATATATAAAAAAAAAGTAATCCATTTTTTGTATGTATTACGAAGAAAACGTTAAACAATAATTTGTTAATATCAACAATTAATAAATAAAAGATTTTTAACAGTATCTTTCACTTGCCAAGGGTAGTTACCCTGTTCCACTTTCTTTTTTGCATTTGTCGAAATAACTTTTTCGACATAACAAGCACATAGATTCGCGTTACAACGTGCACACACTTCAAAGGGAAGAGATTCTAAATCACATTCTAAGAACTGTAATCCGTACGCGTTTCGAGAATGCACAAAACAGAGACGACCTTACCTCTTGACGGAAGGGATAGAAGGTCGCACGTCTGGTGGGGGTTTAAGAAGAGCAGAGCAGGGATCGCTTTTTAGCCACCGCCGCATAATAGCCGTCGATCGGGTAAACCGTGTCAATCGTCGCGAGGCACTCGGTCAATTGGTCGGCGGAGGACACGGACGATGAGCCACCCGTCACTTGTCCACCCCCGGACGATCTACCCCGTGCGTAACGGCCATTTTCGCGAGAGCAGCCCCTCCCTTTAAATTTCACCCCTGTGGCATCCTGTGGTCCACACGAACGCGCTCGTGACATACACATGTATTGCGCCTGTCTCTCTTGGTGTACGTGTGTCCTTGCGTGTATCGGCGGCTTTCTGACAATGTCACTAACACTCGTGAATTTTGCTGACGCCCGTTATAAATGTCTCTCACAGTGTCCTATGAATTAAAAAAGAACGAATTTCTTGAGCTCTTCCTAATACGAAATGTCACAGAAGTTGTGACCTTTGATTTTGTAAATAAAATAATTGTAAATTAATGTCTCTTGAGACAACTTGAATCCTTTTTTGAGTAATATAAGTGAAGAAAATAATGATTTCGAGTTATAAAAATATGATGATTATAGATGATGGAAGAACTGAAAAATAAAAATATGTAAATCAGGACTTAAGGGGTACAACTGGAAACTTTAGGATTGTATAAAGAAATATTCGGTTTTTATTTATTTTGTTAACCTGCTCACAATTTTAAATCTGTGGACAAATATAAAATTTTCTCAAACTACATTTTCAAACAATTAAGTAACATAGAATATACTTATTAAACGTATTATTTAAATTCAACTAAACACTGCGATTTGGAACCTTTAATTCAAAACTTAATTACTAAAGGATAAAAAACTGTAACAATGATCTTCAAAATTTTACTTAAGAAAAGTTTTATTTTAAATTAGTCAAAGAATCTCTATTAAAATTGAACCAAAAAATATTGAGACACTGTATATCGAAGAAAAACTGAAATTATTCACATCAAAGTTTGAAAATGAATTGTATCAATTGTAATCTTAAGTTTCTTTTGTATAATATTTCATGCTTCCATTAAATTATTAAATTAATCAAAATAATTTATTAACAAAATTAAATTAAATGTACTAAGAACTTATTTCGTTTAAAAATTTTTTTCTATTAGTATCTTGTTTACCAGTAATGGTATTCCGTGTCCTAATTAGTAGAAAAAATAAAATTGCACAATTGTATAGTAATAATTACGCATATATAATATATGATTTTCTAAATTTCATAACAGAAAGATATCGTATTACATCAATTTAGTAGCATTGCACAATTTTTGTTATTGCATTTTTTTTCTTAATTAAGATAATGATAAATATCGTGACGTACGGAATACCTCTACGGCAATCCTTGAATCTTCAGTGGACAATAGTGCAAAGTTTTTTTCGGCCGGAAAATAGCTTCGTATATTTGGGATCCTCTTTTTAATGTACATTTGCGTTATATACATATACGTTACGCCACACTGCCATAATTTTAACTAGGTTTACAAGGCGTTGAAACAATAAGGAGACGCGTCCGCTTCGCCGAATTCGCTGTCGCCTCTGAAGACTTTACTTTCTCTCTCGTTCTCTTTCTTTCGCACCCTTTCTCTCTACAGCTAAAATAACATAGTCGGAATGCAGTTACATGAATGCAGTCATCTCATGGATAACGAGATTCTTGCCCCATTCTTAGCTCTCCTTCCGCTAGGAATTAAATTAATTACAAAGACAGGTTCTCAATAACGGATAACAATCATTAAAATTAGCTAAATAGATTTTGCTGCGATGCATCGTTCTCGAACGTGCTCCATGCATTGTTCAGCTCCATGAAAATCAACTTTGCGATATTCTCGTTTGCTGTGCCTGCTTGCTACAACACAGAAACAGATCCCGTTAAATTTTTTTCTTTTGAATTAAAAACTACTTTAACAAAATTAATGTTTAATTATTAAAATAATTATTAGAGTAACAGATTTATTGTTCTCTTTGCCAGCTTATTCATGCTTATTGTACTATTTCAAAAAATACTAATTAAAAATATATTTCTATTGTTTAATATTTAATTTAATTAAAAAGAAAATGTAATTACATTAATAATTAAGTATACAAAATATATATTATTGTTATTATTAATCAATTATTTTAATATCATTTATTAGATTAGAAAATTAAAAGATGTTACTATTTTGCAAATAATATAAAAAAAAACATTGATATTTGCACAATAAAAAGGATTGTGTAAATAATGATATTTGACAAGATTCAAATACCTTGTCTGGATGTACAGCCAAGCAAGCTTTTCTATAAGCTTTTTTGACGTCCGCAGCCGTAACCAATTGATGCATTTCACAACGTTGCCACCTCTCAGCCTCCGGCCATAGAACCGTATGTAGGGAGCAGAGCAAAGCCCGCAAATTTCCTTTTTTGCCCTCCGTCCACTCAGCGATTTTTAACCTATCGGGATCCATCGACTTGGCCGCTTCCACTTTTCGCATCTGATTTATTGTCTTCGGGCTATCTTTATCCGCCTTGCGTGAACTGAAGAAATTATATCCCTGGCTACCGAGCAGATCCTCAAACGCATCGCCGCTCTTTTCCTTAGCTTTACTACTGAATACATCCGAGGCGCCGCTGTTTGCACCGTTAGCCTCGTTAGTCGTCGCATTGGTTTTGTGCATCGTGTTCGGGCTGGAATGGATCGGCGTGCTCGCAGGCGCTGGACTTGCTGACTGCGGAGTATTCGAATTTCTCGGCGTACCGTTCCAACTGCCCGCCAGACCAGCGCCCAATGATCCAGTCAGATTCGCGAATGGATCCTTGTTAGCCTGAGCGGCGAAGTTCGGCACGCTGGCATTTCGTGGAAAGTTCTCTTCGGAATTCGGGCTCTTAGCGGTGTTCGCGGTACCTGTCGCGATACCGCTGAGAAGATTGCCTGAAACGTTCCCACCCAGTGGATCAAACATCAGGTCGTTGACTTCCTTAACATTACTTGACGTTGTTTGATTCTGTCCGAATAATAAATCATTCATGTTCAAATTGCTGTTATTCAAATTGCTTGTGTTGCTGCTTCTTGTAGAATTATCATGTCCGAACAGTAAATCAGTAGAGGCGTTATTGTTAATTAAGGGTATCGAATTGGAGGCCTCAGCCTGCGACGCCGACACGCCGAAACCACCCAAGAGATCACTTTCGTTCTGACTAGAACTAGAAAAGATATCTAATCCTGGATTTGCCGCCGCGGTGGCGGGAGTATTTGAGGTATTATTGGTATTATCCGGCATGCCGAGATTCAACAAATCAGCCTCCTGAAAACTGTTGTCTTCGATCTTGATTGGCTCTTCCTCCTTCGGCTGTTCCGGCTGTTGTTGAGGCACCGTTTCGTGTTGTGAAATCTTGTCTGTTTCACTCAACGATATTTTCTGAGCCTGTAATAATGTCAATTATTACCGATTATCATCAACTTTCCAATGTTTTGTACTCTTCAATATAAAAAACTAAATAATTATAATGTATATCTAACAATAACAAAACATTCTACCTCTTCCTGGTGAGAAGCTGTCCTAAAGGTCTCCAAAGTTTCTTCCATTTCCAATGTCGAACCAAACAGTGGATCCGGTACAAGCTTGATACATGTTTCCGCTTCCCATGGCGCCGGCACCCTCGACAGTTTTGAATTTTCCTCGCCTATCATGACATTCAGCACAATGCGGAACTTGCCACCGATCTCGGGAGCATCGTCCAGGTCGCATTTCTCAAACGTCAAGGCGCTCTCAGTGATGGGCACGTAGCCAGTATGGAAATGTAGCGAGGCAATTTTAATACCAATTACACGGCCGAGCTGCTGCCTGGCGTGGTATATCACTAAAGTGACGTCACCGCGTACAGCCGCGTCTCCTAAAATTAGGCAGACCTTGCCTTCCATTATTCCAAACAGCTTCATTTCTTCGTAATTAGCTTTCTTCGTCGTGAAGACTAACGCGCCGTTACTATAAATTTCTATGTATGGTCGACAACCATCTTTCGCTCTGGTGAATAACGGTACCGGCTGTATGATAACAGAACGGAGAACCAGCGGCTTCGTATGCGGAGGCCGGCCGCCGCTGAGCATACTCATGTAATTAATACTGCGTAGTTCGGAGGGTTGCAAATGCGGCGGCTGGCAACGTCTCGTTGTAAACAGAGCGATCGTCTCCTCGACAGTGGTCAAGGCTCTGCAGTGGATCAACAGAGTGCATGCCACTGTGGCACTCGCCCGATACCCATCCTGGAAAGATAAATCAGTAGATAATCGCATTATTGTGTTTAGCAAGCGCTTAATTTAAATTGTGACATACTCACAGTACAGTATAGCACCACCACGTGATTGAAGTCAGCGTTCAGATATTGATAGATATCTTGACAGATCTGATACAGAGCGAATAGCATAGGTGCGTTTGATTCTGGAGTGGCGTAGGCAAACGAACAATCGATGTGTCTACCGGGGAGTCGTGTAACGTTCGGTCGGCCACGGGACAAATTGTAGAGCTGGATCTTGGCAGGCGATGGGTGTCTGCTGTTGAGGAATACTCTCACATCTTCAACGTGATTAGCTCTATAGGCGGATTCAATCCCATCGGCTGGATATGGCATAATAAGTATGCGCGACGTCAGATAACTTGCATCCAGTTCTGTCCTGGCCATACTCTGTTGAACGGTATGCATCACCTTGCTGGAGGTATCTTTCAAATTACGCAGAATACTGCCGGCGCCGCCCCTCAGCGAATTGAATAGGCCGGTCGAGCTCTGAGTCGCCGGGACTTTGGACACCGTCTGTACGGGCGCCGGTCTCGGCGGCGGCATCGTTACCGGCGCGGTGGAACGAGAGACCGACGTTGGCACACTTGACGATGATGATGGTGGTGATGGTGGCGTTGGTCGTGGAGGTGGTGACGGCTTCATCGCGACTTCGATCCGTGGTGGTTCTCTGGGATCAAAATTATTCGACTCTGCGATTGCTGCCAAACGTTCCAAGAGCTGTGCTGTTGTTAACCTTTGTATGGGCGAGATTTGTAGGCATCCCTTTACCAGATCATGCAGACACGCGTATCTTGGATTGGGCGGTAACGGTGGATACTTGCCGTTTACGATTGCTAGTTTGTTACCTGCACGAAAAATACTTTAATAAATGCTATTATTGTAATAAGATATCGGGTTTCTATAACTGAATTAAAATGTATACTTTTGGAATTTAAAAATAATAAAATTTGAAATAAGTATATACTATAAGTATACTAGGATATAAAAGCGAGAAAGTTCTAGTGCAGTCTAGTGTAAGAATCAAAAACAAATCTAAAATTAACATACATATTCAAGTTTATATAGTATCTAAAAATATTTTTTAACGATATAGTTTTTCGAATTATTTCCTATTTCTTTATATATATTCTATTATTTTTTATAAGTTGAGATATTAAGAAAAAAAATTATGTTCTTCATATTCATATCTAAAATCGTGTAAATCAGATTTTATGATATCAGATTATATATTTCTTTGTATCTTCAAAATCAAGATATTTAAATATTATTATATCCTTTCTAATGAGTTATCTTATGCTTTCACATTCATTATCAATTATAATATCTGTACGCTCTAGTTAACTTAGTACTTAGCAAATCAGCGATTATCTCACCTTCAGGAAAAGGATGCCGCAATGTAATCAAAGAATACAATATACATCCTAAAGCCCAACAGTCCACCGGAGGCCCTATAGGTTCATTGTTCCAGGTATCCATCATTTCCGGAGCACGATACATGGGGGTTGTATACTTGGCCATCTGATCTTCCAGAGTGGCGCGTTTTTGAGCATTCCATGATGGATCCGGTAATATTTGTTGAGTCGAGGCGCTACCAAAGTCACAAAGTTTCACAAGGCCGTCTTTCCCGAGCAAAAAGTTCTCCAGCTTGATGTCCCGATGCACGAAGGGTTCTGGTTGCTGGCTATGCATATGATGTACTGCACGTGTCGCTTGATAGGCTATCTTGCACACTTGGGCAAGAGTCAACGTGTTCACAGACACGTTCCTGAGTATATCCGCTATTGTACCGCCAGGACATAGTTCAGTGACAACCAGATACTCATATCCTTTTCGTTCCTCTCGCTCCAATCGTTGGGCATACAAGAACTGAATAATATTTGGGTGATTTGACAATCTCTTCAATGTTTCTATTTCCTGTATAATGGCTCTGTTTGCATCTTCATCAGCGGCGATAAGTCTCTAACAATAAAAAATAAACTTTTTACAACAAAATGTAAGTTGCAAAAAGAACAATGTTGAACTAGTTTAGTTACCTTAAGTGCATATTCTTTTCCTGTAGCGACATCTTCTACCGCAAACACCAATGCCCATCCACCTGTTGATACGATGTTTGCCACAAATTATCTAAATGTTAATAATGATACATAATTCGATTACGAGGACTAAATATCTCTCGCTCATGTTTTTGTCATGTGCACAAATAAATTATTTATTATGGTTAAATAATGCCCTCATATATTCTATATAAAAAGTAATTTAAGCTGCAAATTTCTATAAATGTTCACGCCTGTTTTAAGTATTAAACACAAAACAAACTAAAAAATTCTTTTATGTAAATTTACAAATTCAATATAATTTTATTTAAACTATAAATCGTCTATCTTTTTGGAATAATAACTTCGCAATTAAAATGTTTATTCTACATATCTATTAGTAAAGACAAAGATTTAATTTTTTTTAAATGGAATGATTAATATAAAAAATTAAAGAAAACTGGAATTATACAGCAGCTATTAGCATCTACATTATTTAATTTTCACTTTTTAAAATAATCTTTTAAACTAACTTTACATATATCAAAGTTTGCAAAATTACGTTTTACAAATAAATTATAATATAAATTTTTCAAAAATAAACTTAAACTTTCTGCTAAATCAACTTCCTGCGGAGTGTAATAGTTTCAATATTCAACATCACATAACAAAGAGAATGTATGACTATTCAATTGATGTAAGCTATATTAATACAATCAATAGATTCTACATATAATTAGAAAGGTATATCAAGATAGCTTTGCAATGTATTTTCAAAAAAGCTATAAATCGAAGAACTGAGCAAAAGAAATCATCTGTATTTTGAAAGTGCTCTTAGATAGTCGTTTAAAAAAAATAGCCGATAAGTTGTCAACTAACGATGGGCAGTAATATTCGATAATATTCGAGCAAGAGTAAAAAAAAGAGTAAAAAATCTGTGGAATGTAAATGCGCGCGATAAAGAAGCAGAGACAATGCTCGCTAATGTCAGAATAGATTATCGCGTATATATACTAGCGCTGTCTGGCCGCGTGTCAAAACACGCTTGACACATGACAGAAGGACAGATGTCACACGTGAGATTGACGAGATCCTAACTCCTTTTTCGTCTCCTACGCCTTTCCTACGCAATCATCTACAGTTTTTTTTTTCACAACGCGAGAAAAGTAGGACATGATCGACCTTATCGGCCGTAATCGCGAATAGGAGGTGTCGCCGGAATGTGATTTGACACTTCTGACAGTAAGCCGAGATTCGTACCAGCCGGAGATGATAGACTCACCCTCGGCAATCAGCCGTGTCACTCTCAGTTTCACATTGTTGATGTCCAACATCTGACCGACGTACTCGTTGCCGCCGGTGCCGCCGTTCAGGTACCCGAGCGCGGATCTCAGGTAGTCCGACATCTTTCCCTGGACCTGCCTCGGTGGGCAGTTGGGCACCCTCCCGGATAGCCCACTCTCACAGACGCGTCGTTGCGGACAGCCGATACCGTGCGGCCATATTGTTGGCGCGGCGGTACCTTCGGCGCGCGCAGCCGCAGCGTCGGTGACCAACTTCAGGCGATTGAGTCGCCGATATCGCATTTGCCGATATCAAATACAAGCTGATAACTACATAAAAGCATTATAATTAATTATAATTCTTTTACATAATTTATAATATACATATTTGGTTTTACACTCGACTTAAGAGATCTTACCTTTTGCACGAAAAAAATTTTTGAAGGAAACAATATTATAATAATTGTACCGCTCCGAAGAGAAATGCACGTTATAGGTAACCAATCACGACGCCGATTACAGATTGCGGAATCATTGTTCTCGCGATCTTCGCGATCGCCCGATGTACTTTTAATTCCTTTCCCTCTCGCTCCACTTACTCACGCAGCGTGTAATCACGCTTGCACGCTGATAGTATCCCTAACAGCACAAAGTCGACTCTAAATCAACTCTGAGTCGATTATAGCTTCTAGACGTCTGAAAAATGGACGTCCGTAAGTCGACTTTAGACGACTTGGAGACGTCTCTAAGTCATACAATGTCCCACTTTAAAGACGACTTTAAGTCAACTATTCTAGACTGTGGTCCGATTCATGCCCACAACGCTCGTGAACAGTATTCATCCTTATTTAACTTTCATAGTTAAACAACAAGGACGAAATGATTCCATATTTAAGCTTTGTGAGCGTAAATCGAAGGACGATATTAGAAGGACATCTGTACTTACAGTCGACTCTAAAGATCTGACTTATGCCAATTTCTTCACTTCCAGATAGATAAGTTGCGGATAATCTTATCCAGGAGATATCTCCATTGTATTCTGGGAGATATCTCTTGGATAAAGTTATCTAGAGGTGAAGAAATTGAATTAGCAAAGTCTACTTACAGTCGACATATCGACATTTGCTGTTAGGAATTTATCATGATGCAAGTAGACATCATTGTCTATTTGCGTAATCTTGTATATGACAGAAGAACGATGGCGGATAATAAAGCCGACAGAGGATAAATATTTCGAGTTCTCTGAAGTTAGAATGAAATGAAGTTCCGTGCTTCACTTCTAATGAATTATTAGGTCATTTAAAAAGTATCCGCGGTTTTTTGTTCAATTTTTGAATGAAAAAACCGCGAATACTTTTTAAATGACCCAATATTTAATTATCTTTAAAATTCTTATTATTACAATTTTTATTATTATCTTCTAAATTATTTGAAGTGGAATTTTTCACTCTAAAAATTGAAATCTCTTAAAAATTGAAAATTGCGTCATTCTTTTTTAAGATTGACTGCATTTTCACTCTTTAGAATAAAATTCCATTCTACAAGAATGTAGGAGATTATAATAACAATAATAATATTTAGAGTTTAGAAATGAAAAGAATATAAAACGAGCGTCAAGTTTTGTAACACAAGTTTTGTAATCAGGATAAATGTTATAACGGAAAGAAACGCTCTTTCTTTTAAAGTTTAATCGATAAATATTAATAAAAATCTAATTTATGAATTGTTAATAAATAAATTAATAATTGATATAATGATTAACAAATCCATTCGATCAAGTTTTCCAATTCTTCTCACAGAAAAACTTTTCAAATATCTTTTCGCGAAGCGCAACTTGTACATACTTATACATATACATACTTATATATGTACATACTTGTACATATGTCATGTCGTTTCCTTCTATCTGAAGTTAGGCGCGCACATGACTAGAATGCTTTAGGGTTTCGAGTTACACATGATTTCACATGATTGCACGAATGCGTTTCGAGTTACACATGATGCATCATTTGTCTTTGTTGTTTTAGTTGTTTACCAATTAATAAAAAAGGATACAACGATACATCATGCGCTTCATGCGTAACTTGCAAAACTGATACTCTATTTATCAATGTCTATTGCCCTTATTCATAGTCAGATCTTATATTTAAGGCTTTCTTAAATTTATCTTCAGATACTGTACGAATTATTTCATTGGCTGCTGAGCATCTAAAGATAAATTTAAGGAAGCTTTAAATACAAGATTTGACAATGAATACGGGCATAAGGCTGCTTTTTCGTGCAGATGCTCAACGCTCATTTTCAGAGTCAAAATAGATCACGTGATCAAAATTGATGCTTGGTATTCGTCAACCTGTTTTGACGCTGAAAATGAGTGTCGAGCGTCTGCATGAAAATACAGCCTATCACGTGACTTATTTCGACGCCAAAATTAAACATCAGCATGAAAAGGCACCTTTAGGTTCGTTCGAGTTGCATGCTCCAACCATGTTCCTACCATAGCACCTACTCACTCTAACGAGTGCGTTTGAATGAGTAGGAGCTATGGTCGTAGGAAGTAGAAGCATGTTGGAGCATGCGACGCGAACAAACCTTTTCTATAATTCCATCATGACGTTTGTGACGTTTCATCTTTGTTTACGATTTATATACGAATCTTTCTATTTGCCACTTGCTTTCGTATAATCGCAGTGATTGTTGCTGACAGTCAACTCTGATATACGTGTGTTAATTAATGTTAATTTACAATTTAGAGAAAGAGAGACAGATAAAGATGTTCTATTTTTGAAGGGTATGATTCATTATTAAAATATTTAGGTTCGTTATATTTTTCATTGCAATCGTCGACTTAAAGAATTGCATTTCTAAATGTTGATGTACAATTATAATGCAGAAATGATATAGGATTAATCTTGCGATATATGATATTATCATTCTTCTTCTGCGATATTGTTCAATTCCAAAGAGATATATTTTTCATCAAATAATCTTGTATGTATGTACCTATGAAATCTTATCTTTATTTATGATAACAGAACATATATTGTTATTGCTTTTTTGTTGTGATATATTTTTTATTTACTGTTCTTTTTACTGTTTTCTTTGTCTTTCAGATTTAAGAAAATTATTAGCTTCTAAAGATGTCTGAAATAATAAGGTTCACAAAATTGAAAACGGCTACAGATCCAACATTTTGGGCAAAATTTGCAGAATTGAAAATAGACAAGTTGAAACTAGATGAGAAAGCTAAAATACATGTGTGGGGGAGTTTTGCTCTTCAACCAATGGATGAAGGGAGAACCAATCCATTAATACTTGATTGCACGTCATTTAATGAGTAAGTATTACATAAGCATGAGAATATGATTTGCTTTTTTGAAGAAAAAGATAGATTAAACTATTTTGCAATATAATTTGCATGTATATTAATAATAGCTTAATAATAATGTTTATAGTAACATAATTATTAACACAATATTGTCCAAATATTATACTCGAATATATCTCTAACATTTAATGAAATAGTGTCAATAAATTGGTACTAAAGTATAAATAATAATATATAATTAATATTGTGTATATATAAATCCTATGTTGATATAATAAACAGGATAAGCTCCATTTAGATGAGTTTCAGAAACTTGGAGACAACTTCTCATAATGCCGGAGTAGCATGCTGTGGTTATATGATTAATACAAATACCTATGAAGCATTCAGACAGATAAATCCCGAGAAGTTTATTGACACCATGGGTAAATGCATTATTGATAGTATCAGAGATGGCACAGCTTTGCAAGAGCCTTCACGGCTTTCAATATTCTTAATATTTGCATACTCGGATCTTAAGAAGTATAAGTTTCATTATTGGGCTGCACATCCAACTCCTTTCTCATTTCCGGAAACTTATTCGGTCACACCAACGAAATTTGCATCTGGCGAATTTACATCCAGTCAAATAGATAAATTACGTGCAAGCTTTCTTCAGCTGGATGCAAGATCGAGAAACTTTTTCACAGTTTTTGTGTCTAGAAAGGATGATTTGAATGTTGACAGTTTGTCAAAGGGTATTGAATATATAAAACTAAATATTAGCAGCAAAGAAAATTCAGAACAGGTACAGTTTGATGAAGTTATACTTTTATTTTTTATTTCCTTTTATACAAGGAACTTTTGTTATTATTAATAACTTAAATTTATCTTCATCAGGCAAAAGAGGAGGTATACTTTGCATTTTATGATCCTTGCGCAAGTGCAGAACCTGGATGGCCCTTACGAAATCTTTTATGCCTATTATTATGGCATTGTCCTACATACTGCTTTACACGCGACATCAAAGTCTTGTCAGTAAGGAGCGATAAAATGCAAACTGCAATTATATTTACACTTAGAATCAAAGAAGATAAAGATATAGAAACTATGAGAGAAACTATTTTCGAAGAACACTTAGTAGGATGGGAAGCTAACGTAAATGGAAAAATGGGTCCCAACATCGCGGATTTATCTAACATTATGGATCCTACCAAGTAAATTTAAGTTCTTCAAGTCAACAATTTTTATGTACAGAAATTTAAAAGTGCTTTTTATATTTGTATGTTACATTAGACTATCAGACAGAGCGATCAATTTAAATCTGAAATTGATGAAATGGCGCCTTGTTCCTGATCTAGATTTGGAAAAGATCAGTAGTTTACGATGCCTTCTCTTGGGTGCCGGAACACTTGGATGTTCTGTGGCGAGAGTACTTCTTGGCTGGGGTATCAATAATATGACGCTCATAGATAATTCTACCGTTTCACACAGCAATACTGTGCGCCAAAGTCTGTATACGCATGAAGATGCGGTACAACGTCGGTACAAAGCACATGCCGCAAAAGACGCTTTACTTAAGATACGTCCTAGTATGGTAAGTATATATGTTTATTAAACTTGTTGCATTGTGAGACGATATTTCGAAGTAATTTAATTTAATCAATAAAATTACTTATGGTGTTGCAGAATGTGGAAGGTGTGGTCTTGCATATTCCTATGCCTGGTCATGTAGTCGGCCAGAGTATGATGGAAATGACTAAGGAGGCTGTGAGCAAACTTCAAGAACTCGTAAATAACCACGATGTGGTGTTCTTGCTTCTGGATTCACGTGAAGCCAGATGGTTGCCAACCCTCTTGTGCACCGCGACGAATAAGATAGCTATCAACGCTGCTTTAGGTTTCGATTCGTATACGGTACAACGACATGGTACGCGCGATCTTTCCGATTCTGTTTCGCCTAATTTAACGGTACAAAATCCTGCAGGAAATGATCTTGGATGTTACTTTTGTAATGATGTAACGCAACCCGGGAATGTGAGTACATATTATTTTAACATCATATTAAGTCCTAGAAAAGATTTATAATCTTTTTTTCTTTAATCAACTTATAACTACTTCAAATAAGATATATTTTAATTCTATATAATATATCTATATAATTGTTATTTTTATTCTAGTCACAAACTGATAGAACGCTCGATCAGCAATGTACCGTAAGTCGGCCAGGTTTGTCACAAATCGCTGCAGGTCTAGCAGTTGAATTACTTATGGCAGTGACACAACATTTTCAAGGGTAAGTTAAATTCAAACACAATATACAGATTTTGATTATATTATTTAAATAATGTTTAATTTATTTTTACTTATATATATGTAGATGATTTAATAATTTAATTTTATATATATGTAGATGGTTTAATAATTTAATTTTATATTAGGTGTTGGAATTAATTCGTAGCGTTTTCAAGTGATGGGAAGTACTTTCATTAATGTATTTTTTAATGCTCATGTGAAATAAATAACATTCTTTCATTAAAAAACGCTACGAATTAATTCCAACACCTAATATATATGTAGATGGTTTAATAATTTAATTTTTTATAACTTTTTTTTTTAGAATTTCAGCTAGAGCGCTTATGAATAACGATAGGGACGATTGTCGAGAGAATGTCGACAATCCGCTGATAGGATTATTGGGTGGCGTACCTCACACAATACGGGGCTCGCTTTGGGGTCACGAAATGAAGTTGACTGTCACACATAGATCCCCATTTTGTACAGCTTGCTCGACGCCTTTAATTAAGGAATATCAACATCGCGGTTTTGTTTTCGTGCTCGACGCTTGCAATACGCCAAATTATCTCGAGAAATTATCAGGACTCGAGGAAATACTGAAAAGACCAGATCTGGATGAGGTATATAATGACATGTATAAATAGTCAAGTGCGTCTAAAGTATTACAAAAAAATATTTTTAAAAATTGGAACGTTATTTCTGTGTTATATAGATTAGCTTCAAAATCTTTTTTATTTTGATAAATAAAAATTAATATATTTTTATTGCTTTACGTAATTCATTTGCATTTATATTTGGTACATTACGTATGTATTTTTCAATTTTCAGTTATGTTATACAATGGATAGTTCGAGCGAAGATGAAGAATCATGAAAAAGAAGCCATGATAAATGATACAACCAAAATGATAAAATGCGTACAAAAGAAAATGTATAATATGAATTTCTTACAAAATTAATTGCACGGTTTTTATATAAACAAACTTATATATATAAAACACATTTTATGCAGAATGCCATTTTGAAGAAGAGCACATTTAAACTAATCAAAGTTATAGTGTATTGAATCAAAACTTTTAGCAAAAATTGTTAATACATGAGAGATATATATGTGATGAAAGTCTTTGTGCTTCTTCAAGTTTGCATAATTGTCCATGTTGCATATTTTACTTAAAATCGATGCATTATGTATTATCTATAATGTATGATTTTATCATTATTATAAAAATTTGAACTTATCTAATGTTAAATAAATTCTTTTAACATGAACAATAACATTTTTTTGTTCTTGAAACATTATAACTCCTTATTGTCTATATAATTCTATTTTTTTTTATTTTATAATTACAGAAATATATAAAAGATCTATATTTCAATTAATATAAGACATAATTAAATAAAAAACTACAATTCTTATATTATCATGCTATAATTGTTAGAAAATAATTAATTTTTCACCATATTTAAACATATCTATGTTATTTTGAAAAAATAGGCCTGATTGCACCAACGTTACTTTGACTTTAAGCGAAACTTAAAGCTCTCTCATTTTAAAGCGAAAAAGAGACAGAGAGAATTTTAAGTCTCACTTAAAATCAAAGTAACGTTGGTGCAATCTGGCCAAAGTTACGTAAACTTAAGTAAACTCGAGTTCTCAAAAATCCCGCGAAATTGAACTGTTTTTATTGATCATGTTGCCTTTCGCAGGCGTTAACTAGAGTCTCTTTAGTAAGAGTCAAGTCAGTGAGGGGCATCGATTCCTGATTGGTCAGATTTCGAGTCCCTTTAAACGCCATCATTTGCAGATACTTTCGATAGGTAGTAAATCTGTGAATTGTGAGCAATTGTTTCATGGTGTAGAAAGCGCGAACGCGAAATCAGACTGTCAATCATGGTGGAATTGTGCTGTTTCCGGCCAGTACCCGACACCCGGCAATGGCGTTTTTGTGCTCTTATGTCTTAGCTCTTACTAGAGAACTCTAGCGTTAATAAGCGAGTATTCACATCTGGACGGATCTTAATACGTCAATGCGAATATTTATCGTACGCAAGACGGAACTTTTCATGCAATTTCGCGATAATCGCGACTAGACGTAAAAGTCCGAGATCCTCGGACTTAAAGAAGAAAAAAAATACACATGAGTTGACGTAAATTGACGTGAACGCCCCGCCATCGCTGGAATCCTTTGGATGTCAAGAAAGTGCACAGTTCCACAGTTTTTTAAGGTTCTTGAACTTTGAACTGCGCTATCAGTAGATCGTTCAAGATCTTTCTAAACAGAGTGCCGCTGTCAAAATCTTCGGAGAAACAGACGTGAGATCCGAGAACGATGGCACCGGGACGGAGTAACGTTATCAACAGTAATCAGCTCAGGAATTCTAGCTTTTTGTCCAGGTAAAACATCGGTGTCTGGTATCGATGCGTATCGAAGTAATCTTGCAAACAATCCTCAAAAGTAATCTTGCAAAAATCCTCAAAGTCATGATGATGTCACAAGACTTAGCTGATCATTTTGCGATCGAATTCTACATCAGTTATCCTTACATACAATAACATTTTGTTTTGATATTTTATTTTTGTTTATTCGAGCAATAAAAAATAAAAAAAAATAGAAAGTTGTGTGTATATCTGGAATAAATAGAATAAATATTTGATCATTTTTAATAGATTTTTAATTTATTTTTTAATTTATCTTTATTTATAAGGTTGTTATTAGGCTTGTTTTTTTAGTTGAACTTTTTGCATAGTTCAGCTTTCCTCTTTTTCTTTTCACATTAGAGAGAAAAGATGAATTGTGCAAGAATCTGAGTTTAGCTAAAAAGAACAGGCCTTTTGACACTTTAATGCACAGCTCTCTCTCTCTCTCTCTCTCTCTCTCTCTCTCTCTTCATTTAATAATAATTCTTTTATATTTTTTATGTTTGAAATATGTACTTAGATTACAATTTTCTACTTCACATAGAAAATGGTTAGATTGATGCCTCAATGACATTTGAAACAAATAATGCAAATTTTGACTCTGTCCAGCATGCCGGGACAGTCATCCTTTCAAACTGGAGCTGGAGCCGTTCCACCTCCATTGCCACCTCGCCAGTCAGCTCAAAGTTATTTAGGATATAACGATTATAGACCATATGGCTCAAATTATGGCTATGGCAATTATGGTAGTTATGGATATGGAGGTTACAGAGGCTATGGTGGATCTTTTGGTAGTTACATTCCCTATTCTGGTAACAGCTACGGACAAATTGGAGGACACAGTGGTGATGTGGAGAACAGGTATATTGGAAAAAGTCATCTGTAAATATTTAATTGAGAGTTAACTATTGAGATATAAAATAATGAAAGGATAAAAATGTAGAACTTTCTCAATTGATTTGCATATTATATTGCGTTTAAAAAAATATAATAATTACAAATATCAAATTATTAACAAACTCATACTCTTAAAAATAAAAATAAACAATACATTCAAGGCTAATGGGGTGCCAGTGATTAAATTAAAATTCCAAAGATTAATTTACATAATGTAATTATTATATAGTAATTACAGTTTTAAATTTTTATTTGAAAAAGTATAGTCTTCAATTTAGTCCAAGCTTTTTGAACTAATGTTCATTTCTACCAATATAAATTAACTTTAATCTCTTTTTAATTTTATCAATTTTAATTAACTTTTTATCTTTTTCTTATTTTAAAAGGCCGATATTCATATTCGTTCTTATTTCAAAATCATCTTAAGTAATATTTTAAAATGCTAATATGCCGTTCTTATGATTATTTTGAGATTGTACTTAGAACGGTCTTAAATATAAGATGTCTCTAAATACCAGCTTGAGAATGAGAAAAAGATAAAGAGTAAATTAAACCGAGATTAAAATTAAATTGCATGGATAGAAACAATTGATAGAATGTTAAAGAGTTTGCTTTTCATATTGCAGGTTTCAACAATACGCAGAGGAGAGCACAAGATCGACTTTTCGTATAGTGGAGACCGTATTACATACATTTTCGTCTATCACAATGTTACTGGAATCAACATATTTCGCATTGACAAATTCTTTCCGTGCGATTTTAAGCGTAGCAGATAATATCGGTAGATTGCGGTCAACAATTGGCCAGTTATTAAGCACATTTGCTTTAATCCGTGTAATGAAATGGATCTACAGAAGGATTTTATTTACACTTGGTAGGTTCGGTTTTTATATAATCAAAACTTTTATATCTACTTACATACTATCGTTTAATAATTATTCTATTCCTAGGTCTTCAAACGCAAAATGCTGTCGTCGAAGACTTGTGGCAGCAATCAGTGTCACAATTAACAAACGGAGAACAAATACCGATAACGACGGCGACGAACGAAAGGATTTCTCCTTGGATGAATATTTTACTCCTCGGCGTGTTTGTTGCTATTCCATATCTAATTCACAAGATAACGAGTAATATAAGGCAAAATCAAATAAAAGGTAATTGTTTTTGCATTTTTAAAGACATTTTAAATCTAAATAAACACGTGATAAATTTTTACAAATAATCTACATTTTTCGTCGCTAAACTTTTATGCTTAGAAAAACGTCGAATAATTTTTATAAACATTTTACAAAAAAATATAAAATGCGATTTCGTATATAAATTAACTTTTTCCTTACTATAATTCTTATTTTTAAGATATGTTTTGATATTTTATATATTGATTAAATTTACAGTTAACGATCCGAAAGAATGGGTGAAATGCGAGGATCCAGTATGTGTGGCAACAGCAATGTACGATTTCATGGCAGTTTCTAATGAGGAATTGAGCCTGAGAACTGGTCAAAAAATATGGTTGGCGCCGCGCTCCCTACAATCTAAAAGCATACCAGGTTGGTGGATAGCCACTGATAATAGAAATGTCGGTTTGGTACCTGCTAATTATGTAACTATAGTCGGACAATTGAAGAGAAAACCAGAATCGGAAAGCAATGGAAATGTCATTGCATCTACGGTAATTCCAACTTCCATGCAAAATGCGACTGCTTCTGATGAACAGATGAATACGGTAGAACCTAGCATTGGCCAACAAAATACTGATTTCTCTGAGAATAATATTAAAGACGATCTATTTTAGTCGAAATTAATTGAAAGATTACGATCTAAATCATTCAAATAGTCGTAAAATGATATTAGGCCTATTCTTTTTGGCTGAACTTTTGCACCAGTTTGTCTTTCTTCCTCTCCATTTCTTCTGGAAAGAAAAGGAAGAAAGATAAACTGGTGCAAAAGTTCAGCCAAAAAAAAACAGACCTATGATCTACCTTAAATATATGGCCTACTATATCTTCATAGGACATGACTGATATAAAGTAATATTACAAAACGCCATATTTATTAGGTATCAAACAAAGCATAGTGAATCTTTTTCAATATGTAATTAAATTAGGATAATCGACATTTTTACTTGACACTTAATGATTTATTTCAATTGAGGAAAAGCTCACAAATTACCATAAAATACGATATTGTTAATTTGATTTTTCATAGCAATATATTATCTTTTTATATATTAAGTTACCCGAATAAAGAGGAGTTCGTAACATTCGTATTTGTATATATTAAAAATATATTTGTACATATTAAATAAATTTGAGGCTTTAATTCGATATTTGATTAAAAAAAGAAACAAAAGTGCGAATTGTTTCATATACGTGCGTCAACATTTTTTTTAAATGAATTTCTGCAAATACGATATTTCGATCTCACATTTGCATTTAGTTACAATGACAAGCATATTATTACGCTAGATTATCGTAGCAAAAAGTCATATATTTAAAATCTTCAGTTAATGATATAAAATTCTACATGAATGTTTCGGCCAACTTCTTCAAATTTTCAGTATGTTAATAAGTTTTAAATATAAAAACTGCTTTTCTATTTAAATATAAAAAAGGCAATTAACATAATCATATTTATGAAATTATTATGTTAATAATATATATTTAAACATCTCAAAGACACACGTTAGTAAGAGTTGATCCGAAATTTTATAATTTTTTGTTCACAATTAATTAATTGATTAATTGTAATTGCTTGCTCATAAAACAAGAGGAATTGATAAATTACATGTCACAAGCTCTCTTTAAATATTTACAATATAGTATCACGATCTTATATGTAAAAGGAAGCACAGGGCAATAAAATTGCGTACTCTGAAATCAGGTAGGCATAAAAATTAGCTGTAATATTATGTCAATAGATTATTTCAAAATATGAAATTGTTCGAAAGTGTAAAATCTCCATGACATATTCGACATCGAAAATCAAGTTAGAATTTATATATAAATTCAAAATATATAATCCTATATCTAAACGTATATATAATTTTTAATCTATATAGACTTCAATATGTGATAAAAAAATTAAACTGTTTTAATTAATAAAGCAGTCTGCCTTTTTTGTTGCCGAATTAAAAAATCCGATGGAAATTCGCTGAAGTATAGACACAATTGTTCAGAAAAAACTAGGATATTATTTTTAATGCAATTAAAGTTTTGTACATTTTGTAATATTTGGATTGTATAACTACTTTTTATATTAGCCTCATGTAATATTTTATAATGGAGGTAATTTAAAAAATTGTGTATATATATATATATATATGTGTGTGTATATATATATGTATATATATATATAGAGGCACATTTTTTTTGCAAATGAAAATTTAAGATATTGAATTTGTAAGATTTAACAATCCTAATTCTTCAACGTTGAGAATGTTTCTATTTATGCCGTTTTAAATAAAATTTATAAAATTCGATTGTATGCCAAATGATATATGTTGAAAGATACAGGTTGTAAAAAATATTTATATTTTATGTTTGTGAAGAGTCTAATGAGAATGGATTCTTATCCGTACTTCATTGGGAAAGAAACATTACTACATAAAAGAATTTAATGAAATAAAATGTTTTACCATTAAACTGCCTGTAAATAGAACCAAAAATTGTATCAAATAAAATCTAATTAGAAACAATTCCATAAAATTGAAATAGGCATGCATCGATTTGAACATCTATATATAACAATAAATAAGAGACAAAATAAAGAATATAATTACGGACTATTAAATGCTCATCGTTAAAGAATTACGATTGTCCGAAAGTTTTTAAATTAACACGCGCATATATGCACATTTATAGAGAACAGTTTTCTTGTGAAATATTTATTTTCCAAATTCCAAGAAATTTAATTGAACTTGGAATATATAAGGCATATGGAGAATAATATATAGATGCTATAATATTTTATGAACAGCACCTATATATTATCATATTCTACAAGATATATGATTTTTGTCAAAATTTTCATAAAATATAATTATATGCCTTTTTGGTAAACTCAAGAGATTAGAAAGATTTAAAGGCCAAATTTTTAAAATAAATAACCTAGATTAAAAAATGTCATTCGAAAACTCTTCAGCAAAGAGTGATACAATACAATACAAAAATTGTACCACTATTTTGGCATATTCATAATCACATTATTAGTTTTGAAGAAATTTGTTTATATATTGTTCTCCAATTACACAATTATTTTAAATTAATAAAACATTAATTTCCGCTTACAAATTAAAATTTAAGAATAAATTTTTATACACACTGATTTTGTTTAAACTTTAGCGCATATAATAACTAAATTTGCTAATTCACGAATTTTATAACTTATTTGATGGTTTAAATTGTTCTGAAAGTTAGTTAATATAATTTTTTAATACAACTCCAAATAGATAATTGTTAAATATTAGATAAAAATTTAAAAATAATATGTTACAACACTTAAAAATATATATGTTGAAAAATATATATGTTACACTTAACAATATTAAATTATCTAAAGATTTTGAGTAAAACAAAAATTAAGTTTTATCACTTACAGAGCAATTTAAACTTTCTCAGCGAAACACCGATAATAGATCTCTTAAATGCTGAAATGTCCTCCATTCATTTTGCTAAATGAATTTGTCAATCCTGATAACAGTAATAAGACACATTTATTGTTCCAAATCACATATATGAACGGTGGTTTTGCAATCCTTTAAAATCCTTCAACTCAAACATACATACGATATCATATTGTTTTTAGATCATCACAAATAGAAAATGGAAGTCTACAACTTCCTGCCACATGAAAAAGTTCGTAATTGAGGATTTGAAAATATATATGTATATTAATATATATTATGTATATATCAGAAGAGTACACAATTTTCACATTCATTATCCGTGATGTTAGTGGCTCTAGATCCACTAATCGATATGGTGCTTTCGCCAATATGCATATATATATATATATATATATAACGCACTCCCGCTCCAATAAAGTTCATTCATTTGCTAGAAAAAGCTAACTAATCCATCGTGGATTGTTTTAAAAGGAATCTCGGCGCCCACAAGCAAGTTTCCACTAACGTATGACTAACAGTAGGAGAGAGATTCTTACATAATTTTTTAAAACTTATATATTCGTAATTTGCACTATATAAAAATCAAGGTTAACAACAAGGTTACTTGTAATGCCGTTACTTTGTGATAATAATAATTTGATAATGATATTGTGAATTTTTTACGATAACATCAGAGCTAGAAAAATAAATCGGTATTTGTAATGGATTGAGTCATTTGTTATAGAAAAAAATAACTCTTTTTTTCATTAATTTGTAACGCATTACTTTTTTTACTCGCATTTCTTGTAACGAGTAACGTTACTCGTTACTTTATTAGTTTTTTTTTATAACACGTAATGGTGACAAATTACTTTTCAAAGTGACTTTGTTAATTTTAGCACAACCTTAGCATTTAATTAGTTAGCATTATCGTCATAAAAAATTACATTATCAAATTGTTTACTATAGAAAGTAATAGCAAAGTAACGTTTGCCAACCCTGATAAAAATCATATGTATTAGCCCCTGCTCCTCTTGATTTTCGATCTTGAATTTTTCTAAATTCAAAAAAATGTAATTCGAATGAAAAATGTAATTAATGTATTAATAGAATATTTAAGATTGTTTAATAGTAACAGAATAAAAAAATAAAACCTAACATATTTTTAACGTTTGTTTTGTTTTTATTTATTTTCAACAAGTAGAATCGGCATATCTAAATACCTCGAATATCCTATTCAGAGGGTTAAAAATATAACACAAAATTAAGAATATGATATTTCTAATAACTTGATAATGTTCATCATTGTTTCCCTACTGTTGTTTTCTTGTTTGCGGCAGCATCACGCAATCGATAGAAGAATTATCGTAGAGATTATCGTTATCTGTCATATTAACGCGATTTCACGTGAACACATCAAGTTGCCTTTATACGCAGTGTCCCTGAGTCGAGCTTACGTGTGGGCAACACGATATTCACAACGCACTTAAGAGTTACCATTCAGCGTCCCCATTTGCCTTTTGGAACACATAATCTTTTCCAGATAGATTCATTATACCGTCCTTCAAATAAAATTTCCACTTATTCCGACTCCTTGTAATCTGAAAATAAAACCTTATCATATGTGACTCCGAGTTGAAACATCGTAATATAGAGTATTACATAAACTTTATCGTAAATTTAAACATAAATCGCTATCTCATACCTTATCATACTGGCAGACGACTACATTATCGGTGTCGAAGAGATCAGCAGGATCGTCGTCCGTAACATCATCTTCGGAATTAAGGGGTTCCTAATACAAATAATTCTCTTGTGAGATAATCACTCAACTTATGTGAAATTTATTTATAAATATTAACCTCTTCACGAGCCGCAGCCTCATCGTTTTCTTCCTCCTCTTTCTCATCTATATCTTCATCATCATCATCGTTATCCTCTTCTTCCTCTTCATCGTCATCGTCAGTAGAATCACCGACTCCTCCGTCTAACTGATTTATATTATTTTGCTGCTGGAAAAATGTATAACGTACGATATGTTATCTATATAATATACATACACATGTGTAAGCACTTATCTATTATCTTATCTTTTCCATTATGTTCTCTCAGTCTGCATAGACTAAATATTTCATTCTACCTGATTTTGAGGTGGCCTTTGTGTAACGACACTGTTTGTACTTTGTGTAACCACTTGAAGAGGCTGATTCACTTGTAATGGAGTTAATGCTGCTTGCCCTTGCAGCGTAGAATTTACATGCTGTTGCAACAGAGTCGAAGCTAAATTTGCTGGAAGACCCATAGCGGCGGAAATTACCGGACCTGTTAAAATTGTATGCAGTTGATTTGCTGAAAAGAAAAACAAATAATCTTTTTATTTATATAGATAAATAGTTGACATGTGTACATATATGTGTGTTTACAAAAGATTTTTTCACAAAATAAACACACACACTCGCTATTCTTTTTTAACTGAACTTTGTACTTTATTTTTTCTCTTTTTTTCTTCAACGTAGAGAGAAAAGGAAGAGAGACGAGCTGTGCAGAAAGTTAAGCTAAAAAGAATAAGCCTTAAAATAAATTATAATAACAATATCTGGAGACACAATAGTGTCTCGGCGCTAAGACAAGGAACGCTGCCATACTTCTTTATAAATATATCTATATATTCATATTACAATATAGACGTAAATATATTTTTATCATACAAAACTTTATGGAGATTTGTATTATACTATAAAAATTATCTAACAAAATATGAAATATACAAAAAAAAATTCAATCAATCTGTGTTACACAAATTGATTTTAATGAAACACAGTAAAAGCCTCACCTTGAAGAGCAGATGCAGGAACTTGTATGCTTAAAATACGTTGTGGTCCATCTGGCACGCCAGCTTGTGGAGGTAAGGTAATCTGTATGGGTACTTGTCGTTCAAGTACAGCTGAAGCGGTCACCACTTGTTGCACTGGCGTCGTCGAATGTTGCTGCTGTTGCTGCAATGTTGTTCCTGTGGAAGGATGTGTGTGTTGTTGAGGTTGTGACGGTTGCTGCGGCTGTGCTTGCACTTGCTGCTGCTGTTGCTGTTGTGATTGTTGTTGAGGTTGCGTTTGCGATACTGTATTTCCAGCAGATGGTTGTACAAAATGATTTCCTACATTAGCTGTTACAACATCAAATTTATAGCAATAATCTATTCATATAAAATGTATCACCATTACTGAATGTTCTACACTCAATAGCAGTGAACCATCTTGTATATAAATTATATCGCAATTCACTGTAATAAGTCATTTGTTAATTATACAATTCAATCTATCAATTAAAGCTATTATTTTTTACAACTTTGAAGATTCGAAGTCCTGAAAGAATGTAAATTTTCAAAGTTAACTTTAAACACTGAAGTATTCAAAGCTCTTAATATTCTTCAAACTTCTTAATATTCAGAATTAATTTCAAAAATTCAAATTCTTTCAAAACTTTGAATTTTCGAAGTTGTCAAAAGTAACAATATTTATTATCAATGCGTACCTTTATTGACAGACACAGTTTTGTGCGTATTGATTTGAGGAACTTGCGGCTCTGGTGGATCTGGATTTAATTCCACGGCCTTGCTGGCCATTAGTTTTCCTTCCCATATTTGTTTGAGCTCTAGTAAAACCTGCTCATCCACACCTTCGTCCATAAATGACTCTCGTACTCCCGATATTACATCTTCTATCACAGTGTTGTATAATTTCAGCTATATATAAAACGATTTATGTAGTATTCTTTTGATGTTGCAAGAATATTAAAAATATACATACACTGAAAAAAAATTTATTAAATTTTAATACACATTTTAAATACTAAACATTTACTTACAGTAAATATTTACTTTAAAAAAGTAATCATTAAATCACATTAATTTTCTTGGATCAAATAAATGTGTTTACATTTAGTAAATATTTAGTTTTATTTATTTAGTATTATTCGAATAAACATTCATTAAAATTTAATGAATTTTTTCAGTCCATATGCTTACAGCATATAGCATATATTTCCATAAATTATAATTTATTTTAATAATCATACTAATCAATAAATGTTACATAAGCATAAATATGCAAATGCATTGTTATTAAAAGATTAAAATATAAATCTATTATATATGTACACAAATTATATTATTTCTGTATATCTTTTATATTCAAATTAGTGCCTTCTATCCAAATCCTCTTTGACAATAATCAAACATAAACTTAGAAAGATATTAGAAGCATAAAAGGAATATAATTGTATATTGCATAGAAATTTACACTTGCAAATTTATACTGTCCCAATTTAACTTATTCCAGCATTTCTATCAAGCTAGAGATACTGAGAATTCTACATCAAGGAAAAGATTCTATTTGACTAAACTAGTCAAGTATGTAAACAGTTGAACATTTGCTCAGAGATATCATAGTGGCATGTAAGGTGCAGCTTGGTATTTAAATATTAAATGACTGTATGTTAAAGTCAGAGAGCCACGTCGAACAACGCAAACGTGTCATCATTAAGACCTTTCAGTCCAAGGTACGACTTCCCCGATGCTCTTGCAGTCGAGCGTACCGCGCCGCCGGATGCGCGCGGCATTCCCCAGTGAATAGCGAAAGATCCAGAAAAATCCGGAAGAAAACTCTTCGTTATCTCGGGGAATCGTCCGGAATGCGTAAACGCTTGTGAAACGCTAACATTCAGCATAACGCTCGATTTCTACTCACCACGCTGGTCTGGCTGAGAGCCATCGTGGCGTGACACGCACGATCGGCGTGGATGCACGCCCGACCGGGAAGGGAAGCAAAACACCGACGATTCGCAAGGATGTTATCCTGCCCGCGTCGTTACAGAACTTTCAGAAGCCACACCGGTGCATCGTCGAGAGACGAGGGGAGGAAGGTTTCGGAATTCTCGCGCCGATCAGTACTCGTGAAAGCAAAATGCAAAGCGCACGGCAACAATCCGCCTCGCTCCGTTCCGCGCTCCATCCACGAAGGCACGAATACCGTCGACAATGGTCGGCAACCTTCGGGCTGGCCGTAAACCGCGCATGCTCACCAATGCTCGCGCGACCTACGACCCTACGAGCGCCCGGTCTCTTTGGGGCCTTCGAGCCGTGGCATGAGAAGCATTTATACTAGCCGTAAAGGCGCGTTCACACCTTGGACGGAAAAGCAAAAAGCGAAAAAGCAGCAGCCAATCAGAACTCTAGCTGGTAGTCTACAATTTCGACTTTTTGTACTACTAAGGGTACGGTCAACGCGATGCTACAAACGTTTTGAAATGTTTTTTAATTGGTCAGTTTGCAAAATTCTTTCTTCTAATTGGTTCATTAAACGCTTCAAAGCGTTTGTAGTGAGACTTTAACCACAGTCTAAAGCCCAAGACACAATACGAAAGAATAGCGATAGAAATAACACCTATCAGAAATTGTGTATTTCGATATATCCGATTTCTAGGTTGAAATCGTATTATTGCTATCGATATCGCTATTCTCTCGCATTGTGTTTTGGACTTTATTATCAACGTAAGTTCTTGACTATTGCTTTTCTGCTTTCTGCTTTTTCATCAAGGTGTGAACGCATTCTAATGCCCGTGTCACACCACGCATTGGAGATTGAGGCCTAGTTTCATGCTAGTTAATTTAATCGACGTTGACTGACCAATCACGTTTGCTGTTTAGTAGAATTGACCAATTACAGTTGATAGTTTTATTCCGATTAGGATTAATCGGCATTGGTGAAATCAGGCTTGAAAATTGCGAATTAGAAATTAGAATTTGACAAATGGGATAATTTTAATTTTAATCTGTTTTGTTCTAATTGGCTGAATTCTAATCCTCAATTCGCAATCTGTAATTGATCAATCACGGTTGATTATTTCCTTTTCATTCGATTGATCTGTTCTTAAGTTTGTTCCTTTTGCTAAATTCTTATATTTTTCCTCCTTTTTTCTTAATTTTTTGGAAAAAAAAGAAAAAGGAAGTATTTATACTGATGCTATTTTTTTATCAAATGAATGACATCATCTTAATTCATTAATGACTTTTAAAATAATGTTTAAACTAAAATTGATGTCATTTTTTTATCTTACGATTTTTCTGTCTGGATAAAAAGTTTGTACTTTTCAGCTAAAAGTTCTTCTTGAAGGTTTATTTCTTCTACTTTTCTTTTCACTTTGAAAAAAAAAAGATGAATGATTCAATTCAGCTAAAAAAATAGACGGAATAGTACAGGTATTACTTGATACTTAATCGCACTGATTATATTAACAGCAACTTGATCAATCGGAGTCCAATCAGAAGGACATCACGTGACAAATCTCGCCATGTTCGAAACGGACCAATCAACGAAGAATCGGAGGACCAGCTATGCTATTGCGAACGACGTTTTATATCTAAATTTTATGTATGTGTTGTTAAAATTTGTTAGTATGTGTTATGGTACTTCAGTAGATTTTATGTGGAGTGTATATGTACGACTATACATATGTATCTCTGTAACTAATCGCGTTTAATTTAAACAAAATATGAATTTAGCGTAGTATACGCGCGCGTAATACTTTAACCACATTTGAAGTGTTAATCTAATTGTCAAGATGAACGTCGTCACCGCTTTGAAGTTTTATATAACGAGGATGACAGAAGACAGCGGTCCTGGTATGAAAGTTCTGTTAATGGATAAACAAACGGTAGGCACGATAAATACTGTGAATTACGTTTATTTGTTTTTTGTCAGAACTTCTCTTCTGTCTTTTCTTTTCCTCTTTAATTACATGTCTATTTCACTTTAAGCACAAACAATATAATTAAGCTATAAAAAAGCAGCAATAATTGACAGGTTTCAAAGATCATCATTCCTCTGTCATTTTTTTAAATTTTAGACAAGTATAGTCAGCCTGCTGTACAGTCAGTCTGAAATATTGATGAAAGAAGTATACCTGTTTGAACGGATAGACACAGCTGCACATAATGACACATTGAAACATTTGACATGTATAGTATTTGTAAGACCGACAAAGGAAAATATTGATTTGCTTTGTAAAGAGCTCAGATACCCTAAATATGGAGTATATTATATTTGTAAGTAACATGGTGTCCCTATAAAAATTATATTCTTAATAAGACATGGAAAAGCTAAGCTGAGAATAAAAAGTAATGATAGCTAATAAACTTAATTAGATTTCAGTAACATTATTGCGAAAGCTGATATAAAGCTTCTGGCAGAAAGCGACGAGCGAGAGGTAGTCAGGGAGGTGCATGAATTCTATGCGGATTATCTAGCAATTAATCCTCATTTATTTTCGCTTGGAATAAATGCCTGCTCCGAAGGTAATATTTTTTCATAAACTCATTTCTATATAGATAAGAAAAACTATTTAACAAAGACTATTTTTCATATTGTCCATTTGTGTTAACAATTAAAGGATTGACTTGGGATCCAGTACATTTACACAGAACTGTCCAAGGAATTACTTCTGTTTTGTTATCACTAAAAAAATGCCCATATATTAGATATCAACATAGTTCAGATATGGCAAAGAGATTAGCAGAGAAGATAAGAGAAGTGCTCAGTAAAGAATCGAATTCTTTTGAATTCAGACAGGAATCTAATCCTCTCCTTCTGATAATTGATAGGAGAGACGATCCTGTCACACCATTACTGAATCAGTGGACATATCAAGCAATGGTACACGAATTATTAACGATTAATAATAATCGAGTCAACTTATCTCACGTAAAAGGCATTTCGAAAGAATTGAAAGAAGTTGTTCTAAGTGCAGAACATGATGACTTTTATGCTAATGTAAGAACATATTTCATTTAATTTTATATGTGCATTTATGTTTGAAATACTAGTAGAAGTAGACATAAATTAAATAAAAGTTATACTTTTGAATGATATTTTATGTATAATTTTGATTTTTAAAATAATTTTCGAAATTTTATTTTTTATGAAAGATTGTTAAAAGAATATATTCTTAAGCAGAACTTGTATCTAAACTTTGGAGAAATAGGACAAACGATAAAAGAATTAATGGATGAATTTCAAAAGAAAGCAAAGAAGCATCAAAAGGTTGAAAGCATAGCTGATATGAAGCACTTCGTAGAGACGTATCCGCTTTTCAAGAAACTTTCTGGAACCGTATCGAAACATGTTACGGTAGTTGGAGAGCTTTCATCTCTAGTAGAAAAGCACAATTTGTTAGAAGTATCAGAATTGGAACAAGAACTGAGTTGCCAAACCGATCATTCCTCGCAGGTAATATCTTCAAAAACCGATTAAAAAAATTTTATATGTATCTCTTTGAGATGTGTGTATATATATATATTTTTTTTATCGTTCTGTTTACAGCTGCAGAAGATAAAAGCACTTATCGGTAATCAAAAGGTACGAGATGTGGATACTGTTCGACTCGTCATGCTTTATGCGCTGCATTATGAAAAACATGCGAGCAATGATATAAACGGTTTAGTAGAATTACTTAAGAAGAGAAATGTTTTAGACAAATATATTAAGGTATTTATATATAACTGATGTGTTTTGAGAAAAATATGTATACATACATAATACATATATAAATCTAATATATTTCCAGCTTGTATATAATATACTAGAATATAGTGGTGTTAACACAAGACAGAATAATTTATTTGATAGAGAAGCAGTTGCTAAAATAACCAAAAAGTTATTCAAAGGATTAAGTGGAGTAGATAATATATACACGCAACATTGTCCTTTAATAAATGAAACATTAGAGGACTTAATCAAAGGAAGATTAAGTACACAGGCATTTCCATATCTCGGTAACATGATAATGTCACGAAGGTAAATTACTTATAAATTAAATAACAAACTATATACACATGCATATTAGATATAAATTATATACAACATATTGTCCCATTTTTATAGACCTCAAGACACAATAATATTCATGATTGGAGGTACAACTTATGAAGAAAGTTTGGCTGTTTATAATTTAAATAAACAAAATCCGGGTATAAAAATTATTCTAGGTGGTACCACTATACACAATTTTAAAAGTTTCGCGGAAGAAGTGCACCATGCCACGAGTGGTATCTTAATGCGATATAAAATCGGAAAAAATTAATAATGTTGGTATATGTCATATTCCAAAATATTTATTTACTTTGTTATATATTTTGCTATTTATACATTATAATATCTCCCTTTCTTTTTTTCTGTATCACGAATATAAGACTATTCCACACCAAGACTTTCGAACGTAAACTTTCACTGCGAAATATTGCATGAAATGGGATATTATTCTTGTGGATTTAATAATTTTACATTCCCTATCTTTATCGTAAAAACATAATTTTCTTTTTGCTAACTGCTATTCATCATCCTCGTCATTCAGCATATATTCCATTGGTACATCTAAGATTTCGTCATCCTTTGCTGGTACCTTTAATAAATATGTATTATTTTTTTTTAATATGCAATGAGCAAAAAAAAATATATATATATATTGGCTGTTGAATTTTGTGATTTGAATATTCTACACTACCATTTTTATAATAGAATATTCCAAATTAAAAATCTAAAAATAAATTTAAAGCTAAATGAAAAATTTTATTAATTATTTCCATTTTTTGTTAAGTTTTATACTTTCTTGATTATTTATTGTCTTAAAAAATTATTTCTATTAATTTCTAAACATTTTATTAAGGAATAATTCTTAAATTATTTACTTCTATCACTTTTTGATACATCACAAGTATTAATATGCATATAAAACATTTAAGGTTCTTATTAATAAAAAGTCTACATTAAATTTTAGAATATTTTATAAATATAATTCTACATCTAATGTTAGAATATTTAAATTCTTCCCCTCCCATGTTATTTACAGGAATGTAATTTTTCCACTTTAGAGACTAAATAAAAATAAGCCACTATTTAGCCACTTTAATTGTAAATATCAACTTATCGCAATTTTTTAAGGTGTATGCGGTAAGAAGAAAAAATGTATTTATTCTATATAAAAATTGATATTAATTGGTTAATTTCCATGTAAAAATATATTATCAATGTGCAACTAATACTCACGTTTTCTTTTCTTCTTAGAAATTTTAATAAATTTTCTGCTTCTTAACAAATATACTAGCACCTACAAATAAAGCTACTTGTAGCTTCAACCTCAGCATTTGTACTGTTTCTTTTTTAGAAAGAATGTATTTATATAAATAATATCTTTTTATGATAAAGGATTTTGTGCTTTCTCTATATTACAGATATATTTTACTAAATTGATTATAAAAATTTAGCTGTACAAAATATATCCAATTTAAGCAAAAATATAGAAAATTTTGTTATATAAAAAGAAATTTTCTCATGCAAAAATTTGTTACAGTATTTATGAATAAATACATATATATTGACTTATTGTGATAAAGACAATTCATACTAAATGTTCTCAAAATAAAGATAAAAAGATAGGAAAACCAATTAATATCCAACATAAATTCTATTGCGAGAATTCTTCACGAGTCTACGATATACATTCTACCATATTTGTTTTCTCTATATAAACGAAACTTACCTCTACAATACCAGTGGATAATGCATATCCTGCCATTGCTATTGTAGCAGCAAGCGCAGCAAGGATCTGATTTCTTCTTTTATTGGGAAATTCAGTTTCAGAATCTCTTCTTAATCTCTCAGTATTTTTTTCAGCCTTCTGCTTCTCATAAGTCTGATATTCTTCTTCAAAATACCTCTGTGATATACGCGACACATATTTCTCTAAATTTGTACAGGCTTTTAGATGATTTTGTAAGGCTGGATTTGGTAATGGAGCCTTGAGCAATGGTGCCAGATATGAGTATATAATGGCATCTATTGTGCTAGGCTGCTGTCCACAAAAGAAATCTCTATCTCCAAGCCTTATAGATAATAATGTTAAACATTTTTGTGCTTCCGAATACACCTGTTGTTACATAGATGCTTAAAGTTAATCAAAATAAGTTTTTTTTTGCATTTAAACATTACATTTTCTCTCGTTATGTAAATATCTTCCTATGCATTTAATATATTTTAAATTATTCTGCATGTTATACCTCATTTTCTATAACATTTATATTATCTTCCAGAGGATATAAATTTTGCATCAAAGCATGTGCTTGCCGCTCAAATTTTCCTGGGTAATAGAAATTGAACGGAAAAGGCAGCGCTTTGCAGTACCACGGTCTAATTAATTCATCTAGATTTTTCTTATCTATCCACCTAAAAATAATTTAAACGATATATCTTATGTTATATGTGCTATAATTACAAAAGTTATGATCTTACTCTAATTATACTAAAATGTACTTGCTAATGTGAAGCTATTAACATTTGTACAAAACCAGAGGACTAGACAAACATATATGCAATGACTAGAATAATATGCATCTCATGTTTAAAGATGTTTTGATATTACTATTTGAGACAAATTCATAATTCATTTATCTTATTATTATTATTATTATTATTATTTAGATACAAATTACTAGCCATTTGTAATTATGAATTTTGCTTTGCATATTAAAAAATCAGCTTTTCTTAAATAGTATTTGAAAGCCTTTCTTAATAATTTCTTTTCTTAATAATACTTAAAGTGCTAGAAAAATTCTGTAGAATTTAATGAACTAATATTTTAAATATAAACATTAAATATAAACAATAATTTTAAATTTTGAAGATCAATTTCTCAGAAAAATTTTCAACAACAACAAGGATGAATAAATAAGTTATTTTTTAATAGATTTAATTAGATTTTCAATAGAACTACAAATTTCTCAGTCTTTCTGTTATGAATAAATTAATTTTAATAACATTGAAATTTCATAAGCAATGAGTTGCATTTTGTTCTAATATGCGTTTCTATACCTCATACCATATAAATTGGAAGGCTGGATACAACTTTTCCTTAAGCAGAGCATCATAAGCCATGACGTCTGCGCATTGCTTATCATTTAAAGTATAGTCAGAATTATAATGTTTCGCTCTAAAAAAGGGCAATATATCTTTAACTGTATCCAAAGTATGTAGACCAGTCTTAAGCAAAGGTAATCGACCGTTTGGTGTTCTAAACGGATTGCTTGCTAGATTTATTTTTAAAGGTACCCCACTGAATTTAGCATATGCCTACAAATAACATGATACTGTATTAGGAAATGAATCACAACCTGTTATATCATCAGGATGTTATAATACATTATTATTAAATAAATTAAGACATGAATAAATTAATAGACATTGAGTTTTCAATAATAAAATAATTATAATTTCTGATAGAGAATATACAGATTATTATGATTTGGAAGGCTATTTAACACTCAGCTTTCAACAAGTCAACTTAGATATAATGAAGCAGATAGGTATGTATTTTACCAGATAGATATATATTTCATGTCTTTTTGGTTTTCATTTTATTAGTATCATATCCAGCTAATACTTTACATATCCTGATATCTCTACACACATTTTATTATTATTCTAATACATTTCTAAGGCAGCAAGTACCTTTTCAATGATTTCTTTGATCAACCATAATATTACAAATTTTTGTAATATTATTAATATTATTAAATAAATTTCGAATGAAAATTCTGTTAAAATTCAATAAAAATTCTCCAGGGAATATCGCTCTGTCATCTGCTTCCTCTTTAAAGATAAAATTCGCCAAGAGTCTTTTATTTTCAATTAGGATAATCGCTGCAGATGCTCTGACGTTTTTCAAAGATTCTTGTTGGCCGAAGAATCCACGCTACATGGAAATATACTAGACATTTCTCGCACGTGTCGCACTTGGCGAATTCTATGAATAGGAGAAAAAGGGGGCTGCCGAAATTAATCAGCGTGCGCGTGCTATAACCTATATTCATTGACTCGACGTACCAGAACTTGCAAACATTCCACGTCGACCGACGGCAAGCCCCAGTCGCCCTTCCACACGTCCAGCTGTAGCACTTCGGCGTTGGTCATTTTCGAAAATTTGCATCGCCAGTAAAACTACACGCGCTCGCACGAGCGAATCCCTCGTCCGTCGAGAATCCCCTCCTCGGTAAACAATACAGCGTCGCGTGGCATGTTGCAAGTTAGAACAGGTTAGAAACGCTTCCCGAAGTAGGCTGAACTTTTTGCACTTTTCGTCTGCCTTTTTTTCCAACAATAGGTTTGTTTATCCGGATTGTTTGAAATCTCCAGAACTTTTGCACTTAAAACGAGATAAATATATATTCGGACGTTGAAAAGAGAGAAAGCGAAGATGTTGAGTGCAAAAAGTGCAAACGTCAAAGAATCTCTCCGACAATGTGAATGGATCTCGTGTACTTTTCACTTTAAATGCAATACGGCTCAGCAGAAAGCAGCAGAATCTTGGTGTGAATGGACCTTAAGAATTAGCTGAACGTAGCATTTCAAACGATCTTAAATAATATTGTTTTCACTGGAAGATTTTCCTTTATTTGGAAGATTTGAAAACCTAAATTCTCGGAAGATCGAGAAGATTTTTGAAAATGAATGAAAATAGAAGGTTTTTTTTTACTAATGCAAATTATACAAAATACATATCTCTATTCGATGAGAGGAAATTATCGATCTACGATTCGAAATTTTATTTGACTATAATCTAATATGGTGTCTAAAATAGAACTCGTAACGATCGTAGGAAATTAACATCTCGAGTCGCAGACAATTGATTAATTATAGTCGATTATTCTTCTCATTGTTATTCTGGAATGTTGTTTAATAATCGAATGGTCGACTACAATTATTTAATTTTCTAAGATCTTACGATTATTACTTCTAACCCCGAGTTAAATCTAAATAAGTATATGTAATCAAGTATGATAATGTATGATAATTAAAATCATAAATAAATGGAATTTGATCTCTTACATTTTTTTGTACGACTATAAATGATTTCGACGATATAATAATTTGAATGTTCGCATGAGCAACATTTTTTATAAATTTCTACAACTTACAAGCATAAATATAACTTCACAAAACAAATCTCAAATTTTTTTTGCGTCTCATATTTTTATCTGTAGAATGTCAGCAAATTTAAAAAAAAATTAAAAATGACGATGTTTTAAAAGTGCCCGGCGAATACCTTAGGTATAGTTCGCTCCATAGGAGATTTTGATAATGTATCTTTAAACAAGGTGAAAATTAGAAAGTTATTAGAAATTAGTGAGTTCACTAGATGTTGATCGATGAAATTATAAATATGCTAATAATTTTGCTTGTTATTGTAATTTTCACCTCATTTCAAAATACACAATTGATCCTCATGCCTGGGACAGGTACGACCTGTATTTCCTTTATGGTTACTAGTAGAAGGTTTCACCACGCCATTGAAGGATTTTCGTGCATGCGCGGAGATTTTTCAGTGACCTGGGGATCGATTCTGTATCTTGAAACGGTGAAAATTACAAAAGTGAGCGAATTTACTAGAATACTGATAATTTTATTGGTCAACACCTAGTAAATTTGCTCATTTTTGTAATTTTCACCTTGTTTGAAGATACAAAATCGACCTCCTAATGGAACAACATTGATCTTAAGAATTTAATCACCAGGGTCTCCAGCGACTCCGATTGTCTCTGTTTGATCTCTCATTTGCCTTCACCCCATCAATTAACTTTATATATTCATAGCCTCATCATCCCATGTGATTAATGCAAGACGATGTAACGATTAGCATACGATGAGTAAGGTTTTTTCTCTGTTTAATTGATTCAATAGTCAAAGTGCGAAGTAGAAAACTGAAGTGGGAAATAGAAGTAAAAGTGCGCATGTTGCTGTAGATTTTTATAAATTACAGAGGTAAATGGTGATAAGAGGTGATAAGTTGTCACTGATAACAGACTGTGATTTCTGTTGCCATTAGGTTGCTATGATAAAATGTCCAACACGCTCACTCCATTTGTATATTGGGCTCAGACAGAGAGTCAAGTTACACTGAAGGTAGACTTGACTGATGTAAAGGTACGTTATGTACATCTGAAAGGACATACAAGACCTTTATACTCGTAAGTGTAAAGTTTTGATTGCGTTATCAATATAAATTAATTATACACCTTATTTTGCAGGATCTTAATGTCAATCTAAAAGAAACTACATTGCAAGTTACAGTCTATGGACATGGAGCCAGAGGAGTGAACAGTTATAGCTTTGATTTAAATCTTTACTCACCTATCGATCCAAATGTAAGTTAACAACAAGTTTAAATTATCTTTATTTCTATTTGATGCAATTATATTAAAGAAAACTTGTATGAAATGTTTATCCCAGGAAAGTAATTACAAGGTAATTGATCGTGAGGTGAACTTTGTTTTGAGAAAGAAATGTAATGGCTGGTGGCCGAGATTGATAAGTCAACCACAGAAGCCCTCGTGGCTTAAGATTGATTTTGATAAATGGAAAAGCGAAGACATGGACGACAATGAAGATGAGAAGCGTAATATTCTCAACGATTATCCTGATATGTATGATAAATTGCACAAAGAAGAATTAGGATATAGAAAAGGTAAAAACAAATTAATGTCACTGGCTTAGTTTACATCGTGCACTTGATAGAAGTACTAACCAGTAACTTTCTATTGAATTATCTTAATTTCGGCGATACGTGTGAACATATACAGGGTTGGCCATATTCGACGGAAAGACCTTGAACCTTATTAAATGATTTTTAAAATGAACAGCAAAAAATGTGTTTTTTTCCCATGATTGAAAAAAAAACATCTTTCCGTCGAATATGGCCAACCCTGTACATGTGATGTGTATTTAATTAATCATTTTGATGTATATTGTATCAATTTAGTACAACATTCTTTGAATCACATCACTGAAACTAAAATAATTTAATAGAAAGTTAGTGTATGTATCAAGTGCATGATGTAAACTAGACTATTAATAATATTACAAGATTAATATGTCATATCTTGTGCTTTCAGAGGACTTTGCGAAGGTATATCTAGTCATATATAATCTCTGTCAATTTGTTGGTTTTATTTATGTGTTTGCTGTAATGGCTATAAGATATTCCCGCGACGGACCAGGTATTTATATATACCTTATTACTTTTATATGAGGAATAAGCTCTAGAAATTTTATTGAATTCATTCCCCTAACTCTTCATGTTGAAACCTATAGCAGTAATCTTGTTGAAACTTATAGCAGTAATCTTGTTTCTTAGAAATGTTTTGTTAACGCAACAGATCTTTGCAGATTCCATGAAAGAAACATATGATGCAGTTGGCAATCCACTCAAATTTATACAACTGTTACAATTTTTGGAGGTAATGCATCCTCTATTCGGATATACGAAGAACAGCATACTAGTATCTTTCTTACAAACAGGAGGTAGAGCATTCATACTGTTCTTCATGATCGACGCTGAGCCTCGTATGCAAACCAAACCAGTCATTTTCTATCTGTTTCTGATATGGAGCACGGTAGAAATAATCAGATATCCGTATTACATCATGCAATTGTTGAACATTCAAATAGCCTTCCTAACGTGGCTGAGATACACAATATGGATACCGTTGTACCCGCTCGGCTTCGTATGCGAGGGTATTATAATGCTACGAGATATTCCGTACTTTGAGGAAACTCAGAAGTTCACGATTTTTTTGCCAAACAGTTATAATTTTGCTCTTCACTTCCCGTCTCTAATAAGATTTTATTTACTCTTCTTATTCATGCCTGGAATATATACGCTAATGTCTCGTATGAATCAGCTGCGCTTCAGAAAACTTAACAATAAGTCTAATATTAAAAAGAAGTACAACTGATTTCGGATAATCTTCAGGCTTATTCCTCTTTTTATCTATAATCTCACTTGTGCAGAAGATGTAGGCAATAAAAAAAACGAGGTGCATAGAAGGCATAATAAGCTCTGTTTAGCATATACTTTTTTATAATAATGTAATTTTGTATAGATGTTTATATCGCTTCCAAGGGTAAATATTTCAAGAATATAATTTAAATGTTATTTTATTTAAAGATTGCAATTTTATTTTGTTATTTAGTATATTAATAATTAAATACTACGTAATGAATAGAATATATAATAGTATACAGTGTGCAATATATTTTTATTTTGTGTATATACTGTTATAATAAGAACAAAGAAAATTTGCGATATAGATCATTACCAACGATTAAACAATATAAACATTCGATTGTATTTCGTGTTACAAACAGTGTTACTAAAATTTGATTTTTTTAAATATCTATATAAGTATTTATATAAGTGGATATCTTAAATATAAACCTATATATGAGAGAATAAAATAAATCATGTAAGTAGGACAAGTGTGATTAAATTTTGTTTTTTTGGATCTCTATGTTTGTAATAACAAAAATATACAATAGATATACAAATCGTAAACATACATCTAATTATAAATTAATTATGCAAAATATTATTAATTGCTATTATATGTATATTGCAGCAAAATTTGAAAAGTGCTAAAAAAAATATGATTTACGATTCTTGTCGCATTAATACAGTATAGACGATATAAAGGTTTGCTTATTAGTATTTTAAAATTATATAAATATATACATATACCTATTTCATTTTAAGTTCCAAAAGTGTACACTAATTTAGCTCTATAAAAAAGACTTTATAATAATATTAGTATAATTTTAAAATAATAATAAACAAATTTTATATTGTCTGTATTAATAGAGTAAGCGTTAATCATATCAATAAATACTAATAAATCGTAAAATAATCAATAATATGTTGTTAATTTATGATCTTATTCCAGCCTCCTAAAAAAAGTAATATTTAACTTTAATCTTTAAAAATATTTTCATTGAATACAGATGATCATCGTCGTGATATTTATCTTGATATTTTTATATTATTATACTATTATAAGACAATGCGGGTGATGGTGGGATTTTTTAAATCTACGAAGTAGATAATATAAATATATCAAGATAAATATCACGATGTATTCAATGAAAATATTTTTAAAGATTGAAGTTATTACCCAATCAGAAATGATGATGGAATCGACGTCGATTCGATGTCGATTCCATTATCATTTCTGATTGAGGAAGAGTTCTCAAGTTCAATTTTAAAATTTTAAGTGGAAATTTCCACTTTTTATAACACCTTGAACAATGTTAATGTGAACAGTGTCTGAATTTTGTCAACTTGTCAACTTTGTCAATCTGTTTTCTGTGGTTGAACTACATTTTTGGAACTTAGCCCGGATCTATAATAGATTTTTAAGCCTTAAGTTATAATGGAATGAACGAATCACAATTAATTATTCTTCTCGCATTCAACTGTAATTGGTCAATTTCTTAAAGCTTAAAATATCTATTCGAATTAGATTCGAACTTAAACTAAAAAGAATACATAATCCGATATATCGCTATATACCTGAATACGCTGTTTTTGATAGGTTGAAATCATTATTCTTTATTCCTAATTCCTTATTCCTTGTATTATAATTTTTATGTAATAATTTTTTAATCATATTTTATTTTCCCAGCATTTTTTCAAATTCTGCTATTTGATATTTAGCTAAAATGAGAATAAAATAATTTATTTACTGAAATAGATCTATATTAATACTTAAATAAAAAACAGTTGAAAATGTTACAAAAAAATGTTGAATTGCAAAGTTGACGAAGTCTGTTATTTTTAGTTTATACAGTTCATCTTTTTTTTCCAGTGTAAAAAAGAAGGAAGAATTGTGCGAGAAGCTAAAAAAGAGATTTATTGATAATTTGAATTTTGTTTCAAAGAAAGATATCGATATTGTTGATCGGTCGATATTACTCTTTTATCGATATATCGTTATTAGCGACTATTTTCAATCCCTTGACAAAGAAATTTTTGGTTAGGAAACAAGCATGGTAAACACGCTGTCTGCAACCAGATGCATGCGATTTGTCATTTGTGTTTGATCGATCTAATGAAATTTAATTTCAACGTGCGTGACTTTATTCCAAATTTATGCGACGCGACGTTTAATTTATTCGCATTTCAGATCATTTTGTTATGATCCGATTTAATGCGGCCAGATGAGTTTTATAGCCAACGGGTATTTGGAACTCGTAATGTTGTGATGTGACGTAAGTTAAATTTTCGGGACTCAAATCGTCGCAAACATTATAAAAATGTATCCAGTTGATCTGACAAAGACAATTCCACCGGCGACTGCCGATCAGAAAGTGTTCCTGAGCGACGCCGATCTTGACAAGATCGCTCTGTTTCTCGTTGGTAATCAGCAACGCTTCAGAGAAAATATTATAATCCCCAGAATGCTGGGACCTGTACAGATAAAGACTATCGAGGAAAAGAGAATAGATAGCGTGATGGAAAGCTGTGCTTTTAAGAGCATTATGAGTTGTGTTCTAGGTATACTTTTTCATCATTCCTTTCTATGAACAAATATCAAAATATCATTACAAATTATAGATATGTAATCCTTTGCAGATTTATATGTCAAATAAGGGTCTACCTAGATAAGCTTGTATAGCTTACATAACCATTCAATAAACATCAACTAACAGTAACATAATGGATGCTTTCTAGCAAGAGACACAGATAATACAGTCAGCCATTGTATCTTCATTGTTTGCTAATGTTAAATAAAGATGAAATGATCACTATATTATACTGTATCTCTTGCTAGAAAGCACCAGTAATATCAGTGTTATAATTTCCTTAACAATGTAATTATTATGTTCGTGTGTTACATTACATTTATATTGTTGAATAAAAAATTATAATATTGATGAGTTACTGTTAGTATTTACTGGACATAAAGAAAATGATCTAATTTAATTTCATGTGCAACCTTATCATAGAAATTGGATAATTTTCTTTATGCAATTATGCAAGTTTTGAATAGCTTCTTTAGACCTGATTCCAAAGTAAGATTTTAAATTCCGGTTTAACTTACTGTTTATTTTTTCCTAATTTTTATAATTGGAAAAAAAATCTTTATTATTTACAAAAATTTATAGGATATTCTAAAAATAATATCCATAAAAATTATATAATATATTTAATTGTATTTTTGAAATCTTTACAGATTTCTCCTAATAATAAAGATTTTTTAATTCATTTATCTGTGAGAAATAATTTAGACTGCAAAGAATGAGATTACAATGATCAAAATTATATCATGCTAATTGAAATATTCGTCTTTTAGGATATGGTTTGGGAGCAGCTATTGGATTATTTTCTTCCAGCGTGAATCCCAACGTAGCGAGCGTTGAGAGGCAACAGAGCGCACGAGAGATATTAAAGGAAATGAAAATCACGACTCTCAGCTATGCGAAGAATTTCGCGGTTGTCGGATGCATATTCTCCGCTATCGAGTGCACAATAGAATCGGTAATGCTCCAGATATGCGCGTTAGAAATCTTATTTTTAGATATAATAATCTGCTCGCAACATATTGTTAAACGTTGTCTTGATTTCAGTATAGAGGTAAAACTGACTGGAAAAATGGCACGTATGCAGGCGGTTTGACAGGCGGATTAATTGGCTTAAGAGGTATTTATAATGTCTTCGTGCATTATAATTATTAATGTTTTTGAATTTACTTATTTAATCTTATTCCTTGCAGCTGGTATAAAAGCGGGCATAGTCGGTGCCGCAGGCTTTGCAGCATTCTCAACGGCGATAGATTATTACATGCATAGATCTTAGATTGCATAGCACAAATTGTTAAAAGATATATATATATTTGTATAAAAGAGATATAAAAATTTATCTAATTACGTATCTATACAATTCCTGTATAAAAACATGGAAATGTTTGTAGTGTAAATATGCTTGTAAAACTAGTATCGTGTGACTGAATTAAAAGCGTAAAATATATTGCCTTTTTTAATTAATTTACCATCTAATATTTATCCAATTTCACGTTCGAAATTCTCTTTCTTATATGTAATCACATTTTTATGTTTCGTTGTATGAAACAATTCACACAAAGAGATGTTCGTATGTGATACACGTAGAAAATTCCTAAATCTGTAGTCACATTTATCTTAAACATTATGTTTTTACTTTTATCATGTATGACGAATAATATTTAGGAATATTTAGGAATACATTTATCGTATATATGTTTCGTGAACTACATGCGTAAGAAGACTTAAGACAAAGAAGTTATGAGAGAATGGCCAATCATAAAAAAAATATATATATAATGTTATAAATACATTTAAAATTAACTTTGGATTGATATTGGTCTCTCTTTTAAAAAATGATATGGCACATTCATACTTCTTTGCTTCTAAATTGCTTAACATTAATAATTATATGCAATTGCCTTTAGATAATCTGACGCGATCAGTCTGATGTTTTTACGAGGATTGCATCAACCTTTTAAAATTTTTTATATTTGTCCTACATGAATTCAATATAAGATTCTTTATTCAATCAGCAATATAAGTTTTACCTATAACTTATTATTATGAATATATTGCCCAATTATGGAAGCGATTCTTTTAATATAAATGAAGTGTTTATAACAAATTGTTTGCATAATTGTATACGAAAAAGTTTGCATTTTTAACATATGTTGATATTCTACTGTGATAGTGAGATAGATAAAAATTGCAAGGCACTTCTTTTCATAATTTTTTCTATTGTATGATTATCTGAGATAAAATTCCTATATTTTATATTCCTGTATATAAGATATTTAATATTTTCTTTTGATAAAGGATGCTGCGTGAACAGCTGAGCTATACCGTGTTTTTAAATTAGAAGTTATTAGACGTTAGTTTATGTGAGATATCTGCTTTTGTAATTTTGTTTTATTGGTCTCGTTTTATTTATGCAATAAAACCTTATCTTTATATTCTTATTATGTCTATGCAAAATGCACGATACGAGTAAAACATTCGATAATTTGTCAATAATTAAGACATCACATGAGAAACTGTCGAATCAAAGACAAATACATTTCTTTGTCAAAAAAAAAAAATGAATCCAAATAAAATTTCTAGTAAGTACTCGCACAGTAAAATCTTCGAAATAGGACGATTCGAATAAGTTTTGTTAAAAAAGAAACAAGCTACTTAAGTGCCTTACCTGTAAACTTTGAATATGCAAACATTTGTTTCATACTGTCACAATTTCAGACTGATTTTATTAATCTGCTCGTTCTGGACTGGCATTGGATGTCGCAACAGAGCCGTCGAGTCCTCACATCGGCAATCAAAAGTTAATACTATGTAGAAACATTAGTATTTTTATATTCTTATATGCCTATAAAATGCGTGGCGCATATCAAAATGAGATTTCTCTAATAAAAAACGAGCTTAGAAAAATATTGCGGTCGAAATCAAGACCCTAATCGTGTGAGTCACTAATAAAAAAAGTTTTATAAATCATTTTGGCACTCGCGTAACAATGAGGAGTCGTTTCCTTCATTTCATACGTCAGTACACAAACGCATATTCGATCAAGGTTGCTGTTGTTGCATTTGCGCTTGCATCACAGCCAGCAATTCTTGCATGTGTCGTATTTCTGCTTCCTTCTCTTGCAAAATGCGATCCTTCTCTGACACAGTGCTGTTCTTGTCGGGTTCTGTGATACTGCAAAGAAAGAAATGAAAGTCGAAGTAACACTCAAAAATACAATATCATAAAATGAAATATTTGTACTCACGTTGTTTGACGTCGGGGCGGCACTGGAGCTCCCTTTGCCAATCTTTCGCTACGGTAATTCTCATAATGTACTTCTTGCGTTACCTCCTGTAAATCTTGCATATGCGTGCTATAAAAAAAATATATATCAATAATGTATATCAACATAAACATCATAATAAAATAAATATCATAATAAAACAACAACTTACATCAGCATTGTCCTCAATTTGATAAAATCGCAATGATCCGGATTCTCTACTTCGACAACACCCCATGGATACAGTCGACCACGTACTCTCTTTCCTTTGACCTCAAGCAAGGTATTTGCACCACACACTGCGAATGGGACAGCTTCTTTCAATTGACGTACTTGTTCCTTGTAATCCTCATCCTCGTCACTATCACAGTCCGGTAAAGGATATATTTTGATTCCATTGCCTTCAATCTCCTCCATAACTCTTTTTTTCAGGCGCAAGACTTCTTTTTTGGTAAGTACATCAGCTTTCGCTATTACAGGTACTATATTAACTTTATTATGAAGTTGCTTCATAAACTCGATATCCAATGGCTTCAACCTGATCAACAAGAGGGAAAAGAAGAATCGATTATATTATTTGCTTCACATTTTATTAGGTGTTGGAATTAATTCGTAGCGTTTTTAATGAAAGAATGTTATTTATTTCACATGAGCATTAAAAAATACATTAATGAAAGTACTTCCCATCACTTGTAAAACGCTACGAATTAATTCCAACACCTAATAACTCTAAATAATTACTTTAATTTTAACAATATGTACCCATGGCCAAATGGAGAGATGAAATAGAAACAACAATGTATTCTATTATCTACGATATTCCTCCTGTTTAGACCACTTTCGTCACGAAGAAATCTCTCAAACTGATCATCTATATATTGAATAATAGCTCGGAAACTATCCGTGTTATCAATTGCATCTCCATAACCAGGTGTATCGACAACTGTTAATCTAAGTTTCACGCCCCTTTCTTCAATCTCAACCGTTGAAGCATCAAGTTTAACAGTTTGATTTGTTTTCTCTATTCATAAAAGATATTTCACAAATAGATATTTTAATTACATAGAAATTTGTAAAAATCACACGTTTGCATGTCACATGTGTGAAATAAAGTAAATAAAAATAATAAATAAAATTACCGACTGCATCAGGAATTATTCGCTCGGGGTACAAATCTGTGAGAAACAAACTGTTTACCAAGGTGGACTTTCCGAGACCAGATTCTCCCACAACCATAAGTGTGAATTCAAAGCCTTTCTTCACAGATTTCCGATGCACTTGATTCGGCAAATTTGCGAAGCCCACATACCCAGGTGTCTCCAGGCTCGCAAACTGGAAAAGAATGTTCCAGAATTATTTACAGTATCTTTAGAAGTATCTTTAAAAGATTTGTTTCTTTGATATCCATTTTTACCAATATAGATTAATTTTAATTTTGAATCCTATTCACTCTTCAGTTTTTTCTAATTCTAAAAATTACAAAAAGACAAAGAATAAGTCAACCCAAGATTAAAATTAATTTACATTAGAAAACAGCAGTTTTGCTAATGCCTAACCATTTGTAAGCTACTATAGCCTATTGTATCATATTTTATGCTTATCTTACTCTGTTAACATATAGTCTTTTTCAGAGTTTTGCAATAAACTAAATTAAATTAAATTAAATTAAAAACTGAATTAATTGTCGTTAACTGAATTTATTTTGCAGCATTCATCTTTCTTTCCTTTCTGTCCACGTTCGAAAAAAAAGTATTGAAAGATTTGTTATTGTTAATAAATGTAATTACACTCTACCATTCAATGTTGGCTCTCAAATTGAAATTCAAATTAATTTTGTTAGATTTACTTATTACAGCCTACATTTCCAATTTTGTTATTACGAATAATTACCATGAATCCAGCGATCAATACTTTTCATTTACCAACTTTTTTTCATATGCAAGACTTAATTAAGTCTAATGGCAGGCATTACGATTCATGTGATAGGCGGAGGCACTTACCGTTTTCACGCTCTCGCTTGACATTTCGGACGCGTGAATCCGTAAACAAGCTCTGTATCTCTACCGAAGGTCGCGGTCAATTCTAGACCGCTATTTCTAGACCGACACGGCCGTGAGTGAAAATGTGTGGCAAGACGCGGCGGCAGAACGCACGGATACGCGTCAATACGCGTGCACGATGGGGAAACAGGTTACTTCGATTTCAATCGTATCCGACTTCGAACCGCATTGTTGAACTCAATATCACTCGATACGTGGCACGTTTCGCCGCGATTTAATCAGCTACGGTAGCTGCTGAAAGCGTCGCGTGGTCGCACCGTGTCCAGGCACGACGGCGAGTCGGGAAAGTCTCGAGGGCGGTGCAGTGCAGATTGTACAGGATATCGCGTTGTGGGATAGGAAGGGAGGGGAGACACGATGAATCGAGTTGAGGCGTGGCAACCGAACAGCTGAACGGCATTCCATTACGTTCTCCCAAAAAGTCACGTTGCGATCTTGTATATCGACCAGAGTGGTCCACGGTGATGTATCGACATTAGCAAAAACTATCAATTAAATTAAAATATATATATGTATGTACAATTTGTAATAATGATGAATCAATAAATCTCATACATACACACTACACAAAAAAAATTGTTTTACTCTTTAACATATTATTTATATTTATTATATTTAAGCACACAAAAAAATTCAATGTAAATTTTATATATTTATTATTTATTATTTATATCTGTTATTTAATATATCTGTTATTTAAGCAGACGGAATTCAATAAAGAGATACAAGGCGCGTTTACAAAATGTTAGGAATATGCATTGCATATTATTCACAAACATCTCGCTTATTTACTTTACTGTAACTGATTTCACATACTCTAATAGTCTAATATACTGCACAGATACGAGGCAAACAGCTACTTTATTCAGGAAATATTATCATATACAAGCATTGTTTTACATAATATTTATTATTATTTCGAGGTTTCATTTTTTATTTTATTTGCTATTCTCACGACGTTTCTCGCAATTCCTCAACGTCACTGTTAGCACTGGTTAATTTATTACATAATTATTAATATATAATAATCGGCGCATTCCCTTTATTCGCTCCCCGCAATGTAGAAATTTGTTGAATCACTCGCATGTTATACTTCACAATTCTTCATCATTCTGGTCGATTGGAAAAAAAAGAATGTTTAATAATATTAAACAATTGTATGCTATTATCGTAACGAACGTATGCCTTAACGAACGATTGATACACAATGATCAGCGTTGTACGGTATAACGTAAAAATTCTATGGAAGGAAACGAAACTTAGTGTAGTCGCCACTTTCCTTTGTACTTCTTTAAACCCGGGCTTAGTCTCAAGTACAGATAAGAAATACTAGCGTTAAGATGAAATATACATGCTGTGACATTTTATATTTGTGATAGTTTGTACATGTATCCTCAGTATTATTACAGACACAAAACTCAACATTAAATTGACACGAGTATTAAAATGTACTCAACTGCGTAGCATCTTAACAATCATTTATGTATATAAATCGCTATCACTATTGGAGCATGCATTTGTGCATACACATTTTTCTCTTTATGTATATTGTAGTTACAAGTACTCTATTTTCATTGAGAATCGAGAAGTTAATTTATAAATACAAAAGATATTAGAAGAAAAAAGATATTTATTCTTGATTAAAAATGCGCAAAGAAAAATCTTAGAATTGTAATAGATTTATGTCTGTAGTGTATATATATATATATAAATATATATATATATACATCCTTTGCGGGTGACACCCCTTGTAAGAATTAAAAACAAAAGGGTATTTCCTGATTGTGAATGTTCGAAGAATCACCACTAGATTTTTAGGAAACTATGAGGGAATCTTAGATCGATTTTAAAATTTTGTGTCAACAATGTTTCTTTCTCCAATTTCCTCGGGGAAATCTGAGACTATTGATATCGTTAATTTTACTTGTCCAGCTGCATTTTCAATTTTTCTTCTCGAGGCTTTGCACCTCCATAAATGGAACTTGTTTTACTTGATTCCGCAATTGAATTCACAGGCTCTTTAACAGTCCTTGGCTGGAGCTCCAAACGTTTTCTTCCAGTAGTGTCTAAAGTAGAAAAAAGTGCTAAAAATTAAATATGTATAATATATTACTTAATGTATATACACTTATTCTCGAGATTCTAAATAATTTAGAGATAGAATAATTGTTTTATTAAATAAGAAATTCGATTTTCGGTCATTCTACAAATATCAGAAAGAATTTTTTTAAGTAGAAAAATGTTCTTCTGTGACAAGAAATAAATTTAAAAAACATAGATCCAAAGTTATTTTGTGTGGTTCTTTATTTCGAATAAAGCTTATATCTTCAATATAATAGAAATATAATAAAAATATAGTTTTTGGATATCATTGTTATAAATTCGTATAAAAAATATGTAAATTATAGAAATGTTCTTATAAAATAATATGTGATTCCATGTAAAAGCAGACTTATAATCGACAAATTTCAGATTCGATTCCGATTTTTATTCCATGCTTGTATGCTTTAAAAGACTGATTATGGAGTTAAAAGTTAGTTTTAAGTTAAGTATCAAGTGATATAGTATAAAATCCATTTTGGGAACAATAAACTACAATACATTAAATAAAAAACAAATTAATAACATATACACAAATATATATTCTCTTCTAGAATTTCTATTGTAGTGAGGAGCACAATATTATAATTTAATAAAAATCCTAGAAGAGAATTAAAATATGTATTTATACATTACTTTATTTTTTATTGTATTTAATGTAATATAGTTTATTAGTTTAGTGTTCCTAAATGAGTTATATATGCATATATATATATATATATATATATATATATAAATACACTAATATCAAGAGACAATGTCTCGTGCCAAGTTGTATACATACCTGGGGGAGGAGCATCTTTGTTATAAGGGTCATCTGGGAAAGGTTTTCGGTCTGAACCACTTCCCCGAAGTGGAGGTTTATTAGTGTATGACCTGCTAGACGTACTTCGCGACCAATCACGATTTCCACCTGTGTCGTCGTTGAATTGGCCGTAATTGCCTCTATTACTTCTAGAATCCCATCTATCGTTACCTTGCCTACTACCTCCATGTGGGCCTCTATCACTGTATCCTGTGAATAAACGTTAAGAAACTTTATCGCCAATATTTATAGCAAATTAAACATTTATGATAGAGAGAAAATTAGTTCAGCATTATAAGCATTAGTATTGTTAGTATATAAATACAAAATTTACATTGCATTCTATTATTATCAAATATAAAAGCGTATAGTGTTTACTTGAATATGAGGATTTACTATCAAAATCGTCGCCGTATCCACTACGGCCGGAATCTCGTCCTTTGAATCCACTTCCACTGCTACTGCCCCCACGACCTCTCCTATCGAAGCCACCACCACGGTCATTTCTTTTTCCTTCTGCTACGTCGATCTTGATCAAACACTTGTCTACTTCTACCGCTCCGTCCATTTCCAATGCTGCCTCCAGATCAGCCAAGTCTTCAAACTCGACATAGCAGAAGCCCTTAAATCTATAAATACAAAAAAAATTTTTTTTAATCAATCGATATATACAGTTTTGCCTCTCCAATCCAATTAATACATACTTATCGGTGTCCCTATCTTTAACCAATCTGATGACTTTGACATTAAGCTTCTCAAAGATTTTGTCAACGTCACCTTGTACAATTCCATTCGGTAAATTTCCCACATACGCAGTATATGGTGGTTCAGTTGGTAAAGGTTTTCTACTTCGATGAGTTGGATAATCTCTGAATAAAGAAAAACATCTTGACAGCTATTTATCTTCATAAATATAAAATATATTAAATTATTGGGGCTAGAGAAAGCAGATTTGTAACTGATATAAAATTCTTTAATATGATTAGTCTTATCATTTATTTCTCACTAGATTTAAACATATTTAAACTAATGGTATTAAAGAATTTTACAATTAAAAAATTACTTTCTCTATTGAACACATTTTATTACTATTGTTTGTTATTTTGAAATACTATGTACATACGTTTATAAATCATTACGTCCAATTGCAAGGTAGTTGTATAGATATTTCTACATCTTTTTCATTCATATGTTATTAGCTATGTTAAATTCTCTGAAGAAAAGACTTTTCATCTCTCCCAATAAAGTCAAATATTATTATAAATATACATTAAAATAAATCTGTATCAACGGCATTCGACTGCTCTCTAAAATCGCAGATATATTCAAATGCTAATACATACGTTTTATAGCTGAATGGACTTATACTTAAAGTGAAGTAGATATGTTTGACATTTGACAAAAGCGAAAAGTTAAGTTCTAGTACAATCCAGTGCAACAATAAAACAAAACTATTATACAAAATACATAAAAAAAATTACAAATTTGTTCTGTTTCTTTTAATTATTTACACATTTCAGCCGAATGCATTTTCCAAGTGAGAAAGCTCGCCAATATCCATCTAGGCACGCGCGCGCGCGCGCGCACGCATATTGTGTATGTGTGAAGCGAGAAGAATGTTGTGTATCAAAGAAGCAGGTTGACATGAGACACGATAAACCGAACACGCGAACGCGACGGCGACGGAAAACGGAGTTTTCGATAGCACACTCGGGCACTTCATCAAGAAACGCGATGCCGCTGCACATCGCATAATCGCGCCTTGCTGTCGCGATCCTCCTTCCCTCTCTGTCTATCACTATCTCTCCTTCTCTCGTTTCCTCTCGCGGCGTGCACCGCACGTGCATCGTTCTCCGAGGACGGCTCCGCTTCGTCGCGTCGCGCCGCGTCGTCGATGTTCCGAGATCCGCGGATCCGGATGGGCCCGACCGGCCAAAATAAAGCCGCGTGTCGCGGCGCTTCGCAAGGTGTTGCGCTTGCACTCCCGTAACTCACTTAACCTTAAAACCGGGGAATATACGCGCAAGGAACGCACGCGTCCCGGACGGTTCGATCCGCGGCACGTGCGTCCCGAGGCCACGGTTACCCGTGACCCTCCCGGTGGCGTGACACGACCGCAAACACGGCCGATACTTGCCTTGAATCGTCGTAACCACCTCGACCTGCCATATTGAATGCACGGAACTGACCGGGACCGCGTGAGTCGATTCAATCACCGTGCGCGCGGCACCATCGCGCCTTAACACTCGACAATTTATCAACGTGATATCTTGGACGTACGCGCGTCACTTCGCTCGCCGGGTGAATTTATTTGAATAAAACGATGACACGGATGTGTAATGATACGCGATACGAAGAGTACTTCAAGATCTAACTCGAGAGTTCATTCGGACGCACACGGCAACTCGACCAATTGCGCGTTCGACATGAGTACGGCTTCCACGAGACTAGACGACGCGATTGGTCGACAACCGTTCGATACGTTTTTGGAAAGAATTCATTCATTTTTCAATGAATAACATAAGAAATAATTAACGAATTGTATATAAAACTTGAAAATTTTGCTTTGAATGTCAGTTTAATTAACAGCTGATTGAATTAATTGGAATTTAATAGATGTTAAGGCTGCAGCAGAGATTCTTGCATAAAGGTACCTTTTCATGCTGACGCTCGACACTCATTTTTGGCGTCAAAATAAGTCACGTGATTAAAAATTGACGAATATCAAGCGTCAATTTCGATCAAATGATTTATTACTGAAAATGAGCATCAGCATGAAAAAGTATTACATAAGCGGATCAACTAATCAGAATCTTTCCTTTCCTCCCATTCCATGAAAAAGAAGAATTTCGATTGGTTGATTCTCTAAAGGTACCTTTTCATGTCGACGCTCGACATTCATATTCGGCGGCAAAATAAGTCACGTGATAATAAGGTACATTTTTATGTGCTGCTAAAATAAGCGATTGGAGTGACAGATTTGTCACTCATTATCCAGGGGGTTGAAATTTTGTAGTTTGAACAATTTCAACTACAAGTGTCAAACGCTCAAACACTATTGACAGTGCTGACATATGGTTAGTTTATGCTTCGATCTTAATCCTAAAATCCTAAAATTCAGTCAATAGGACTGCCAGTCTTAATTGGTTCTAACTGTATTCCATTAGCTGAATTTTAGGATTTTAGGATTAAGATCAAAGCATAAACCAGACAATAATGACTGCGTTCAGCAGAACACAACAGTTTTGCAATTATTTTATGATTCTCTGCTGAGATTGGACCATTTCTTTTGATCTAAATGCATAATCCAATCAGCGCGCAGATAACTTCTAACAGTTACAAAACAAACGTTCTGCTGAACGCAGCCACTGTAACGACCGTGTTGACTGATATAATCTAATTTATTCTTTTTTTTATTGATGATCCAGATAGAGGATTCGATGCAATAAGAATAATTTAATAACTGTTTAATTCAGTGTATTAATATTGCAAATGATACATGAAAAATACGAACAACATATCGAATCTGTCGCTCAAACGTCAAATTGAACACTTCTTGCCCTTTTTCATGTATAAAATTGTCGCTCTAAGACCGGGTTCACACCTTGACGAAAAAGCAGAAAGCGGAAAAGTGAAAGTCAATCGGAACTCGCAGGCAGTACATTTTGCTTGTCTGCTTCTGTCCTTTTCGCGAGTTCTGATTGGCTTCCGCTTTTCCATTTTCCGTTTTTCCCTCAAGGTAAGAACACCTAATAGTTTTGACAAAAGTGAAATCATGTGATCTGTTTTGTCGCTGAAATGGTCAGTTTGAGCAGCTTGTGAAAATGCACCTATAGAAATTAACGAATATCAAGCATCAATTTTGATCAATTTTGATTAAAACGAATATGTTATAGCTATGTTATTACATCCATCAAACTGATCAAACCAATGATACAAGCAGAGAGAAGGGATTGTTCGTTTTTGTCTAATTCACGTAGTATAAAAAAAGATAAAACGTGAACATTATCCTACGAAGTTTAGTACACGAAAAAGGCCGGGATGTTCAATCTCATGTGAAGCAAAGTGAACTGTGAACTGTCAAATGAACAAAAACAACATTCGACATTTGGTGAATTTATAGGCAGGGATTTGCTGAATTTTTTTTTGACCCACGGTAACCCTGTCGGAAACAATTAGAAAGATCAAGATGTCTGCTGCCATGCACGTACCGCGCGACACGCACATGGCGGAGATGGTTTCGGATATGTCTGTACAGCCAAAGATGGGTAGAACTTATTCCAATATATTGGATAATTTTAATCAGCTGAAGGACAACAATCCATCCGTGAGATTAAATGGCGGAGTTGCGCTACTGAATTATATACATAATACGGTAAATTACATTACGTTAACAACTAAGCTGCCTTCCACTTAATACTCACAATGCTCCTGGAATCATTTCATCTTTGTCGTTTCGAACGTTAAACAAGAACAAGTGATGCTCGCGATCGTTGCGAGCATTAAGTGGAACGCAATTCCAAAAGCACAATGCCAAAGCTACATATATGAGGCAGGAATGGAATCAAATCCAGACCTGATTATAAGTCTGCAGGCTGAACAAAGAGTCATACAACGCCTGAAGTTTTAATTGATAGAAAAAGTTATAATTCTTAGAATTAGAAAAAGATAAAAAGTTAGTTAAATCGAGATTAAAGTTGAATCACATTGATAGAAACAAGTATTAAATTGTACATTAAGAAGAAAGATCTTTGTATGAAATACTTGACAAATTGTTACATCTTAATGTATGATCTATCTTTACAGGATCAGAATGACAAAGAATTGGATCTTGCTTTGGTCAAGATGGTTGCCAGATTGGGATCTTCGTTAACATCTACCAGAACAGGCTTCTACAGTACCTTGACAGTTTTTCTGATGACGCATCCTGATACTTCAGTAGAAAAACTTTTATCCATAATGAATACTCAGTTGCATCCAGCTGGCAGTAATCTTAAAAGCGTAAGACCTAAAATTTTATTTTTATTTTATTTTATAGAAATAATATTTAAAGAAATACTGAAATTTTTCTTTATAGGAGAATGCTGATATATATATGGGACGTATATTGCTCTGTGGTGCTGTGATTAGATCCAAGTTACTTGCTCGGAACAGTGTTGAGATGCAACAACAGATTATGGAGATTCTGTTAAATGCTGGCAAGAAACGTAGTTATTTATCATTCATTTCCACTATGTTTCTCAGTGAGTTTATTATTCAGCTTGATATTGAATCTATCAAGAATGTTTGGCCAATTGTTGAGAAAGAAATTGGCAAGCCATGGTCCGAACAAACTTTGGATACATTCTATATGCTGCTGATTCTTAGGGACAAACATCCTTCGTTAGTTAACCATAAATTTTTAAAGCAACACTTAGGTATGACTGAGATAATTACCAAGGAGTCTATAGAAGATATTGTTCGACTATTAACGGTTTGTACTTAGCAAGACTTGAATAATCTTTCCTGTGTATTTCTATCCCACAATAAATGTTTGTGTGTTAAAATAGATTTTTAAATCTATTATAATATTTTTTTTACTTTTTAGGCTTTACTTCGAATTGTCTCTTATCAACATCCAGTGTTTAAACTATTTTGTGAAAAATTGGTAGTGACCGAATTTGTGGCAGACTTTTGGAAAGGCATTGATCAGAAATTTATAAAACCATCAAAGAGTGATGAATACATTGCTGTAGAAATGTTACGACTAATACTTCTTAATGTTACGGATAAAACCGTAATTCCTTCGTTATTATCTCCAAATCTTCTGCAACACATGTTAAAGAGATTTTCGATTTGTAAGAAGAATAGAAATGATGAAGTATTGATGGCATTCAGGAAAGTTTTACATTTGGTAGTGTCTGCCACAAAAGACGAAGATATCAAGACAAAAACACAGCTGAGTATATTGAAGAAGTTAATATTGCATCCTGGTGACTTAATGATAGAAAAAAAGACAGGTGTTAAGGTGATTCAAATAATTATGGGAAACTTGAGGATAGACGGTATTAAGAAGTTGAGCCAATTATATAGAGAAATTACAGAAAATAAGGCGATTAAAGAAAGAGAAGGTACAAAGACGGAATTTTGGACAAATGCCGAGCGAAGTTACACAGCACAGCTACTAACAAAGTAAATATAATTAGTATTAATAGTGTAAATGATTTGATATAACGAACAGAGATTAAAATATTTTAATATTTCTTACTGCACTAAATATATTTCTTTCCATTAGATTAATGGGTCGTCCAGAAACATTCTTGGATCAAAACTGGAGACTTGAACAACTGATATTTTTATTTAATTATGGATTGTGTGAGGTGTCAGATGTTGGAATAGAACTAGCACGTAAGTATAAGCTACATGTATCTTTTAAATTATTGTGAGCTGAAATAAATTTAATTATTATTTTTAGAACAATTTAAAGATTCCTTTTATCGTGCTCTGGATTATAAATTACCAAAATTGGATAATGCACGAAACCTGTTAAGTGCACTTGTTCATAATTTAGATTCGAAACTGCAATCCAATATGATCAGATTACGATCGCCATTAAATGACGCAGCAGCCGATGCTTGGAAAAAAGTGACAGACTTGATCGAAAAACTAGAGAAAAATACAAAACATTCAGAAGCCTTACCGATATTTCATACGATGAATTTGCACATGGGTTTACAATTGTTCTCAGATCCTGAAATGGCAATTATGTCGATTAATGAACTTCAATGTTGTTATGAGAGATTAAGTAAAAAATCCAAGAAACATAAAAAGCTTAATAACACAGTTACTGAAGAAGAACCGGAATGGGTCGAAGTAGTAGTGGATCTTTTGTTATCTCTTTTATCCAAGAACGACCATTTATTCCGTTCATTAGTTGGTTGTGTATTTCCACACATCTGTTCGTACCTAACTCCATCTGCAGTCCATCAGATATTGGCCGTAAGCTTTTGTTTATATAATTTTTATAAGATTAATCTGTTTCTATATATAATTGAAAAGTATGGAATGTTTGAAAAAATTGTGTAAGTACACATGTTACACTTTATTTCAGGTATTAGATATTAAAAATACTCAAAAGACACTCACTACAAAGCAAAATGACGATGACGATTCCTCTGGTATAGAAAGCGAATCAGATAATGAGGAAGATGAAGAGGAGGAAAGTGTTTCAAATGACGAAGTTTTATCGAAAAGTGAATCTGAGTCTGACTCAAGTAAGAATGAGGACGAGGATGAGGATGAAACCATGACCGATAAATTGAGAATAGCGTTACATCAAGCTTTGGGTGATGCTGCAATGAAAACCGATGATGAGGATATCGACGTAGATGAAATAGATGAAGAAGAGGGCAAACGATTGGACAAATCGTTAGCAGCAGCTTTTAAAGCTTTTCGAGAGAATCAGCAGGCTCGCTCTAAAAAGCAAGGAAAGACGAGTCAAGCATTGATGCATTTCAGAGCTCGCGTTATAGATCTGTTACAGATTTATCTAGAAACTAGCCCGTCTATGGCGATTACTCTAGATATGATTGTGCCACTTTTCGCTCTGTTGGAATTTTGTATAAAAGATCCGCATCAAGAATCACTCGCGTATAGAATTCGGGCTTGCTTAAAAAAGTTATCAATGGTGAAAAAGTTTAAAGATACAACGAATGTTGATGAGACTTTGTTAACGACAGTGTTAAAGGTAATTATTTGTAATGATTAAGTTTGTATCATATTTGCCGATTAAATGATATATAATATGTCTTTTTAAGGCTTTGATCGAAAAAGGAGAGCGTTCTGCTTCAGTCTGTCAAGAACTCAATGATAAATTAGCAGAATGCTGCACCTTCCTTGTAAGATGCGCGCAACAAGCTAACTTGTCTACTGAAAATATTGTAGAAATTTATGGTAAAAATTTAACTGCATTCTTTAAGCAGAGAGACTGTGTGCTTTCGCATATGTTGTTTAAGGGTGTATTACAATTGTGTTGGGAAGATAATTGGCAGCTGGCGCTTCTGTTGGTATGTATTTAAAATGACTATTAATATTTTCCAATATCTCGTTTAAAATACATCTTGCTTTATAGAATATCATTTGATTGTTTAGGTGGATTTTGCTTTTGATAGCAGTATTCGATACTTTCGTAGAAATCAAGCACTTGAATTGTTACTAATTTTCTATAATAATAACCGATTACTGAACATGAGTACCAAGTACATCGACGTGAGAATGAAATTAGAAACGACACTTTATAAAAATACTATAAATACATTTAAAGAGACATGTAATCTACATGTGAATGATGGACAGTCTACTTTGTGTAATGTTAGTGCGCAGAAAAATGTTTTACAGAAGTTTATTGGACATCTTTTGATGCTATTGCGCCTTGTTCACGCACGATGTTTGACAAAAGCATGGGATTGGCAAACTGTTAAAATGGCATTAATAAATTACAGAAGCCAATATAGCCTTTCTGGAGATACAAAAATTGCCTACAACAAGCTGGCAGCAGATATTGGAGTACCTCTCAATTTGTAGGTGGAATAATTAATTTGATTTTCAATCTTGTTTTTATGTTTTACACACACACACACACACACACACACGCACGCACGCACGCACGCACACACACGCACGCACGTACATACGTACATACATATATATATATATATATATATTTTTTTTTTTTTTTAACTTGTCATGTTTTTTATATTATTTGATATAATTTGTCATTAGGCCATCAAAGAAGGATAATGTTAAGTTAAATAGTTCGAATGATACTGTTTCACAAAGTAATGGCAAACAAAGCATTATCGGATCTCAAAACGGAAAAACAAGTGATTTGGAAGAAGAAAAAGAAGAAGAGGAAGAATTAGAAGAGACTGTACATAGTAATAATGAACAGAAAAAGAGAAGAAAGAATAAGAATAAACAAAGGGAGAAACAATTACTGAAAAAAGAAGCGCGTGAATTACGCGCAAAAGTTATGTCTCAAGATATAAAACCGTTTAATTTTAGCAGTGTCAGTTTACCAGAAAATGAAGACACGACAGAATTCATTCAAAATGGGAATTTACATGACCAGTCTACGAATTCAAAAGCATCACAGAAAAGAAATCAGATGGAGGATGATCGTGAATCCAAAAGAAGAAAACGTATTAATCCTGTTTGATAGAATTTATAAACTTGTAAGAATAAAAGATGATAAAATATGCATATAGCGCGAAAATTAAGAAATGTTTAGAGTAACGCCAAATAATTATTCATACGTGAAATAAAAGGTCTGTGTACAACTGTAATTATTACTTTTTGTTATAAATGAATCACTGATGCATTGATTATTTAAAAATTTATATACTGATTTTACGTAAAAAATACGTATTGATTCTTCTTTATCTCTTTAGTTGATTAAATAGTATAAAAATAAATATACGGGATCAAATTGGTCTTTGGTTGATACGAAGTCCAAGAATAAATAAATTATTTTTAGAATTATCATTTTAATCATAATTATGTTATGTACATTGTTATTTCAATTGGCTTTATCAGTTGTAATTTCTGACGAATATTTATGACTTGGAATAATTTACATTTACACAGACAAATTTTTATTATTTGATTATGTTTTTTATTTTGGATATGTGTGTATATATGTATACGCACACATGCACGCATGTATATATATACACATGTACATATCATTTCTCTTTAATTACATTTATTTATCTTAATAAAATTATCGTAATAACAAGTTTAAACACATCCTAAATATTTTTTGTAATTATTAAATTATTATCCATATTTTTTTTTTAAAACTTATTTCATATAGTGTTGTACAATATTTTTTTATAGTAAATAGTCCTAGTAAATTCTTTGTACAGAAAATGTATATATGAGTTTCATTATTCGTGAATATTTTAAAATTGATCCATGGGGCTTTTCAAAGTTTGACTTCTTTTTCTATATTCCAAAGCTGATATTCATAATTTTGTTTTTATATTAAGACCATCTTTTAACTAATCTTACTATCGTGAACCAATCACAAAGCTATATTAGCATCTTAAGACATTACGAAATAGCAGCCTATGAATAGTTTTTAGTGTTCATTAAAATTGATGCCATTGTCGATTGGTATTAATTAACATCAGTTATAACTTGTTTTTTCTGACGATCGACCATAACTGCACGATCATTCATTACTAAATTGTGTAAGAATGTAAAAAAGACAATGCATTGAGATAACAATCGTAATGTTACTAGTCCTTTGTTGAGCTCGATAAATAAAATAGAGCACGCGCATTCGAGGGGATAGTGAATTACTAGATCTCTCGTTTCTGTGGAGCGGGAGAAAAGGTTGGCGTCAGCCAGCGAACGAGGAACTGGCTGATTGAGCTGGCTCAGATCAGTCTCCTTCCGAACCGAAAGAACATTTCGCTGCGATATGTTGCACGTGCTAAAGAGATTTCATTGTCTGCGACGCTACTCGTCTGTCGCTTTGCCGGCACCGGATACAAACCCTCCAATTCTGTACACTGGTGTAAGTACGATGATATAACAAAGAATGCATTTATCATGAAGTGTACTACGTAATTTCATGTCACGGTCTCTGATACGAATGTAGTGTTTGTGCCAAATTCTTTAAAATTCTCATGAGCTTCGAAAAGAGTAAAAATAATATATTAATGGAGAGTGGATAAAAACGTTAGTAAAAGCAAAATAGAGGTTTATATGTTGTGGATATTTTTGGAAACCTATTGATGGACCTCTCAATCCGTTCGGAAAACATTTCCGCTGTTATTCTAAAGACTCTTTCAGCTTCCCATCCTTCGTAAATAATCAGTTTATCTTTGTTTAACGTATAATACGTACCTTTCATGTTTTGCGCATTTCTTTTCTTTAATTTATTTACAACATTATACGCAATAGTTGTATATAACAATTTATATACAATTTATTGTAAATATACAACTTTCTAAAGATGTTAAAATATATGTAAAAATTGCTTAATAATTTTTATATACTTGTAAATGTAATAAAAATTAATCCAAAACACAAAAGATGTATATATGTAATAAAAATGCTAAAAATAAGGGTTAATATTCAATTAAAATGATACTTTGGTAACACTTGGATGAGAATCTGAACATGGTTTAAGGCTTGAATTATAGATAGGATTAAATGTTCTAAAAGATAAAAAGTAAGTTGAACCGCAAAATTAAAATTAATCTACACTTCTGATAATGGATATAATGGGAATTTATCTTGCGAATCGGTTGAGTGCCAATGCATTTCTACCAGTCATCCTGAATTTCACGCGAACTGCATATGTTAGCATATATTAACGGAAATGTAGCAACGTTTGTCAAATTTAAGAATCGGTTATGCTATTCAAGTGAAATTAGCGGCGGAAATCGAGTGATATACAGTATCAATTAATTGACCGATGGAACTTCGATATTGATAATTATGGTAAACATATTTTCTAACATTCGTGACCTTGTGCCACGGAGACAATTTTACGAAAGTCACACGCACAAAGTTAAAAGTTTACAACAGTTTGCAAATGCCGTCAAATAAATACTAATTCGCAGCAACTGTAACTCGAAGACCGTTGGCGTCAATTTAATTCCGAATTTACTCAATGATTAATTTGTTCAGTTATCTCTGTACTATTTTGTTAACGTGGATGGAATTATGTTGTTTAAAATGTAGAAAGAAAAATTAAATTAAATGAAATTAAATCAGTTCTATGTATAAATTAAGAATTTTGCTTTAAATTGAATTAATTACTAATTAAGTTAATCGGAAATTGGTCAAAGTTATCTTTAATTTGCTCAAAGGATAAAGATTATTGTTGTTTTTTAAGTCTTGTGTCCACAATATTAGAAATTATTCCGAGATCCCGGACGGATATTGATCAATTTTTTCTTCGACTGTAAATGGACTTCAATTTCTTTCATTGTGTGGTGTTTTTTCCTTTCAAGATAAGATTCACTAAAATAATTTGATAAGGCTTGATATGATAAGGCTTGATTATTTGCAACTGCTGATCTGTTGTTAACATTAAAGCCCTTGAAACATAATTCGTCAGATTTCACTTAATTTCTATTTAATTTATAATTTGTAGCTCCTTGTTCTATTTAATTTAATTCACAATTTTATATTTTTGATTTATAATTTAATTTAATATATAATTTTTTACTTTCTATATTTTTCTATTGCTAGTTTATTAAACCTATTTTCTATTTTCTGTTTTTCTATTTCTTGTATTTTAATTAAATTTATATTTTATTTATCACATTTATTTTGACGAGTGTATTTTAATAGGTAACAATTAACGTATGCGTTTTATATATATAATTCTTCAATCAAATTTGAATTCTAAGCTACATAATATACGTTATGTAAATTGCGTAGGTATAAGCAAACAACTGTATTATTAGGGAGTTTTTACGTGAATTCACGTGAATTAACTCATGTTATCCTTTTCTTAATTAGTTATTAAAAAAAAGATACCTGAAGAACCTAGGTGACCTTAGTATTCACCGTATCTAGATAAACGTATTTTAGAAAGTCTAAATTGTTATAAATAAAAATCTGTAGAATATAAACAGATTTTTTTATGATCACATATGTTTACGACTTTCATTTTACAATGTAATAGCAATTTCATTTTTCAATGGTAATAGCAATCGCATTATCTAATCGAATTTTTGTGAATTTTTTAAAGGAAGCCTGAAATGTATTTCCCGGGGATCGAAATCTAGAGATTAATGGAGATTTTAGCATTTGCTGATAACAACTATAATTTATATAAGCAAAGATTCGAATACTTTCTTTTGTTCAACATAAGTAAAATAATTTAATTTCTGAAAAGTCAAACTTCTCTATATTATTCTATATCTTATTGTAAGAAACTGTTATTCTGTATAGTATAAAAAGACAAGGTTGGAATGTTTGATATATGCACATATTCAATTAACTTAAAAAATGATAATAAATAAGAATCTATTAATATTAATAGATGTTAATAACATCTATTTGCAAATATTATATAATGTGCAAATATTACATCATTTATAATATCCTCTAATCTTGATGTGAATTAATCGTAAGCAATAACGCGAAGTTAGAAACGAAGAATTTATTTTTATAAGCTTTATATCTTGTATATATGTAACATTCTTATCAACAACAAAACAGAACTATATGTATTATGTATTTTTTTTTGTGCTACGATAGATAAGAAACGCATTACAAGAGTAATATGTTGCATAAAAGAGTAATATGTTGTATTTCACTTCGTTTCAGATATTCATTAATAATGAATGGCACAAATCGAAGAGCCAGAAGACCTTCCCTACCGTTAATCCCACTACGGGCGAGATAATCGCTGAAGTACAAGAAGGTGATAGTGCAGACATTGATTTTGCGGTACAGGCTGCTAATAAGGCTTTCAAAAGAAATTCACCATGGAGAACAATGGACGCTTCTCAACGGGGAGTTCTCTTGAACAGATTGGCAGATTTGATCGAACGCGATCAGAAATATATTGCGGTAATATGCAATATCGATACTTGATATATGCAAGAATTAGAATTACCGATCAAATGATAGATAATCTTTAGAAGTCAAACTATTCGTGCTTTTACGATACCGTTTTCTTTTAAATTAATAATTAGCAAAGAGATAATTAGGATAAGATATTTTGCGAATATTTTTTCTTAAACGAACTAATATTAACAGTAACTAACAATAATCTATACGTAAAAAATATAATTATTTATTCAATCAATTATTTCTCGTAATTGTGTGTCAGAAATGTTAAAGTGTTTTTTTCTTATACTGCGAACATAGTAATTTATTACGCGGTATTTCTATAATCGTTTTCTTCATTAAAAAATTTAATAAATATTTAAGTAGCATGTATCTTTTTATCGAATTTTACTTATTTATTTAAAAAAAAAATTCAGAATACTTTTAGAATAAATTACCATAAAACTTTTCAAAGATCAAAAACTATTCCCTGGTGAAAAAATTTCACTGAAATTATTTTACGTTTTAGATTTTAGAATATTTAAACGAAATTGCTGAAAATTTGCTGAAATTTCACTGAAAGTGAATTTTTCATATTTTTCAGCTAACATATTGAAAAATCGCTGAAATTTCTCTGAAGATTGAAATTTTTCTGAAATTTTGCTGAAAATGAATTTTTCAATTAAAAATCGCTTAAATTAAACTAAAATTTTTCTAAAATTCCGAAATTTTGCTGAAAAGTGTTCTAAAATGTGAAATAATTTTACATTTCAATAAAATTTTTCCACTAGAACTTGGATCGAATAAAATTTATTGGAATATTCGGATCGTCCAAATTTTTTTACAAGCGAGCTAATTTATCCTTTCTTATAATTTCAGTCCTTGGAAACTTTAGACAACGGTAAACCTTATTCGTATGCGTATAATGTGGACGTGCTTATGAGCATTGCTGTGTTGAGATATTATGCAGGATGGGCTGATAAGAATCATGGCAAAGTAATCCCAGCCGATGGAAAAATATTTGCTTATACCAGACACGAACCAGTAGGAGTATGTGGTCAAATTATTCCGTGGAACTTCCCTATTTTAATGGCGGCGTGGAAATTAGGACCAGCTTTAGCTACAGGTAACTGCACAAATCATATATTTTATTATAAAACGTTGCTTTTTTTATTTCACTGTAATTAAAACGAAATCTTTGGAGATATAAATTCTACGGTATATAAAATGAGAATCATTATTTTATTCCTTAGGAAACGTTGTTGTTCTAAAACATGCTGAACAGAGTCCATTAACGGCTCTTTATATGGAAGCTGGATTTCCCAATGGAGTGGTTAACGTCGTTCCCGGTTATGGTAAAACCGGTGCAGCGTTAGTTACTCATAATAGAGTCGACAAAATCGCATTTACGGGTTCTACTGAAGTCGGTCAATTAATAAAACAAAATGCTGCAAGTAATTTAAAGAGAACTACGCTGGAATTAGGTGGGAAATCCCCTAATATCATTCTTAAAGATGTCAATGTAGATAAAGCAGTGGAAACAGCACATTTTGGATTATTCTTTAATATGGTAATTTATTTTGATGTATCATTTACGCATAGGCATCTCTTCTTTATTCTTTCTTTGATTCGTATGTCGCTTATTTTAAAATTAAATTTTTGTCAGGGTCAATGCTGTTGTGCAGGATCAAGAATCTTTGTTCAATCGAATATTTATGACGAATTCGTTGAAAAAAGTGCACTTCGAGCTAAATCTAAGACCGTGGGAGATCCATTTGATTTGAAAATAGAGCAAGGGCCACAGGTATATTTGAATTTTTACAAATTAGATGCTAATATCAATCGATATATAATTAATATCGTATTATTAATCTTATAATCAATAATATAACGATATTATTATTATATTATTAATATTGTTTTTTTAAGATTGACGAGGATCAGCTAAATAAAATTATGAATATGATACAATCTGGTAAAGATCAAGGCGCTAACTTGGTAACAGGTGGCGAACGCATTGGCGATAGAGGCTACTTTGTTGCTCCAACGGTATTTGCAAATGTTAAAGACGATATGACTATAGCTAAAGAAGAGGTAAGCATTCAAATTGTTTGTAAGACGTAATGTAACATATCGGAATTGAAATAAAATCTACATTCTTTTGATAGATATTTGGTCCAGTTCAGCAAATCCTAAAGTTCCATGATTTAGAAGAAGTTATTGAACGCGCTAATAATACCGATTATGGATTAGCTGCTGCAGTTTTAACGAATGATCTTAATAAGGCCAATTATATAGTGCAAGGTCTTCGTGCTGGTACTGTGTGGTAAGTTATTTGGAAATATTGTAAAGAATAAAGCCCTAAAAAAAGATACAAATTAATCTCATTATTAATTTTTATGCAGGATTAACACATATAATGCGATAATTCCTCAAGTGCCGTTTGGTGGCTTCAAAATGTCAGGACATGGCAGAGAACTTGGAGAATATGGTCTTGAAGCATACACGGAAGTAAAAAGCGTAATTGTTCAACTTGATCAGAAAAATTCATAAACGATCATCGAATTCCTATCAAAGAATCATTTTATAAGCATTTTGACATTTTTACAAGAATACACTGAAAAAAAACAAATGTGTTGTATAAGTAATTTTTAACGATATATATTTTTAACAATAAATATAAATAATAAAAATCTACAATAAATTAAAAATTTATTGTAGATTTTTATTGTTTAGCAGTTAAAGTTTTTTTAATTTATTTTATACAAAATTATCTATAGAGCATGAATATAATTTATATATTATGAATTATGAACACATACAAAACGATATTTGTAAGTTGCAACACGATAGTGAGGTTAGGTTAGGCACAAAGAAATAATTTATCGCACAA
>NW_011627203.1:239497-303790 GCF_000204515.1 Acromyrmex echinatior
AATGTTCATGGATATGGAATTTTATTGCAAACGTTTCTTTCCAGTGGATATATATCGTCTTCCAAATCCTCTTCCAAATATTTCTTGCAAAAACGAGATATAATACTTGCACCAAGCGCATCACTTATAATGTTGATTGTCGTTCTGAAACGATCGCTGCAAAATATATTTTTTTTTACTGCATAATAAACACAGAATATATTTATGAAATGAATATGAAATTTGTATGAAATATATTTGTAAATTTATGACTTTTCAGCTTAAACATAAACGATATCGTATTTACATGAACCAGTCGACAGCGATAATCAGTGAAACATCTTCAATGGGTACTCCTATAGAATTTAACACCATTATTAACATCATATAACCACCACTGGGTATACCGGCAGCGCCCACGCAGGATACCGTACATGTAACACTATAAAAATATTAAAGTTACAAAATTAAAGTTAAAGAATTAAAAGATTTAGTTCATATTGCTTCAAATTATACAGAATATTTCTCCAAAAAAGAAGACGTCGCAATTTAATCGCGTTCAGTCAGTTACTAAAATGTTTTAATCATTGACCTGATAATTATTATCTTCAACAATGAAAATTGCAGTCCACGTAATTGTATAATAAATATCGCCCCAATAGTTTCATACAGCGCTATTCCATCCATATTTATTGCTGCTCCAATCGGTATAATAAAATTTGTTACTTTGGGATTTATGCCGAGGTCTGCTAAACATTTTATTGTGTAAGGAACCGTGGCGGTGCTAAATTATATATTTAATTAGAACGTGAAATTTTGTCTTATTTGCATATCAATTTTTTTTATACCTTGACGATGTTCCAATGGCTGCTGCAAAAGACGGGCCAAGCTTGGATATAATTTTATACGGCGATCTACGCGTAATGATCCAATGAAGGAACGGTAGGATCACAAAACCCTGCAGTATTAGTCCAACGAACACTGTTAAGATATAAAATCCAAGATGGTTTATTATATCGCTAAAATCGTCTATTTCTAGCATTCGACCAGCGATAAGGGAAGTCACACCTACTGGTGCCAACCTAAATAAAAAAGTTTTATTATTCATGTGTAATCTAATATATTCTATATGTTACATATTTTTTATTATTGGATTATATTATTGGTTTATATTAAGAAGTTTCATACTTTAACTTGCGCAGCAACGTACAATGTTACCCATCTCATAATTTTCATCGTGACATCGGCCAAGGAAGTAAAAAAATCCGACAATGGCTTTCCTTTTTCACCTGTTTTTCCAATTGCTAAACCTATTAACAGACTGTAAAATACTAAACCCAAGACATTTGTTCCTACTACATATTCACTCGTTATGGGCCATTCTTCTATTGGTACTGTAACGAATTAAAAATATGCTTTCATAAAATGTACGTAATTTTTAAGTAATTACATTACAATTATCTTATATTTTCATTTTGTGTATAAACTTTCACAAATAGCTGAGAAGCATCATTTAAAATTTAATTTTTATTCTTACACTACTCACAAACCTGTATAAAATTGACACAAAATTAACTTATAAAGCTTCTTTTGTTATTTGCGGCTCCAAAAAGTATCATCTCAAAAATAAATTCTTTTTAATAACATTCTAAAAAAATCTAAAATAATTAAATAGACGAAGACGTGATTAGCAAGTTACAAACAATTTAATAAAATTGAAAAAAAGAGAAAAGCAAGCAAGTGAAAATATATGATGTCTAGTATGTGTTGCAGTACCTGATGCATTGGCTGGTTGTTCTAAAACGGTTTGATACTGTAATAAAGGAAATATTATAGTTTTAAGATTTTTAAGGTGCTGTAATAAGGAAAGAGACTTTTGAAAGAGAGATAATATAATCCAATATTAAAAAATTATATTATCTAATTAAACATACCTGATACATGCATGCACGTACTAAATTTTCGGGTATAAGATTACTGTAAGAAAAAAGTATATATGTATATATATATATATATATATATATATACATATATATATATATAAAAATACTCCTTTTATACAGAAAGTGTTTTTGAACTCCGCTAGAAACTATTAGGTATTTTTTAAACACACAAAATTACTTTTTTAAATCTATAGTACATATATCGTGAATTATAGATTGACAGCTTATAGTAACTTATTACATAAAATTAAAAGTAATATAAAAGGCTCTGTAGTAATAAGCAAAAGGTAGTATAAAAGAAGGGCAAAGAGACAATGACGCAAATAAAAAATTAATTCAGATAAGAAAACTTAATACAAAAACAATTAAAATACAATAAAATAAAACAAACGTTTCAATTTCAATTGAGTCATTTTCAATGCCATCATACAATAATATAAATGTCGTTCTAAATTAAAAATTAATACATAATCTTACAATATTCTTAAAATTAACAAATAATTCTTTCCTCTTTCGGTGTAATACGCTGTGAGTCATTTTTATCAAGAATTAACAAAGTCATAAGAAAGTTCTGGAAAAGTAACCGTATACAAAAAGAATTAATATTAATCATATAAAAATTAAAAATATCGCAGTTAGATTTTAATGTTCATTCCTAAATAGTAAATATAATGTCACGATCATATTGAGAAACCAGTTTTACTGTTATTGTATAACATTTCTGACAAACAAGATCCAAATATGAGTCTATTTTTGCAAGAAGCTTACCAATGCTTTTGACAACATTGACATTTCATCGATTTCTCGATTTTACTGTTCTTTCTGCAATAACTTTATTTAAATAAAAATAAAATTTATGTAATAAGTTAGTAATTAAATCTATATTATTGAGAATGATTTAAAAATGGACTTAAAACGTTTAAGTTAATTGTTATACAATAATAAAAAATGTATTGATGCACACGTAGCTGGCTCTGATTGGCATTTTTCTTGTTTGATTTATTGAATAACTATTTCAATTTAAAAACTTCGAAAACAAAATATTATTAGCATATTCAGGATTATATTAGCAAAAAGTAAATGTATATTTTAATTTACATATATAGTGAGGGCAAATCAATAAATATCCGTGTTTCAAGACAGGCGGCGTTGCTGATGCAAGTTGGCATTACCATCATGTACTACCATCTTTCAAACAATGCCATACAAAATTTCAGTGATTCATACAATAGTCTTGATTTGGCAACAATTCGTAGGGAGCGTGTCTGATGTTTTCCGATACAATGGAAAAAGAGCAATATCGATCCGTGATTCGTTTCTTAGTTTTGGATGGAAAAACATGCGAAGAAATAAAAACGAAATTGGATGCCGTCTATGAGAACTCTTCACCATCTATGACAATCGTCAGATATTGGTTCAAGGAATTCAAATGTGGTCGTTCGTCTGTTTTTGAGGAACGTCCAGGCAGCCCGGCAAACGTGCTTACTGAGGAAATCGTTGAAAAAGTCCACAACATCATCCTCGCTGATCGCCGAACGAATATGCATGAAATAGCAGAGGCCGTAGGCATGTCGTACCAAATGGCATGCATTATTTTGTATAATTTGGAATTGAAAAATCTGTCGACCCGATGGGTGCCGCGATTCCTCACGGTGAACAACAAGCGAATGCGGTTATCAATTTCAGAGTACTGTTTGGACCTATTCAAGCGCAATCCGAACGAGTTTTTCCGTCGAGTCGTAACCGTTGATGAAACATGGATTCATTACACACCGGAGATCAAGCAGGAGTCAAAACAGTGGACCTTATCCGACAAACATGCTCCGAAGAAGGCCAACACGGTCCCATCGGTTGAAAAAGTGATGGTCATTGTTTTTTGGAATGCGCAAGGCGTGATCTTCATCGACTACATAGCGAAAGGAGAAACTATCACGGGGCAGTACTATGCTGACTTATTAGGCCGATTCGATGTTGAATTGAAGAAAAAACGTTCCCATTTGGCGGAAAAAAAAGTGTTGTTCCATCAGGACGATGCACCGGCTCACTCCTCCGCAGTCGCCAAAGCCAAATTGGTCGAATTGCGCTACGAATTGCTGCCGCATCCACCGTACTCTCCAGATTTAGCCCCCTGTAACTTCTTCTTGTTTCCAAACTTGGAAAAATGGCTCAGTGGAAAGAAATTCACGTCGAATGAGGAGGTCATCGCCGAAACAAAGGCCTATTTTGCAGAGTTCGACAAATCGTATTTTTCTGAGGGGTTAGAAAAATGGCTGGAGCGTTGGAAAACGTGTATCCTCCTAAAAGGGGATTACGTTGAACAATTTTTGTGAAAAGCTTGCGTCTTCACTAACACTTATTGATTTGCCCTTGCATAATACTCAACCCGGGAAAAAATGTCGTATAAATGGACATATTTTATATATAATTATATATAATTAAATATAAAATATGTTAATTTTTTATATAATTACATATAATTACATTTTTATATAATTACATATAATTTTATATATAATTATATGTAAAATTTTTTCCCGGGAAGTTTATGATAATTAAAGAAGTATATATAATTAGATGCTAAAACATGCTATGCTTTCGTTATCATAACTAGATACATCGCCACTGTTACAATAAATATATTTTTAAATAATTATTTGTTAAGATTATGTGTGTGATACTATTATCACAAAAGAAGGCTTTGTAAGCCGAAACGTTTGTATATTGAATTATATTAAGCGGTAGTGGCGATGTAAATACATAAAAAATTTGTCTTATCTATTTAAATAATCTATTTAAATTATTCCTAAGCCATTTGTTAAAAAGCTCAAAGTAAGTCCGTTAAATTAGATGCATGTATCTTAAACGTGTATCTTAAAATGTTTCGAAATGCTCAAAAATAAAAATATACGTTAAAAGTTAGCTATACATCATATATTGACTTATATTAGCGCCATTTTGTTACGGCGAGCTATTAAACATATAAAATCGTTCCGTAGATATAATAATCCTTGAAATCCGTTATCTGATAGCGGAGATATTAAGAAAGGCTATAAACCACCTTTTCCTTTATTAATTTTAATATTGTAAAAAAAGTTTTAAAAGTATGACAGTATAAAGCTTATAATAATGAACATGCATTCATCATTTAATTACCGAAACATATCCAGAATTGTATCCACTGTTACAAAGGTTTTCGTGGACGTTGGTGTACTTATAGTTTGCTCGTCCCTCATTAATTCGCCCGGCCGTATTGTCTGAACAAGTACAACACATAAAGTTATTCCAATCGTAGTAGTCGTCAGATAATAGCACAATGCCATGAATCCAATAGGTCCTGTGTAATTATAACGGACTCTAAAGAAAGCAACTTTCGTTCCTTGTAATATTTTTCTATAGTTCTTCATGTAAAAAATGTTTTATGATATATTTAATTTATATCTAATTTTTTCTTTAATTTTCCTTTTTAATATAAAAATATAGTATAGTAAGTAAAAGTAAAGAGTTTGTGTATGTGTGTGTGTGTGTGTGTATGCGCGCGTGAGATTTCGTTAAGAATTTTGATGATTTAAAAAACTTACCAGATTTGGTGAGATTACAAGTGGCACTTACAATGCTAGACGTGATGAGTGGTAATATTAAACAATTTACCACTCTAAGAAATAGCTCTCCAAGAAATTTGATGTACATAATATCTCGTTGAGACCATGTTCTTCCGCTATAATTCTTAAGACCCAAACCGCACGACGTTCCAATAACCACACCGATCAATGTTATGATTATCAACTTATTTTTCGACAGCAAAAATATCAATGATATCAATTTAGACATTGTTGTTGATTTTGTAAAATACGCTGTACATAGGAATATAATTAAAAATTGTATTTTATAATCGGAAGAAGGGGGGGGGGGAAGCAACCTATAATTTAGCAATCTTTTTTAAGCGAAATTAGAAATAAAAAATTTTTGTTTAAAATGTTTTATAACTAGAATTAAAACACAATCCAAATTAAAGCTGTGCAATTAGAAGCTTATGTTCAAATAAAGATTATTTATGAGTAACAAAAGACAATTAAGCAAATGTTTAAAGTTTACAAATATTCGATTTAGTCTAATTAAGAATTATCTATTGTTAAATAATATGCTTTCATTATTTTTGTCTTATCATATCCTATCCTATTCTTTCTATATTTAAATTAAAATTTATTAAATTCAAGATTAAAATTCAAAATATTGAATAATTTATAAAATACTTACCTCATATAAATAAAAATGTGTTCTTTTCACAATGAAAAAAATTTGTTTACATTACAATAATATTCTAAAAAACAACTTGAGTTTGAGAAAATTCGAAAAATACTGAATGGTTGTACAAGAAACGCTGTCTTAAGAAGTTTTCCAAAGATATGTTATCTAAAGCAAGAGGTACCTTTATCAGGAAACAAACGTACTTGACGACGAAATAGGTACTGTCTAAATGTTGCAATTTACTTGTCTTTACTCACTATTTTCACACGTGCATAAAAGGAGTGCAATGGATGCCTCGAAGTAGAGCCTTTAGTCTTATAAGAGGTCTCGAAATTTTGATTAAGTCATAACTATATTTTTCATTATTTCTATCCAAATTAATTTCTGTCCAATTCAATTTCGCATATCTAAAATCATGGAATCTTTATTATTATATTTTAATGAATATTGGAAATGCAATCTTTTTGCTTAATCAAATAACTTTCGTATTTTATTTCCTCATGATAAGATTATCATAAGATTATACGTGCAATTTATCAATAGTTGCCTTACAATCATTGTAACTTAACAAGCAGTTATTATTTGAATACATTGACATTATTAAAGTTCAAATAATGAACAAAATAGTTGATAAATGATTCTTTATTATTTTTCAGTTTTTAATACTTTACCTATAAGTAAATGTATGTGTTCTAAGAAAGGCGTAACCGCTTATTTATATAAAGCGTATATACACAAGCGTATTATTCATGAATAGATGAAGGCTCTTTACTTTTGCACTAAGCCCTATAGCAACTAGGGCCTCGAAAACCTTTTGCACAACTCTGCTATTTTATTTCCAAATTGAAGATGTCCGGACAGTGGTTGAGAATGAATATGTACAACAGACTGGAGGAAGATAAGACATTAGAGTAACGGTGAGATATGTTAAACAGCATAATTGGATAATTAGAAAATTGCTTCAAGAACTCAAACGGCTGCTTGAACAAAAACGTTATAAATTTTGGAAGTATTAATGATATTAAATGAAAAAAGCTTTTGTTACTGCTATCTTTGTTATTTACTGTTAAATTTTTAATTCATTTTATTAAGAAATATAAGAAAAATTATTTATTACCTTTTTATGATGATGTTAGGTATTTTCCATTTAGTGACAAATCGACACAACGTCCTTCTATCTTTCTTATCATTCAGAGAATAACAAAAACAGAACAACATTTGTGTCAGTAAATAGAAACTTATTATCATAAATCATCTTGGTGTATCGCCATATTCATCTACTTAAGTAATTTATCATTGAATAGGATATTATGCGGAAACACGATGACAATTAATATGAAGCAACAAATTATTACGCTGATAATTATGTGTAATATTTTTTTCTAATTTTATTTATTTCGCACCTATTACAGTATAATAAATATGTTGCATGAAACATTACGAGGGGGGTATTTACACACGTTCCTCATTTTCAGGCCATAACTTTACGTATTTGTAATGAGTCCGTAATATCGTTTCTTCTTTAACTTTTTCTTCTAATATAATTTATACATATCTTTACAATATTATTCTTTCGGTTTAAAGTTATCCATTAAAAGATCACATATGCATTCTGTTTGCATCCAGTCTTCTGAAGAAATTTTCATTGTTAAACTTTACCATTAAACGTTATCGTTTAACCTGGCATTACATCACGACTAAAGGTTTTCTTCCTCTCTCTCTCTCTCTCTCTCTCTCTCTCTTTTTCTCTCTATTTTTCTCTCTTCAAAATTTTTATAATAATTTTTTAAGTATATATACAGAATACCTCAAAAGCTGATCAATTTCTCTCGATAACAAACTTTAATTTTTGCTGTTTTTACTCCCGACTGTTGCAAACCGAAGTACCTTCTTTCCTCGGCGATTCGGAGATTGGGCAGTGTTTGCGATATTCTGTATAAGCGTCACGTACAGACATACACATACACACGCCCAATACAAATGCGTGTATATGTGTATGCACGTAATATATTAGTGAGATCAGTAAATAATTCCATTAACGTTATATTTATACAAAGTCATGTTTTGTTTAGTTTACATATCTATGTCTAAATATATTTTCCCTATGCAAATTAATATTTGGTTTTGTGTGCTACGCGATTTCCGTTGTTCATATCATATCAGAATATTCACTCTTCCTTCCTTTTCCTTTTTATTTGAGGTAATTTGATTTTGCTCAAATAAATAGAGAAAAATTTGTTTATTGACTTTCGCTTTTTGTTCGCGGCAGATCGCCATCTACGGTATTGGCTCGTGGCTCTTCGCCGAGACAATCCATGAGGTACAGCCTGTGGCAGCAAAAATAAATACATTTCTTAATTATATTTTATATAATGGTATTTATATAAGTATATAAATTCACTAATACAGACCATATATCCACTAATACAGACTAATTATTATTACGCCATTGTATGAGATGATAACTAGACTGCGGATATTTATGCAAAATACTTAATTGAATATTAACCATCGGACAGTTTTAGTAGTCGATCGTAGTTCGTTAGAGTTATTAAAAAAATAAAGTAAAAAGGTTGAGATTGCCATCTGTAAATATGCAAAATATTCAGTTAAGTTTTTTTTATAAATATCCGCAGTTTATTGATAAAAGATAATTCATCAAAAAATGTTTCGTTCAATTTAAAAATAATAAAATATTTTAAAAATGTTAAAATTATTTTATAATTACGCTAATAAATCGGCACGCTAAATTCAAGTGCAAACTATATTTGGTGAAATACTATTTAAATGATTTTAAACGACACTAAGTCATTTGCTGTTGCTCGTAAATTTATAGAGATTATTATAAGTATGTACCTGTCCCTACAAGGGAGTTTCCTTGCGTGCTTCCGCCTTCCATTGGAATCCATTTACACGTGTTGTAATAGGCTTATTTCTATTTGTAGCATTCTCAATTCCATTTCTAACGCCTGCTACTAATCTCATGGCTGGGTTGGATACCAAACCATTACGCTTTGGTTTTACATTGCTTGCACTGAAATGAAATATAGTGATACTTTATATAAAATGTGCTTACGAATAAAATACATGTATATTATTTTGTTCCATCGAAGAGTTGACATGACAAGTTAAATGTAAATTAAAAAGAAAAGTAATAATGTATCAAAATTTTAGAAAAAAAAAGAATAACTTTATAGTGACATGTATTTGCTTCTGATCAAGCAATACATTTTTAAGTAAACAATGTTAAAACCAATTGATACATAGCATGATAAATATGTCTAACATTGTCGTATGTCCTCCTTGACTACATATTCTATCTTTTTTCGCTCGGGAGGGTTGAAAAAGGAAGGAAAGCCTATCGCTCATGAAGCGGTGTGTCTTCCTTATACGACCATTGTGATTTCTGCAAAGTCTAAAGAATCGCATTGAAAAAAATTAAGATAATAAGTATGTTTTTTAATAAAATTTCGATTGAGAAGATGGAATTATGTACATATGATTTTTGTGGATGATGTGCACGTGTGAAACATAAGACAAATGTACATGACGTTTGACTGACACTCGCTGAGTCTTGTGAACGTATGCCTATAAATAATTTGCAATTTCTAAAATGTACTCTGATGTCGTGTCTCGTAGATGAACAAAAACATTGCACGAGAAAACGTTAGTTATATATGCTGTGGTAAACATAATTAGAGTGTTAGTATAGTGCTTACTTGTGTATATAATTTATTTCTTATTAATTGTGCTTACCTTCCAGGTGTGTGATCAGAAACGTGCTTGACATTTCTACCAACGCCAGCGCCGCTGTTTCCCAAAATTATTCTCATATGAGTGTCTCGTGTAAAATGCGTGTCAGCCGAATTTCGTTTCTCATCATGCCCGTTCTCCTTATCTTTCCCAATATTCAAGCCCAACATTTCGTTTGTTAATTCAAATGGCTTACTAATGTTATTCCTGTCAATAATCTCAGTTTTGATGTTGATAGGCTCGTAGATGACGGGCGTATGATTGTATCCCATCTGCGTTTTATACGACATATTTGGATTTGCTGCTAGCAACGATACGCCCAGTTGACTCTGTATCACGTTAACTGCCGTTTGAGCACTAGGTGGACTTGTGTTTGTAGGTGAATAAGGAATAAGACTGTCGCTTAACGGAGAGTGTGGAGGTGAGGCGTATATTGGACTCTGCGGTTCGCTTTTCAAAGGTGACAATAGTTTGCTGAGTGGTCGACTCTTTGCTCCCCTTGAGCACTGCTGTAGTTGTTGAGTGAAAGATAACGGTGCCTAAAATTATGAAAAAATATTAAGCAGTTTAGATTTTCTGTAAGAATTAAATAATTTACAAGACATATTTAAAAAAAAAACTAAATAATTTATGTTTTATAAGAGTTACATAATATTAATCATAACATAGTCATGAAATAAATTGTTCTAATTTTATCATTCAATAAGGGGTATGAAATGTTGTCACGTACTTTAATTACCTGACAATTAACCATCGAGTTCTGATTGAATTTTCCTTGATCGCTCTTAGTGCTGCCAGTTAAATTACTGCTCGATTTGCTGTTGCTAGAATTGTTACCCAAAGAAACACAACTGCGTCGTTTTGTCGAGTCTGGCGATTCCGCTGGACTGTATTGCGTCGATAGAGGATTTAGAATTGCTGATGAAGGTTTAGTCTCAGCCGTTGAATTAGATGTGACAGAAGTAGCACTACTACTACCACCTAGAAATTATGCAATGTTACATTACTGTTTCAATTTTCGATTAACATATCAAAAGAGATTTCGGTAAAAAATTTATTATCATAAATAAAAGAAACAAAATTCTATTAAAATAATTTCAGATTCAACAATTTGAATTTTATCTCTCGCAGAAAAGAAAGAAACGATTAGCTGTGTTTTGTTTCGAATAGTGTTTTCAATGGATTTGAATCGAATCGAAATTGATTAATCCGAAAGTGCCATAAACTCGTTCAATCAGAAACTAAAGTAGAGCATGTGATGTCATTAATCGACCTCAGATTGATTCAAACTCACTGCAATTGAAAATGCTATAAATGTATACAAGTTTGACAATGAATTAATAGAAAACGAGACTATCAATTAACCTCCATTGATACCAGGCCTCAAACTGCGTTGATTCGCAGAATGTTCTTCCAACAGCCTGACAACTGTATCGTGACCGCTTTTAGCGGCTACTTTAATGGCATTACGTCCACAGTGATCGGAGTGATTAGGGTCAGCTCCATGGTTCAAAAGCGCCCGAACACAGTGTTCGTGTCCTTCCTGAGCAGCTATACCTAAAAATTGCATTCTCCTATCATCTAACATCCTTTTATAAGAGAACTACAACTAAGTTATAAAAAAATAATTTTATATAGTCAATGAATAGTTTATTCATATGATTGTAGATATTGTTCATGATTAATGTACCTAGAGCCGTTGCACCTTGATTGCAAGTGTGATCAGGAGTGGCACCATGTTCCAAGAGCAATCTGACAATCGCTGCGTGACCTTGCCAAGCAGCCGAATGAAGCGGTGTTCTATTTTCATTGTCACAAGCGTTCACGCTAGCTGCACCCTCGGTTAGCAACAATGCTACCATCTCCACGTGTCCTTGCCAGGCGCTTACATGTAATGACGTTCTACCCTATAGAACACAAATATAATAACTATCAATTCCAGGCGTATACATATAAAACGCGAATCAGATATTAAAATAAATTGAGTATCTTCTTCCAACGCGACTGATAATTACTTACTTCTGAATCTCTACCTTCGACGTCCGCGTTCGCATGTTCGAGCAAAAACCTCGCCATAGCTAATCTGTTTTCTAACGCGAGTATATAGAGTGTGCTTCTTCCATCGGCATCTTTCGCGTTAACATCAGCATTATGAGATAATAATATCTTCACTGTATCATAATGTCCTTCCAGAGCCGCGAGTCTATAAATGTGTAAGAGAAAAAATCATTAAAAAATGTCTACAATTTTATTTACAGTCTTATTTGTTTAGATTAAAGAGATTTATTTCATTAATTATTAGAGAGTAGAGAAACATCTAAAGCTATCTTAAAAGAAAAAGCCTTTCTCAAAAGATGCACAAATTATAACTTGTGTTTTACAAACTATTTGGATTATAAGTCTGTAAAACGCGATCGTAGTTTTTTCTCGATTAATTAAAAAAGATAATTAAAAAGTTTTAAATTTTAGAGTTTTAAAATAAATTGTATAACAGTATATAACATCATAAATTATTACATCAGCACAATACCTTAAAGCGGTTTTACCATCGTGGGCATGCTGATCTATAGGCGCGTTGTGTTGCTTCAGCAATCTCTCTACCAATGACGTGTGCCCTTCCTGTGCTGCGAGCATAATAGCGCTCTTTCCATCATTGTCCGTCTCGTCAATCTTCGCGCCAGCCTCCAGTAATGCTTCACAAACATCGACGTGACCCTCGAACGCCGCATAGTGTAGTGGAGTCCAGCCAGAATTGTCTCTATGTTGCTCATCTAGACCTTACGTAGAAATTACGTCTCTTTATACACTTATGATGGAGAGACAGAGATCAAGCACAATATGCTTGCGCCAGTTAAACTAATTCTACAATGTACCTCTGGCGAGCAATTGCTTCACGACGTCCGTGCCGCCCTGGGCAGCGGCCACGCTGAGAACGGTTCTGCCTTCGTTGTCTATAGTGTCGACGCAGCAGCCCCAGTACAGTAAGAGCTTGACGACCGAGCCGTGTCCCATACTCGCGGCCGCCCACAAAGGCGTCCTCCCAGTGACGTCGCAATGATCCATATCCGCGTCGAATTCCAGAAGCAAATCACAAACGTCGCGATGACCCTCGAATGCGGCGACTAGCAGCGGAGTCATGCCGTCTTTGTCTTCGTGATCTACGGTGGCACCTCGCTCTAAAAGTATCGTGACTACCTGCGACAGACAAAATTAACATACAATATATACATTAACATACAATATATATTATTATTTAATATAATCTGTTTAATATATGTAATACATCTAATATAATATTAAATTTTACTTATATTACATATGAATTATTTTAATCAAAACCATTTTCACCATATTAAAACAGAATTGTACCAAATTATCAATAAATTCAAAAATTCTCAGATAATACAGCTAAAGATAATACAATACCGAACTATATTATAGTTTAATATAAGCTTTTTTTATATAGTTATACGTATGTGTGTGTTATTCATGTGTTCGGTCGAACCTTTACGTATCCGTGATTGGCAGGAACACATAGCGCGGCAACGCTGAGCGCAGTTCTGCCGTCGCTGTCCGCGTGATCGATTTCAGCACCGAAATCCAAAAGATGTTCCACGATCTCATTATGACCCATATATGCCGCGGCGATTAAAGCAGTTCTACCTTCATCGTCTGTTCTGTTAACGTCCGCGCCGTGTTTTAAGAGAGCCTTAACGATATCCTCGTGACCGCCCCATGCGGCGGCTCTTAACGCAGTTCGTTGATCCCAATCCGCGCAATCTACCATAGCCCCGTGCTTCAGAAGTTGCTCGACCACCTGAAACAGAACTCGTGAGAAACACCTGTTTCATTTACGACTCGCGAGCTCTGTAATTTAATGGTCTTACTATCTCTTACATGTATATAATGCGGAGTTAATGAGACTTGCATATGTTCTTAGAAATTCGCCACTTAATCTAATTATACCTGAGTATGCCCTCCCCAGGCAGCGGCCCTGAGGGCGGTCCAGCCGTCACAGTCTGCGTGATCCGCCCTCGCACCAGCAGCTAAAAGAACACGCACCACATCCGAGTAACCATGTCTGGCGGCCAAGTTCAGTGGCGTTTGTCCATTACGATCGACCGCTTCCAATTTTGCCTGAAATTCATCAAGTTATTTCTATAGTATTACATGGAAAAAAAATGAAAATAGATGTGATGTTTTACTTTTAAAAATGGATGACATTTAACTCAAAAAACTATTCTTTGCAAAAAAAAAATGCAAAACTTGGAAACAAGATTTTAGAAAAATGTACAAAATTGGAAATTAAATTTATAATTAATAATTTTGGTACGCTTGGTTATTTAGCTTGTAATGTGTAAGATGATAGCTCTCTTAATTAATTAAAATTTTTAATTTGAAATTATAGTTTGCATACCTGAGGACAGGCTGCAAGCGCCAATTCCAGAAGAGATGCATTGCCATCGGCGGCTAAAGTGTGTAACACCGTTCGTCCATAAGAGTCTGTTTGATTGATATCTCCGCTTTCACCGAGAAGCTCTGTTAGCGGTTCACTCGGAGATTCATCAATGGGGCTCACATCTTGCGAAACCTTTGTGTAGGAAACGTGAGATTAAATTTTCCGTCGCTACAATTTTTAATTACAAAATTTCTATGACAAATATTTTCCATAATAATCAGTAAACTATGGTGTAGCGTTATCGAATGTATTCTGAGTCATACCACACGACATATGGAACTTAATAATGCTTGAAATTTTCTATGAGTCGCATTGTTCTCTCTTATCAAAATAGTATACTGACCCCAAAAAACTAGATTAGATATTGTATTTTATCATAATTTCCTGTTTTCATGTTTCCAACATAATTAGATACTTATTAATATTATATTCAACACAGCATCCCGAGAGGTTTTAAAAATAGATTTGTATTCAAAATGAACTTTAACTATCTTAAATAAATTAAATTTTTATTTTAATAAAAAGAATACTACCTGACTAGAAGAAATAGCATCTTTGCTAGCGTCATCATCAATCGTTTTCTCAGAGGGCTTAGCGCCAGTGTCGATTAGTAATTTCAAAAGTTTAACATCCTGCCTGGGCCAAAGAATGCACTCGGAGCTATCCAGATAACAGCCTTCGATGGGCGCGTTACTACCAATCATCCAAAGTACTTGAAGAGTGTAGACATCCAACGTAGTGTTAACCGGAATGCTCGTTATAACACGTTGCAGATGTTGCGCCAGTACGCAGATCTCGTCGGGATTAAGCTCGGGACCGCGTAGAGTGTAGTAGGCTGCCAGCATGGCATGACCCTCAGTGGCCGAACAAAGATACTTCTGGGTGCAGTGCTTCACATCCAGCAGCCATTCGGCGAAGCTGTGATGAAAAAGCATCAATGCGCCGGCACGCGAGACCGATATCACCCGTCGCAGCAAATGGAGCCGGCGATTGAAGTCCTCCACGGTGATGCCGACGCAGGCCGTCTTCACGCTCTCGTACAGAATCTCTTGAGTGATGGGCAATTTGGCGGCGAGTATGACGTTGAGTAGAGGCTGCACCTTGCTGAATTGCTTCCCGCTGAAGAGTCGCTGGCAGAGCCAGAGGTATAGGCCGTTCAGCGTTCCCGGTATCTCTCGCACCTCGCGCAGAACAATAAAATTCTCCGCCACGCCGTCAAGAACTTTCTCCAGATACAGAAAGCAGCCGTTGCTCTTTATGTGCAGCTGGTTCAGCATCTCGGCGGTGTCACGCGAGATGTGCTGCCTGTGAAAGTAGTTTATGGAAGTATTAGCGAAACGATTACTCACGAGTGACAAGTAAAATGTAAGTTTAAATATCATTGTTGTTAATAAACGTAAACTTTTGTGTGCCGTTTAAATGTGTAAGTTTAACATATTTCATTCATTAGAATATAATTTTCTCTCAGAGAATTAAAAAGAATTGAAAAGAGAATTTTTTTATCTTTTCTCAATTGTTTTCTCAAAAATGACTGTCAATAAAATTAATGCAAATGTATCAATTGAATTGTTTCAACTATTTGACGATATAAATTTTAATTCTTCCATCAGCAATAGAGATCTTCAAAAAACAGAACAAATGTTTTATTATTCCGGAATATACAATAAATTTGAAAAAATTCTGGTTATATTTGTTAAAGTTTTAATGAGTTTAACCATCATAAAAGTCGGATTTTATTTATTTTCAACAGATTTAAATATTATCTACTAAAATTCACGATCAAAATATCGATGCTTTTAAAGAGCCCGGTTGCCGGCGAAAGATTAATAAAAAAATTTATTCAAGCAGATAACAAAGAATATAAATAGTTGACGAGAATTAAGTGTCCTAGATGCACAATAATTAATCCTGTTGTTACCTAAGCGCGTCTTCCTGATCCAGCCGCGCGAGGATATATTGCTGAACATCCCTAACGACCTGGGACTTTCTTAGGTCGTCCAGTGAGATCTTGCGAAAGCCGGTGAACATACGCGATATAGTCTTACTCTGTCGTCGAGCGGTGCAAACTAACAAAAGCCATTGTGGGAATAGATGGTGATGATTAGCCAGCAATTCAGCTATTGTACGACTGACATTATCATTTTCTCTCCGGGAGTCCCTAGTGCCAGTTTGCGGTGGATTCAACGTCTGGCCTTCGTCAATAGAGTCCACTAGCAAGAAGAGACAGTTCTTTGGCGGCTCGACTTCCAACAGCGGGAAAAGCAGAGCCAGCGCCGTCCGGATCTCGGTCCAGGACATCCGGTTGCAACGCGGCCTGTATCTCCGGATCAGTCCGCAGCTTCTCGGCGTAGGCCTCCGCGACGGCCTCCCTGGACGTGAGAGGCGGAGCAGTTGCAACGATCGTCGTCGTCGTCGTCGTCGTCGTCGTCGTCGGTGTCGTCGTCGTAGGCATCGCCACCGCCATTGTCGTCGTCGTTGTCGTCGCCGTCGCCGTCGTCGTGAGCATCGTTGTAGTGACCGTGGTCGTGGCTGCATTCGCGGATGTCGCCGGCGAGATGGGCGTGGATGACGCTCGATGTTGAGAGCCGTCCGAGCTCGCCTGGAGCAGCTGGGCCACCAGAGACCGTACAAATTGAGCGGGCGACAGAGAGGCCTCGCTTCTAGCCTGACAGAAGTGTCGGGCCAGCAGACGACGATTCAGCGACCGCTGATGCCTCGCGGAAGCGCCGCTTGACGGCCACGCCAATTCGGCGCAGAGAGCCGTCTTCCCGCTTCCCGGTCCGCCTACGATCAGAGCACCGCACGTCTTCGATTGCGGCCTCTGCTCCAGGCAGTGCGACAGCTTCGTGAAGGCCCATTCTCGGCAGAAGAAACGCTTCTTTTCGATCACCGGCGCCGCCATCTCGACGACCCGATATCTCTCTTCTTCCGTTACCTCGACGCGATGAAACCGCTTCTCGCGATTGATTATCGGGATTCCCTAATGTAAATCGATTGGCGTAAGTAGATCTTTGGCATGGGTTTCACTATATCGGTTTCAATACGGGTGTTCAACTCGTCTGGACGTATCTGATCGGATATCTGATGATCGGATAAGCTGTTCTCTCTTCTATCTCGCTCTCTCCGGAGTATCGCGACTAAATGCAGATCTGGTGTAAATGATGAGATGGGTGGCGATTTCAGATCGGCTTAAGTGCAGTGACAAGATTGACCCGGCTGCGTTGCTCTGTCAATGGAACATTGGTGGGAGCCCCAGGGGGCTCTGAGGCTTCCTCTGACTCCATTCAGGCTTCTCATCGCCTTGTAGCCGCCTTGTAACAATGCGCTTCGCGTCCTTGCATGCTATCTGAAACAAAAGAAAATCTCTTTTCCCTCTTGTTCCTCGAGCATTTTGTGAATGCTTATAAAAAGTAAATGACGGACATAAAATTAATTCCTCGCCACAAAATGACCACCGAGATAAAATCGCCTTCAAACAGAAAGGAATAGAGGAATCTACGATAAAACACGCAAGGTACTTTTCGTTAAAGTATATTCGGACGCAAATTACGTGGCTGCGGCAAGATACTCGTTTACATCACGATAGACACGGTAATGTGGCAGTAGTTAATAAAATAAATTCAGAGGACATTCATCGCCATTTAAATACATAGCTCGCATTTACGCGAGTAATTTGGATATATCATGCGCGACATATCTCTAGCAGACTTTTAAAAGATTTTCCGGCCCTTCCCCGATCCTCGTCGCAATTAAGTGGTCCAACTAACCGTCTAATTGATTCGCTCAGTGTTAATCTTTAAACCAGGCGCGTCTTCTGGAGGCTGGATAGCCTTCCTTCCGAGACTTTAATCATTACCGTATCCCAACTTGGCGCGATTTTGCCCGGAGGTAAAACGATATTAACTTAAGATGGTCTTCCGTTTAACAAGATAGATTAGCGCGCTGTCCATTAATGTGATAATTAATAATCCTAACACGACGGAAAGTTCGACGACCTCGCCCATTGCGTTCCGCCGGATGCGTTTATATCGCATTGAGGGATAAATAACCGTATCACGGAGAGCAGTGCGGGTCTCTCGCAACCTTTTCGCGTTTAATGATTTTTATTGGTAGGAGCTTGTCGAGGATTTTTACTTTTTACTTGGAAACCAGCTTTCTTTGACTTCCTCGCAACTCGTCCACATTCAAATGGCTTTGACTTTATATAAACTGACGTTTGTTAATTTTTGTGTAATCTGGGCATGTCTTGTGTTCATGGTTTTTATTATTTAAATTAATATAATTAAAATTTCACATCGCAAATTTCAACTGTGTGTACTGTACAAATGAGGGATTAATCATGACTGAGCGTGAGATTTGCATCTTCAAAAATAGTTCATCAAAATCAAGAAATTCAAGAAATCATGTCTTGGCTTTGTCTTGAATCAAGACAAGACCAAAACAAGAAATTGGAAACTGATTTCAAGACAAGACAAGAAATTGTTATCAAAATTAAGTTTTCTTGAAATTTTTTGAATTTCCGTGACAGTTTTTATTTTTAATACTTTATTATTTTAATATTTTATTATTTTATTTCTGATTTGAAAAGTTTTGAATAAGTTAGGTTGCAACATTTTCAATTGTATTTACTGGTATTTATAACAGGTTATAGAAATGTATATTCATACATTTTCACTAAATAGCAAAATAATATATGAGCAGAGTGTAAATCGATTATTGAAAAAGTGAAGTCCCTGATCTAACCAAATTAAATTACTCACCGATACATCCTTATTGTATCAGATGTTAACCTTTACATTTATGTAAAGGAATATATATAAAATTAATAATATTGCGAGATTACTTACAAAAGTATATTATGTATATACATTTGCGTACTTCTACTAGTATCAATTAAATCAGAAATGATTAAAATATATAATAATAATAATAATTATTATTATTATATCTAATAATCTGAAATAGAGTTACATTTGGCAGTAACCTCATGATATTAAAAATGATAATTTGAGAAATATTTTTAATCTTTATTAATAGATTTGTGCATAATAGACATTATAGGCACACTTTTAAACTATGAATTTAAATTACGAAACGACTCGATATTCAATTTGTATCACAAAGGCTCTTAAAAAAATCAGGAAATTTCAAGAAATTCAAGATTCTTAAATTTAAGATAAGAAATACAATGCCAAGAAATGGTCAAGAAAAACGAATTTCTTATCTTCAAGAAAATCAAGACAAGAAATGCTCCTTAAGAAATCTTGTCTTGATGAAACACTATTCAAAAATTTAAAGATAACCCTAATTGAGGTTGAAACGTCTGACGATTTTAGAATGTAACAGCTTTTGAATATATAATAAATGAAAAAAATTTTTGCGTTCAAATAACGTTACTCTTATTTGTCAAACTATTTGTAAATTCTAATAAAATTTGGACAATTCAGTTGTCCTTGCTGACACTCGTTTCCAGTAACAGATGTACGTTCTGCAAGAAAGCGCACCCTTTTTCTGCCTCTCTCCCTCTTTTTCTCTCGTTCTGATAAATTATAAATACGTTCCCGCGGCATATCACGAATCGATTCGATTACATGTCCGGGAGCGTATAATTGTGTTACGCGCGACGAAATTGCCACATGACCATTTTTGACCATCGCTATCACCGATCCCTCTCTTTCTCTCTCCCATTTTTTGTCCCTCCTTTCCTCCAGGAACGTGGGAAAAATGTGTTGCGCGAGAAAACGCGAAAACGGTTTTCGCCGAAAGCCACAAATCCGACTGTCACGTCGACCGATACGCGTACATATATTGTACATATATGTGCATACGTGGATGTAACGAAAGATCGTTCGGCACGTCGACCCGCGAACGCAGGGACGAAGGACCGCAAATCTAACTCGTACCCGGAAACTGGCGTGATAAATTTCGCGTTTATCCGCTGTGAGAGGCAATCGCGGGCAGCCCGATATTTCCCTCTATTTTCTTAATTGGACGACTGCTTACGATCTTTCCGTAGCCAAGACTCAAATTAAAATTCTATTAAAAGTAAAATCCGCTTGAAATTAATGGAGATAAACGGCTTCTCTCGGCTCGTCCGCCTGAAACGTGAGACCGAATTTCAGCGAATGTTAGCAGCATCGAGAAAGGAGTCGCGACGGTGTCTGGCATATTCTTTTTTTTTTAAAAAAAAAAAAAGGATCATCGCTCGTTTTTACAATATCGTTACTTGGGCATTTCCAAGGTATTTCCTGTCTTGATTTATTCTATAGACGTAATAAGAATAGATAAGAATAGATTCTTATGAAGTTGTCATTATCGGACTAGAAAGAGTGAGGTAGCTCTTTCTGTTCTTGTCTATTATATTGTACCATATTATATTTAATTTTATTTAATTTTATTTCTTATTTAATTTAATTTTTTTATCTCCGCGTAATACTTTCTTTAAATTTCTGTGCTAGTATTCTACTTATCTGTAAATTTTCTTATCCTGTGTTTACTAATTTCCATATTTTAAGTCTCTCCAAATTTTGGCGCCAATTCTTTGTTGATTTTCTTATTTTGCATTTTTTATTCTTGAACGTTATTATTTACTTTTTCTTAAGTAAGTTTTTCTTAGAATGCTTATCCTAGAACAGTAATAAACGCTTTATCTATACATCTATCTCTTTCTCCCTCTTTCTTTCTAAAGTATCAAGTTGAAGAGAGCTAATATGTTCAATTCTTTCTAACCGAACACAAAATGCTAAAAACAAGAAATGTACAGTCCTATTACATCTATAATTATATATTATTACATGATACAAGAATGGCAGATATATTATAATCTTGTGTACAATGGTTAAATATAATTTGGAGAAAATTTCTAATCAATGGCAAATTTTTAATAGCGACTTTGTATATTGGCTTATAAAATTTGAGGTCAATTTCTGATTGGTTATAAGTGTCATCATTCTTTGAACTACTGCGCATCCACGGGAATGTTATATACTTAGTATTCTTACATCATTTATTCGTCTGCGTTGAGACGGAGACCAAACTTGCTTGTTCGGGCGCAAAGTTGATAACTGTGTCGCGCTTCGCGGTTCATTCATTTCGGCGACATTTACCGTGAGACTTGTAAAGCAACCACGGGACTTGGAAACTCGCGGTAAGGTAAATGCACGCTTACATACACATACATACACACGTATGAAACTGACGTTTCGTAAACGCCTCGGTAAATGCCACAAGGCACGACCTATATTCCGACAATGGCCGCCGACCCGTTTATTATTAGATGCGGAGGCACACAACGCCATAAAGATGACACCGTCAATGTGCGCGCGTTGCATTGTCGCCTCGATGCAACCAGAACTAACGTTGACAACCCCCTCGGTTGTCTCTCTCTCTCCCCTAACCGGCGATCATTATGACCGAATGATACGCCGTAGCCGTGGACGAGAAAACGAGACGAAGCGAGAACCTGTTTCACACGAGAAAATCCTCACCATGCTCAGTTAATTAAACTCCTTGAGGAAGTGCGCACCGAAATTGAAACCATTTATTTTCTACTGGACTGTATTTAATGGAGGTAATTAATATTTTAATCGCGACACTGATGACAAATTACGGATCATATCCGGAAATATGCGAGAGAAATATTCACGCCTTTGATAATAGTTTCACGTAGAGCAATTACTTTAGATATTTTCGTACAATTAAATATGTATAGACCGTGTTCAATAAAAAATAAAAATTGATTATGTCTAATAAATAAATATTGATCATGTCTAAAATTAATTGATTGCTGCAATAAAACGCGAATTTATATGAAAAATTGTTCTTGACGGAAGAGACCTATATACAATACTAATAACAGTAATAGTTGACAAACAAAGCGCCGCCTACTTTTATTCTTTTCTTATAATATAGAAATGTCATTTAAGACATATTTCGTTCGGTTTAAAAAAAATAAAACGATGCAAGATGATTTGAATAATTTTATTTGAAAAATTGATTGTCGCAATAAAACACCATTTTATGAGAAAAATTATTTTTGATAGAAGTTTACATATTAACCAAGAAATGGAAAAACACTGTCTACTGTCATTTTTTTAGAACATCTGTTACGTATTTTGTTTAATTGAAATGCAAAACAATTTAAATAATTTTGTTATAATAAATAAAACACGATTCTATGGAACTGTTCTTGACGGAAGTCCACGTACTAATAACTGAGGAATTGCCTATTTTTATTTTTTCCATGGGAATGTCTATTACATATTTTATTCATTTAAAAAAAAAATAAAACATCCACAATTTAAATAATATTATTTGAAAAATTGATTGCCACAATAAAACACGATTCTATGGAGATTGTTCGTCGAACGATGGGTTCAGAGAAAGGGCTTCGATTTAAAGAAATTTTCTTTGTTTTTACGATCAAAGAAAAAATCAAATAAAATTTATTCGATTTGAAGAGATTATATTCAAATCCAAGAAATAACAAATTCAAATCATAATTAATAAATAAATTTTATTTGATTTAAAAAAATAACGTTTAAATCAAAGAAATTTTTTCACAACTCGAAGAACTTTTTTCTTCAATCGTATATCAAAGAAAATTTCTTTAAAACGAAGCAACCTTTTCTCTGGGTGCTAATAACAGAGGAGTGTTGCCTACTTTCATTTTTTTTTTCATGGGAATGTCACATTACATGTTTCATCCGGTTCAAAAAAATTGAAACGATGCAAGACGATTTGAATAATTTTATTCAAATAGCGAGCCTACTTCCCCGCGTATGCGACAGACAAAAAGGGGTTGGAAACGTCATGGTTGTAAGCGAACAAAGGGGGCTGGGAGGAAAGGAGACAGCGCCCGATGTTTCCTTTCTCACGTTATGCTTTTCTCCCTTGTCTTGCACCCCTAACCGATCGATTTCCGTTCCCCACCCCGCGTGAACACCGCGTGCCGACCTCGGTGAACGCGAAATTTATCCTCGGCAGAGGCCGCGAAACTGGATTCAATCAACGAATATAGGCGCTGGATCCATTTACATGCAAAAAAGGAATACGCCGTCATCGATAAACGGTAGCACGATTCATTTCGTGAGAAATACGGACAAACAGGAGCCTGAAGAAATGGTCTTTTTTTCACCCAGCAAACCATGTGGACGATAATAAACGGCAAGATCGTTTTTTCGTGGAGCTTACTTTTTAAATTCTTAATTTACTTGGCAATTAAAATTTTTTTTTCTCGCGTTCAGCGATGAGAAATATTTGTCTGTATGTAGATTCGTTCTTCATTCCTCTGTTTTGCATTTACGCGATATTGTATAAGAAATATACGCGTAGATTTTTATTTCCTTCATCGTCACATTCAGGAGGTCAATTGTGTATCTTGAAATGAGATGAAAATTACAAAGGTGAATAAATTCATTTGAATTTTTGTAATTTCATTCATGTGGAAGAAACTAGGTGTGCTCGTTCTCGAGACGAATTTCGTACAATTTTGCCAGATGCGAATACATTCAAATTGACATATTTAAACTGTCAAAAAGGCGAGCATCTGTAATTCCCACGCGGAATAGACCTAATTGACAATGTAACACGCATAATTAAGTAAAAACAGAACAATATGTAAATAAAAGAATAATGATGTGACGGTGATTTATTTAAATTACCGCGATGATATCTGGTATTTAATTCTCATCAGTCATTAATTAATTAGCTAACTAGAAATGTGTATGAATAGCTCCTAGATTTCTTCCACAATAGGTCTGTTTTTTATTTCACCACAAAATTGCAGTAGAACCTTCTTTCTCGCTTTCGCCAAGTGCCAAACATATATTTCTTAAGTTCCAAAAGAGTTTCAACTAATTCAGCTACAGAAAACAGACCTCATGATTTTATTAGTTAACATCTAGTGAATTTGCTCACTTTTGTATTTTCATCTTATTTCAAGATCACAATCGAAAGATCTATATATTTCTGATTTGTCCTCAATCATTATTTCGCTTTCGAAAAAAAAAAAAAAAAAAAAAAACCTATGAATTTCTCGATGAAAATTACGGCGGTTTACATCAGAAAAGAATAGGCGGCGCAATTTTGGTCGCCTATAGACAGTGAGCGGCTGCGAGATGCGCTTCCCTCGTTTCTCATCGCGCGATGGCAGCAGAAAGGGAGATAAAAGCGTGTGATTTTCTCAAGGTAGAATGATCTCGTCGTTTGTCTGAATATACAAGAAGAGCGACTGCTCCGATATTACACAAAAGTTCGTCTAGACTTCGGATCGCGCCGGACGAACGAACAGCAGCGTGGAATTGCAAAGGGTAGAAGAATATATTCAAAGAAAGCTCGCGGCTAAGCTGGATTTAGAGTTAATCCGGGAGAGACCACGGCCAGAGTACCAGCAGGTCGGTCAAGCGGTATTCGTTGAATAATTATCTGTTATACTTAAGTGCTTAACGTAGAAAAAATGCTCAACGTAGAAGAAATATACACTGAAATAACCATAAAAAAATAAAAAATCACATACTAGCGTTCCTTTACTGGAAATCTTTATTATTCAATAAATAAGTAGAGAAATAAACAGGAAATAATAAATCGTAAACATATCTGAAATAAATTGATTGAATAAAGATTAAAAAATTGTGAATTATCGAGCTATTCGAGCCGCCCGATAATTCACAATTTTTTAATTCATATTCTTGAGAGTCTTATTAGTTTATGTATTATTTAATAAAGAATATATATATATATATATTATTCGAAACATCTCACCTTTTGATCGTGTTGGCGTTCTCTATCGTATATGGAGAAATAATAAAGTTAAAAGATATTACATAATTCATAATTATTAAAGCATAAAAAATATTCACGAGACTCGATATGAAGAAACATTCACGATGTGAATACCTCGAGAGAAATCTCCCTTTTCATCCCTCTCTTTTAATTTGGTCACATGGCGTTGCTCCGTTGCACTCGTTGCACCCGAATGCATTATGCATCAAGTTGCACGCGTGCTGGCCTAGCACCTACGCAGCCATGCATGCCAGTAGTCTCGTTTAAAGACACAGGAAGAACTTCTTCCTGCGTGAAAAGAGACAGAGAGAAAGAGAGAGAGCCTGTTGTCTTGTATTTCAAATCGTAAAATGGGCGAGTCGTCTCCTTTGTACGAATGCGTTTCATATTTTAGCAAGAGTATCTCGCAGATAAAAGTTAAAAACGCCGTTAGTCGCACACGAAGTTTAATATGCATTTATTTTGAGCATTATAATTTGTATTATTCTAACTTTGAATAAATATCCTTTGCGATGTCGACGATAGAGTGAAAACTTTAGAAAGGCCTTCGCGAAAAATATTTCAAATATTGTATAGTAAAGTTTTTTCTATGTAGCGTTCACGCTTCGAGAACTTTTGTGAAAAATATGTTTCCGCTTTAAAAATCCTCTTTATCGATAAAAGTATATATTGTATTTTTCCTATACCTCCAGATTTCTTCTACGGACGATAAAGATAAATGTGTTTCCTTCAATTCAAGATCCAACTCTTAAGAGGAACTTATAGTCATTCGTGTTTTACCTGTGATTATTTTTCAAGAAGTATTTTTCTAACTGCTTTTATAGATTAAAAATTCTTTTCCACATACACAGTTAAAATATAAATAACAGTAATGTAGTCCAAACTGTTCGATTTTATATCAAAATGAAAAAAAGTTTTGTTATTCGTTTCTCGAGTCGACTTGTAACAATATTTGCTTTATATACAAATTTTGTATATATAAAACAATCTTGGTTTGAACTAGGAATTACATGAACAAACTATGTTGAGTTTTCAGACTTAGGCTTAGAATACACTGAGAAAAAATATCCTAAATTTTAATAAATATTTATTTGAATAGTACCAACTAAATATTTATTAAAAATAAAAATATATTTATTTGGTACAAAAAAAACATTAATTTGATTTAACAATCACTTCTTTTTATTAAATAAGTATATTTATTTATTGTATGTACATGTTTAGTTGGCAGTATTCAAATAAATATTTATTTAAATTTAGGCTATTTTTTTCTCAGTGTATCTAATATGAGAGATTAGTTAAAAAATTTGTACGTGTGCATGCAATATTGATGCATTGTATAATAATAATGATGTAACAATGAAACACATAAATCGTATAGTGAGAGCAAAGTCTGGCATAACGCATAATACATAATGCATGAGAAAATGATCCAATCAAAGTTCTTCATTTCCTTCCTTTCCATGAAATACAAGATTATGATTAATTTTCTTATGCTTTATGCACTATGTGTTATGCAAAGATCTATACTCTGACTTTATGTAGGTATAATGTAAGTCCTATACTGTTCATTTCTCCCAATATGTAAATTAATTTTAATCTCGGTTTAATCTTTAATTTTCGGTTTGTTCTTTAATTTATTCTTTTCTAAATCTTAAAATTAGAACAAGACAAAAAATAAATTAAATCAAGTAAGTTAAAGTTAAACAATTTTGATACAAAAAGGTGTGAATCGGTAAAAGACGACTTTAGGATTTCGTTAATGTTACGCATGGGTTTGACAAAGTGCGAAACTCCCGTTGCATCATCAGAGGAGCGAGCAGCTTCTCTTAACAAAGACGTAATCCGAAATCGAGTCCGGGTAAATGGGGCCGATTCTCTCTGCGGGAACGGTGCGGATTAACTTTCCGTTGGTGTAAAGCCGCACGCGAACTTGCCCGCAAAATAGAGCTGACCGTCGTTTAATCCGTTCACGTCAGAGTACGTGCCCGTTGGGCCGATTTCGTCGCAATTGCATTCCAATTAGCGTGAAAACGCGAACGCCAGGCTGGAGACTGCAGGCGCCGCAGATTCTGCACCTTACCGTGTCAGCATCGTAATAGTACCAGCGATACTCTGACTATATGTAAGATACAATATAGGAAAACATGTCTAGCTGAAAAATCAATGATAAGTTGATCTATCTACACACGGAAAAATACATACTGTGTTAAATCTATAGTGTCAAATTTAATCTAAGGTGAGTCGCCACTGCTTCTATTCAATTACATCGTTATTCTGCTGCTCAGTTCATCTTATCTCATTAACATTGTCGATGCAAATCAAATTTTATAACTGGTTAGGCTATATCAACAGTATTACTGTCGCCTCGCTTTTTGCTTGCTTTTTGTTGTTACCATTACCACTGCTAATATACTACTATTAATCCTAGCAAACCATTAATGAGTCCAACGGACCTTTGCAATTTTTTTACATTGCTGTTTACATTTCCTTGAAGCATTGTAATTAATTGAAAATAAGATATTATTTATTTGATTCATATTTATCTGTCTTTGTCTGACTTCGAGGTATAAATTTCACACGTTTTGAGCTAAAAAATACGTCCAGAGATATGATGCGACAAAGTTGCAGGGTTTCACAGATTCTGGTATGATCAAAAATAATAATGGCTTACTAGGATTAACTGTAAACCTAATTCACAAGCTTGTACAATGTAATAAAGTTATTATTATTATTTTATACTAAAACAATGATTATATTTGACACTGTACAGTGTCAATTTAACACTATGTAGTGTCAAATTTAATTATCGTTTTAGTATAAAATAATGATATATTTAGTAGGAGCAATGGCGATTCACCATGTTAAATTTGACACTGTAGATTTAACAATGTACGCAAATCATAATTACTTGTTTCAAGTATTTCGCTTCTGCGAGATTCTAGAATTTTATGGATTCTCGAGGAACGCGAATTTTTTTTTATCCGTTTTTATCTCCTCGCACTGAAACGTATATATTACTGAACGCGAAACGAAAGTATCAGTTCACTCCTTATTTAGCAGGGACACGTATATCTGTGCCACGCGAACACACGAGTTTTATGCTTACAGAGAAGGCGAAACGACAGGTCGCCTTTACATTCGAGCGTATAAATAGTCAAATGAAGTCGTTAAAAACGCAGTATTACAGCGCAGTATTATCGCGAAATGGATTACGATCGAATATGAAGAATTCCTTTATATCAAAGAAATTAAATATTTATCGTGATTATATATGAAACTCGCTGCTCGCAGAAACATCAATTTTTTTTTAATTGCGCAACACGCGTGCAATCATTTTTTTTAAAATAACGTTCTCGTCTTTTCAAGCGGAATTATTACATAATTATTATCGTATCACAATTATTATATAATTATTATTATATAACTTTTATAATGTTAATACAGAGGTTTAACATGGTGGTCTCGCCCTTAATTCTTCATTATACCTAAAATATATAAGCCAATCATTATCTTACAACAGTTACAAAGTTGCTTTTTTTCTGTTAAACGCAGCTATTATTTCTCGTAACTGGAACACCATTCCTTGTTTCTCGCTCTAATATATTCAGACAGAACAGCTTTTGAACAAGCCTGCAACATAATGCATAGGTGACACATAATTTCCATTTTAACTCTCGTGTCGCAGATCTCGCGCAAGCTTTCATACGTACGAAATATATCCGATATTATACGACGCGCGGATCGCTTCTAAAAGAAGATTAGAGATCCGTGCCTCTCGGACTATTGTGTCGTTTCCCAGTTTCCCAGTTTCCGTCCCGATTGCGATCCTCTCTCTGTGCACGCGTCGTCTAATCACGGCAATTAATTCCGACCGCTTTTGTACGAACGCGTCGACAAACGTGGCGCGTGCATAAATTTTGCAATGCACACACTCGAGCGTGTCCCCGAGCGGCGCGCTTAAACCGGTTTCCGGTGGCATTCAATGGTCGCTTTCGCGTATATAGCCGTGCACGGCCGCGGAGTTCGGGGGCGCGGATAAGTTATACGAAATTAACGGGTCGCTTATCACCTCCTTTCTCTCTCCTTCTTCTCTCCCTCGCAAATTCGTTCGCACTGCATGCGCCGGGAATCGCCGAAAACCCGCGGTCTCGTTCAGCAACAGCAGCAACGTGACCTTTGTCATTGTCCGATTAATCTAGTCCCAATTCTCAAAGATTAATTTGAATTTGAATTTTAATTTGTTGGAATTTAAAGTAATTAAAATTGGCACCGTTCAAATTTGCCGTCCACACAGTCGAAGAATTTGTATTAAATTTAACACGAGATAAATATGTTAGAAAGTAACGCAAATATTGTGTAACATTAATATAAAAAAAACGTAACACTGACACAATTTAATATAAGCAATCTTATGTTTTAATTAAAATTAACATTTATATGATATACTAAATTAACACATTTTATTCATTTATCTTAAAATTTATATTTTAAGAAATATTATTTTAATGTTATTTATTCACTTATTTATAAATTGTGTTATTTTAAGAAAATGTTGAATATTAATTTAATAACATATTTAAATAACACAATCATATTACGCTAAGTTAGCACTCGGATATATTAAAAATTCGAAACGTAAAATTTTAACAAGAGTAACCATTTTTAATACAAATACAAAATGTTTTTTATCGTGCATCTTATTATAGAAATAATTGGGAATTCCAAGGTCTTACATTTGTTCAATTTGTTACTGCTCCTATTTAATTTCCTTAAATTGATATATTTTACATCTTTCGTCATTGTGACTTTTCATTTTTTGTAATTATTATTCCTCGTGCAGTAAAAGTATTCTCTATGTTTGAGAAATATTTGCCTAATTAATCCGTCTAGAGCAACAGAATTTTTTACCGTCTCTTGCTGACACCTACTGACGTAATATGCTAATAAATCAGTTTTAATTATTCCCGAACGAGCGCACGTCTGTTAGATACAACTTGGATACAACTTGGATACAACTCGGTGATGTTCCATTTCTCAACCTGTTACGAACGGTTAAATTTTCCGACTCGACTTCGAGACAAGCAGACATTCCTCTCGATTATACGCGAATCTAAAGCGCATGTACGTTTCGGAATAATACGTTTTGCCTCGTGACTAGTAACGCTGCAAATGCAACTCGGCATTGCGCGCATGATGCATTTAATTGACCGCGATAAACTCATGCGCTTTTCATCGTCGCGCTTATCGCTGGACATAAGAATTCCTTCGCTATAATTCCCAAAGACTAATTCTAATTAAATCAGAGAAATCAGAGAAATGTCAAGGATATCGAAAACGGTTGAGGAAATCAGAGAAAAGCCAGGAAATTTTGCAAAATTTTCCGTAAAAGTAAAAATTTTGATTTTAAAGAAGATCCAACTTTGTGCGAATCTGTGAAGTTAACATGACATTCTATTAATATGAAAAAAAAAAATAACAGTTTCAATAACATTTTTCATAATTCCTTATAAAAATAAAAAAAGAGTTCTGCATTTTTTATACTAAAAAATCAAAAATTGAAAAAATTGCAGCGAAACTCTGCTTAGAAATTATTGTCTCCTATATTTAACGTGAAATTAAAATTAGTAATTATTGGAATTTTGTTTTCAAATCACATATATTGGTAATGCTTGAATAGTATTAACAGGAACTGTAACTAAAAGGAAATATTTATATTGTTCTTATACTTTAGAAGAAAAGTATCAGAACTAGATTCATAAAGTTAACATATATTTGTAATTTTGATGGTTCAGTATATGAAAAATGCGAAACTCTTTTTTATAAGGAACAATAGAATTACGAAAAGTGCTACTAGATTAATTTTATTATGTTAACAGAATATCGTGCTAACTTCATCCTAGAGGTGCCGCTATAAATAATGAGGAAGATCTTACGGAGAAACCAAAAATTTCTTCGTCGAAAGTTCGCCGTGAGGTCAGTCTTAATGAATTCTCCGAGTGGTCGATGAAAAAGCGTGAATCGCATTAGATGGGAACGCGCGGTATTTACTTAGAGCGTTTTCTCTCGAATTTCGCACAGCGGTGAATCCCGTTCCACCTAATTGGAATTGCACGTGAGGCTCTACAACTTTAATTAGAACTCGAGTGTTTTTAATCTATTAAAAACACTCTGCGATTTGTTAAACGTCCCTTTTCTTTTACATTGACGTCCGAGTTTCGGGCGAGACGTCGCTTCAACACCGCGACAAAAAGTGCATTCTGTAAAATTTACGAGATAATATAAAACGACGGACGATGAGAAAGAGGGGGACATTTTACTTCCGTATGAATATTCAAGCTCTTCATATATATCGTCACTCTTAGCTGGGCCGATTAAATGGAGAGCACAGTATGTGTAACAATCGTGCTGCCTTTCTCTCTTTCTCTCTTTCCATTGAAGGCTTTTAACCCAATTAGCATAATGTCAGTGAGAACGAAGTGAGCTGATAGAACACGCAATAGCGCCTATCTACCTCGGCGGGAAGATTAAAAGCGCAGCGTAAAACGATCGGGGTGATTCTAACAGCCGCCATATACTGGAAAAGTTCCTCCCTACAAGAAGGAGCGCAAATTAAATTATTCGATAAGTCTCGTGGGCATAGTGGTCTCTATTATTCTCGTGCAAATCCCGCGTTTAAACGCGAAAGGTATCCTTTGAACGTTATCCCATGAAGAGCGACAACGAATATCTCAAAACCACGCTTGAACTTGTTGCGGTAACAAGACGCGACCAAAGGAATCTCTTTCCTTCGGATCCGAGCGTTTAAATTCCAAATTTACAGGTTCATATATAATAAATTGTCTGCCAAGTAAATTTTCTATGACTTATTGCATGAATACTCTCTAAATCTGAATCAGTGAATGAAATGTGAGATCTCTAACTTAGCTAATCTTTATTATGCGATTTAACTAATCTTATTTTAATGCAATAAATATGGTATTGGAAGATTCAAATTAATGTGAAAATATCAGTATTTTAGTTATATAGCGCTCAAATATTCTTCCTTTTTTAATTGAACTTCTGATTATCCACTGATTCAGATTTAGAGAGTACGCCAGAATTTTTATTATTGTTTAATAAATTATTGGATAATATGAGTAAATAAAATTATATCCAGTAGTTGCGAGCTTTTCACTTTATTGTATCCAACTATTAGTGTAGCTTAAAATTTTATATAAAATGGCATTTATTTCTTTAAAATGTTTTAAAAAATTTTAATAACGCGTGACCATCATTATTGAAAGCGTTGGTCATAAACTGACTGCGACAAGCATATTAAACAAGTTTCTGTAATTTTTTAATCGATTATATTTCTGTCGCGTATGAAGATTTAAAAGGGAAAAATTTTAATGTAGACATCTAAAAATATTAACCTTCCACCTGCAACCGAGATCTTTAAAAGCACCGTCGATAATTTAATAAATTTTATAAATTTCAGATAAATTTAAATCTGTAAACAATAAGTAAAATGCCGATTTCCATAATATTATAGTAAAAACTTATTGTTAAAAACAAATATATCAAACTTTTTCGGTTTTTTTATATAATTCGGAATAACAATTTTTTTTGTTTTTCAAAGACTCCTACGCTATTAAAGAAACAACAATGGTAACCGAATCCCTTGAGTGAAAAAAATATTTTGTTATTTTTAACTGTTTTTGTTATTTTTAACATGTATGTCAAAATAGTAAATTAATTCATTCTGTGGTTAGTTTCCAAATAAACAACGTTCATATTAACGTATGCATTTAGTAAATGATATATTCAATTTTAATCATAGTAATTTAATACAATTTCTACATTTGAGTTAAATTAATGATTTACCGAACAGTGACGATCTAGAAATGATTAAAAATATCTCGAAATGAATATAATTTGACATTACAAATTTAATAATATACCGTTATGTTTTTTAATATTTGATATTTTAATTGGAAAAAAAAAATTTTTTTACAATATGTTTATTTTTATGAAAGTTATAAGCAAAATTTGCCTGGGTTGAATATATCATATATCAGTGTTTGTTCCCGTATATAGTAAAATAATTCAGTTAAATTAACGATATATTAACAGTGGCGACCTACAGAAATGATTAAAAATTACTGAAATTAGGTACAATTTGACATTACAAATTTAACAGTGCTTGCTAACGGAAAAGTTAAAATTCATGTTGTCGTCGGTGGAGGGTTGACAATAATATCCACAAAATTATACTATTTTATACAGACTATTTATGAAGAGAAAATGTGATCGGCTCGCACGAAGCATCGAGAAGCATCAAGAAGCTTGTCTTGTCTTTTGAAGCGAATTAACTTTTCTTCTCCTCTCCGATAATTTCAGCTATTCGAATGCACATTACGACGCTCGTTCCTCTGTCGATCTCGAACAAGAGAGCTGCATACAACAAACTCACTTCGCACTGTTACTCTCTCGGAAGATCCGCTCGTCGGCGAACTCTTCGGGCGGACGTGGAGCTCCGAAACGTGTCCAACACGCGGTAGAGATAACACATGCCGCCCGCGCGAGAGCGGAGTTTACGGAGAGAGGATGCGATAAAAATAGCTCCTCGCAAAGCCGTTCCGATTGTGCCTGTTCCCGGTGCCTGGATGGTGTTCTCATCGCATCAGGGCGAACGTCTGACTCGAGTATTCTGCGCGAGACGCATTCACGAGTGAATGAGTGAGTGAGTGAATGAGTGAATGAGTGGGTGAGTGAGTGAGTGGGGGAGTAAGTGAGAGAGAGAGAGAGAGAGAGAGAGAGTTTCGCGAAAACTTTTCGCGGATCGAGTTATCGCGTTTCGGCGCTCCGCTATTTTGTTTGTCTTGTTCGATTTGTTCAGAAGTCCCCCTTCGCCGTAAATTCGAGTTAGGTAACTCGCACCGGAGAAGCGGCCGTAGGCGCTATGAATCATCTCACCCCGCGCGTTTTACGTGGTCCTACCCGGTCTGAAATTCTAAAATTCGCGATCGTTGTGTGCTCAGCCTGTTGTTTTATCGCGAAAAGGAAAGAAAGGAGGCTTGAAAATCCACGCGGAAAGAACGAATTTTAACTTTTGTTGAAGTATATAACGATTTAGCTAAATATTGATCTTAAAATAATTTTGTTAGACCGTCAAAATAATTACGTGAAAGTCTTAAATATACACTCTAAATTTCTTGCAGTAGAATCTTACTTCAAGAGAGTGGAAACACGACTCCTGAAAACAAGTAAAAAATATTTCACTTCTTGAAAAAGAATGAAAATTTTCACTCTTTTCAGAGTGAATTTTCGAAGAGGTGAAATCTCACTCGAAAAAAAAAGTAAGATTTCACTTCTTCGAAGTGAAAATCACTCTAAAAAGAGTGAAAATTGTCAAGAAGTGAAGGGTGGTTGTATTTGCACTTTCTTTGAGTGAGGTTTCACTGCAAGAAATTTAAAGTGTAATAAGCACACTGAAAAAAAAACTCAATGTTAATAAATATTTGTTTGAATAGTTTTAAATAGATATTTATTAAATAATAAATATATATTTATTTGATGCAATAACCATTAATTTGATTTAATTATCATTTTTTCATTGAGTAAATATTTATTTACTGTAAGTAAATGTTTACTTAGTACTATATATTCAAAGAAACATGTAGGATGGATTTAATAAATTTTTTGTTTTTTTCAATGCAATGCTGCAAAAAGTTTTAACATTCCACCAACTAATTTAAACGTCTTTCATAATCATTTGGATAGGTCAAACGAAATTATTTTAAGATCTCATTTATAGTTAAATAATTTTTAGATACTACAGCAGCATTCCTTCCGTATAGTATTACTGAGCATTACCAGTATTGCGAAGAGCATTGCACAAAAGAGGGAACATTGACCGCAAGGGGAAACGATGATCTCTTTCTCCCATTCGCGGTTCAAAGTAATAAAATTTATCGATACGTGGATCGTTGGTCACGTCGCGACTGTCGCAAACAGCCTCCGTGATCTCTTCCTCTCGCGAGCAAGTTCTCAAATGCGATGTCATTTCTCGCATAACGTATCGGCCAAAGTTCGCCGAGCTCGCCGAGCGGCGTCGAGCGGCGTCGCGCGTGCACACATTGCACATACCGCGATAGGAAGGCGTATGATTTCTCGGGTGTTCCAGCCCCGTTTCGAGCGGAAACCCGGGGAACGAATGCCGGAAATATATGTGGAACAGCGTGCACGCGCTATCTGCCCGCCGCGGGCGCAGGAAACGCGCCCAGGACCGGAAATGAAGGATGTAACTGGGACGGCGAGGCGAGGCGAGGCGACCGCGCGTACATATGTTCCTAATGAAATTCTAACGACGCGTGTGGCACAGGAATTCTTGCAGATACATTGTACTTATGTCGGGACCCGCGAAACAAGAGCGCAGCTTCGTCAGATTCTAAGATTTGAGGTTTTTTTTTTATCGAAAAGATAGATTTTTTCCCGTTGTTTTTTTTCATTGCTTATAACTTTTTAGTAATAAAAATATATATACATTTTGCTTTGGCTGCATTTACACTATTAGATGTGCAAGAAACGGTGGTAACTTCTCTTGAATTAAATAACATTTTGTTTACCTTTAACTTCTATGTATGTCAAAAATAATATGCATGTAAATTAATACATTTCTGTAATTAGTTTTAATGAAAACGATGTCTACATTAACGTACAAACTTAGTAAATCAAATTTAATATATTTTCTCTACATTAAAGTTAAATTTTAGTTCAATTAACGACATATTAAATAGGAGCAGTTGCGATTTATAGAAATGATTAAAATATCTCAAACTGGATATACTTTTACATTATGAATTTAACAATATTACGTTCGTTAACATCTGATGTTTTGAGTAAAAAAATGTTTTCACGTGTTTAAGGATTTAAGGATAAAATAATATCGCATAAAATGCATAATCATAGCATAGACGAAAAAACGCTTTTTGCTGAAGTCTAAAAATTCAGTTAGACACAGATTAAAAAATAATTTTGTTTGAACCATCAAAATAATTATGTAGGACGTTCAAGCTAGTTGCTAAAACGTTAAAACTTTTTGCAATATTATTGCAAAATTATTTACTGAGTAGTGATCGTCCGACAAAATTATTTCCAGATCTATATCTAGCTAAATTTTTAGATATTTCAGCGAAGCCATTCTTTTCATGTAGCATAAGCTCGTCCATAAACTGGACCAATAAGCATCCAGCATAAAATCGCCATGATTTACATAACGTATTCATGGGTCTAGACGATCTTATATATTAGATATACCACGCTTATATATTTTGCGTGCTATAGCCCTTAGTATTAAGATTTTTGATGTTATAGATATGGAAAAAAAAAGGTAATTTTATATCGACCGCAATAAAGAGTCATATATGTTTCTCATCACGATTTTATATGGCAACGAAAACGTTTCGTCGCAATATGGACAATGTTAATCGAGAGAAAGTCGAATGTACGCACGAAGTCATGAAAACTACATTTAGCGGATATATCTGCGTCCTGGGTATCGGGAACGAGAATCGGCCGTGTGTTACAATTCGTACAGATTATATATATGGACGCGATTTCGTATCGCGCTGCGCCGCGCCGGTTCGATCCGATAAGTTTTGCAGTCGAATCTGCAGTCGAAGTTAAGCGGATTGCTAAGTTCGGAAAAGGATTGCCGAGCCATCGTGCCAGTGCGATCGTAACTTCCGATCCAGCCAAATGCAATTCGTAATCCGTTATCGATTGGATTCCACCAGACGTGTGTCTTTTCTCTCTCTCTCTCTCTCTCTCTCTCTCTCTCTCTCTCTCTCACTTCCTCTATTACTCTCTCATACAGCCGAATAAACGAGGTCTTATCTCCGCGATAACACTCATGTCGTCCACGAAAATTTTGATGAATGAAATCTTTGTCCACAAATCTTTGTCCAGATCAGGCAACGTTCTCCCCGTTCTTTTCTAGATTCGTATGTTTTATGTATCTAAAAATTCAACCTGCTTGAAGAAATCATCGCTCTCGTTCCGTTTTCCAATATTTTATATGTCTTACTTGATCGTAATAATTTTATTTCATAGCAATGCTATAAATACTTAGCAACGCAAGATAAATATTTTCATGTTACATGTATTACGAGATTAGAAACTTGTATATTTTATGTACACATTTCAAGACGAGAAATTAAGACTTTAGAATATAAATCACGTCAAGAATAAATTCGAATGTATAATTTATATAAAAATACGTGCATAGAAATTTGCCAAAATTTTTCCAAATACAGGTTGTTCTATTTAAAACATTCTTGTAACTTGAAAAATTTGAATAGAATCCTTGAAACACTTCGAGTATTTAAATTTCTTAATATAAATATTTATATACTTGTAAATTATAAATATTCAAAGTATTGTAATACAAAATAAATCGAAAATACTTAAAGAGACGTTGGGAAGATCAAATAAGATCTGTTCAAATTACTTCTTACTATACTTCAGAGATCTTCATAAATTACCCAACCAGAATCCACAATTTTTTGAGAAAATCAAGTCTTTTCAATTTGATTCCAAAAAGTTTTCTATATATGGGTATTATTTTAATTTTATTATAACATTAAACATGTCACACGTAATAAGAAACGGAGCGGCGTCCTTCCGCTTAAAATTCGTTGAATGTTTTATGGTGGACAATTTAGTTCAAAAGCGCCCTTAACTCTGAGCAGAGTCATTAAAATTTCGTCCATAATTCTACGATTTGAGAGGTCGCACGAGAGGTCGATTCGCGAGTCCCCACCTGCATTAACAAACCTGGGGGCGCGTCAAATTCGCAGCAAGGGTGCCCGATATCGACGACTCCTGGAGGACTTCCTTTCTTCGCGCTCTCCGCACGTGCCCACGATGTTTAATGCAATTTCCCTTATCGCGGCGACGAGTTTCCTCGTCCCTGTCGCTTCGCGTCCCACCACGTCCAGCCCGCCCACCGCCCCCGACCTTTTCCGCGAGAAAAAGTCTTGGCCAGAGTGCGCGGAGCAATAAATTGCAGCTACTCGAATCAACTTTTGAATTACGACTCGGGAGAGCTCGTTACGACAACCAGCGAAATCCTGTTAGCCGCATTGCAACCGTAATGAACTCGTCCGACGTGGCTGGTAGCGCGGGAAAGGAAGACCATCGCCGCGATAGTTCGGCAGAAACGCGACCGAGAGTATTTCTGCGATCGAGAGCGTTGATTTCACTCGGCCCCGTTAGAAAACTTCTTGATTATTAATAGCTAATTTGACCTGCCTCTCCCTGCAATTTTCTTTGGCGTCGCGCTATCGTATTCCCTTTAACGATACTCTCATTTATTCCGCAAAACTTTATACTATGTTTCGCCCGAGGCTGTTGGGTAACAATGATTTTCGTATATTTACTTTTAATTCATCGAGAAGCGAGAATTTGTCGGAAGATAAAATATTCCCGTGAGAGAACGCGATTTTAGTAAAAGTTAAAGTATCTAAGAGAATACCGATCTAAAAATAATTTTGTTAAATCATCAAAATTATTTTATAGAAATCTCAAGCTACGCTGCGAAAAGTTTTAACATTCTAGCAACTATTTGAACGTCTTATATAATAATTTTGATAGTCCTAATATAAAATTAGATCTCTATTCTAGCCAAACTTTTTATTGGATTTTCATCATTACTTGGGTTTCCTAGATAATTATTTTGATGCTCCAAACAAAGTTATTTTCAGATCTGTAATAGCTAAATGTTTAGGTACTTTAGCAAAATCGTCCTTTCTGTATGCTTTCCTTTCTTCAACTCCGTACAACGTGCATAAATTTTTGAGCAACGTCACGCACACTCATATATTCATATGCGATCTGACAAAATGTTGCAAGTTTAAGCATAAAGCTTCCGCAGTCAGATATACACACGTACGTATACTTTACGTACCTACAGGACGTTTTTATGCGGAAAGAGTATAAGATGTGACGGAAACTATGAGAAAAGCTCGCTCGTACAGCGCTCGTTCGAGGTTTCCTTCTTGCAGCTACTAAAAAAATTTGTTACCTTTTTAGGGGGTATTGTCTTTGGAGAAACGCCGGGACTAAAGAGGGTTTTCACGCGAGTTGCCGCGAGATAAGACCAGGAGGATGGGGAATGGGCGTCGGTACGACGTACGACGGGATAGATGCCGATAAGAGCAATCCTGAGGGTGCGTTTCCATATAGCGCGACCTAAGTGTCGACGACGAGAATGCACGATAAAGATCGTCGACAAGGGGTGGAGGCCCAGCATGATATTATTGGTGCGTAACTCTTGGAAATAATATAGCTGTAATATAGCACGCACTGCGTGTATTACATCTCGAAACATTATTATTAAGGTACATTATTGAGTTCTTAACGTCAGATTACACCCACACGCAATTGGAGTTATTTTTATTCATTTCTACAGGTCGCCATTGCTCCTAATTTAACTAAAACGTTAATTTGACTAAAACGGTGGCGATAAACAACTTGAGAAAATGTATCGTATTTGATTCAAATTTATAGTTTATTTACTAAGTGTGTATATAGGTTAATTTGACTAAAACGATGGTGATAACTTAAGAAAGTGTATCAAATTTGATTCAAATTTAATTTATTATTTACTAAGTGTATACGTTAATATGAACGATGTTTATTTTGAAACTAATTACAGAAATGGACATTTTAATATATTAAGGGAGTTAAAAATAATCAAATATTTAACGTAAAGGCTTGAGTTACTATATTGCTCTTTTCATACATCTAACAGTGTAAATTAGATATCATGGAAGAAGATCGCGCACAAAGTATATCTCACAGATGGATATTTAATGTTAACCGCATAAAATGAATTTTTCGTAACGTGATAATTTAACCGCTAGACGTCATTTCGCTTTCGCGCAACATGACAATTTAATTTCACGCGCAAAGGAAGAAAGTTTACCGAGAAATCTAACTTGCTCCTTGCTATTTCTCTGTTGCGGTAGTGCACGTTCTGCAAGACGATATCACTAGGTGATATAGATAAGGGATTCGGAGACCAAACGCCGGAGATCGCATCTGCGAATAATACAACCTCCTCCGAAATAACGTCGTCATGATTTACCATACCGCAGGATATAATCAACAATTCCAATTCTCGACCGTTACCCTGATCTTTATCGCGCACAAATTTATCGAGATTTACTCATGTATTTCTGTCGCAGATCTCGTATTCTTGGATACATGGCGCTATCTCGTTGACGAATGATCACATCATTGGTCTGCTGTAAAAAAGTTTCATAGAAAATTATCTAAAGAATTAATAGCCCCGTCGATTTTTTTTCGAATTATTTTAGAATTCCAGAAAAATGTTCCTCTTTATTACTTCATATTTTTACTCTTAATTGCTGCTGTAATTATATTATTATTTTTATGATATTAATGGCCGCATCTCGCGACATTTCTCTGCGCGCGTGTCTATTTAGCTCTTTTTCAAATATACGACGCAAATATTCGCGCGTAATGCGCAATGTATACGACCTGGCGATCCACTGAGAGTCGTACCAGCTTTGCGCCACATTAAATTACATTTATTATTCTCGCGACATACCGCCGTAATACATTTCGTCGACAGCAACGCTAATCTACACTCTCACAATGAATGCGCTCAGGCAGCACGCCTCATCAATCACACTTGCGAGGAAAGTCCTCTGGCCTCCAGAGGTACTGATTTTCATTAAATTGATATACCGATTCCCCGTATCTCCCGCGAAATACCTCTAGCAGCTGCTGTTTTCCTAGCAGATGCTTGCATGCGCGTGTTCGAAGTTAAAAGAGTCATACTTTACTCCATTACTAGGATACAGAAATATATCATCAGAGAAATTTCTGTGAGAAATAAATATTCTCCAATAAAGAACAATTTTTAATATGTATCATGGTAATGAAAAATTTTCAATTTTATTTATCAAACGTCGCCTATTATCAACTTTATTTATCGGCGATTATATCTGATGTCGATCGATGCGTTTATACCTATCGAAAAAGATGGACAGAGAGAGGAAAGAAATAGAAGAATCACCACCTACGAGAGTCAGAAATGGGAGAGATGATATCGAGAAAGCAGAATTCGCGTTTCAGAAATACTATAAGCAGGGCTGTATTGTAGAGTAGACCTCCACTGCCATTGTCCGTAGGCGTGCTGGGCGAACCTAGGTCTTAAGATCCAGTCTGGTTTCTCGGGACAAAGCCTTCACGACGAGGCTGCCGACAGGCGAATGCACAATTACACACGCGTCGTCTGCTCCGCCTCGTCTGCTAAGAAACCTTAATTAACGCGGGCTTTCGACGTCTCGCCACCGAAGTACATCTCGCTCCTAAGCGCGAACCCCTTTCTTTCTCTCATCGCGACACGATAATCCTTTAATGCGTTTACGATTAATCGCGTCAATCTTCTACACGAGTCTTAATAGAAATAACATAAGCGAAATAATAGGAACGCACACAGTGGTCGACAGTAAGGTTGTATTGCATACAATTCGAGAAGATAATCTTGCGAAAAAAGAATTCCAATCCGTCATCAATAATATCCATAATGAAATTAATAGAAAGATCAAAACGAGCAATTAATTAATAAAATGTTGGAAAGAGAATTTATTTATATTTTTATATCAACTCTCCAACATTTTAATTATATTAATTAAGGTTTCGTGTATTTTATTTTTTGTTTTTCCAAACCATTAATTTAATTTATTTTCTGTCGTTATTTAACTGAAAAAGACTTGGTGTATTCGAAACGTTCATTGTATATTAATAAAGAACTAGTTTTAATTCCTTTTTACTAAACTATAGTTTTAATCTTTGACCTAATTAACTACTCGTTCGTTTGACCTTTCTGCCAACTTTATTATATCAATCCATCAAGTTTCATCCGTGTGATATCTCCAATCTTCAAGAGCAACATTTTAGGTACCTACATTACATGTCCCTTCGACCCCATTTTGTGTGCTCGACCCTTAACCCGATATTGTAACTCCAAATCTGGCATTCTTTCCTCGACTATCCTCGACTGTCCGCTTGGGATATCGAATTCGTAGATCCTGATTGAAGAAGCGATCCTGCGGCGTAAGAACGGAGCGTTATATGCTCTGCATTATGGAGGTCGTCCAGCCACCCGAGAATGTCAGGGCGTTACATAAAGGCCATTACCAGGCACACAGTGGACGGCGAGAATCGTTGAGGCGAAGAGGCGCTCTCTGATCCTCCTCCCTCGTCTCGCGCCCAGATCCGAAAAGGTCAAACGTGAGGGAAAGACGCGCGTTCCTGGCATTCGACAGCACCATCAGCGACAGACTCTGGCAACGATGTCCCTCGAGCATCAGAAGAAAACGCCAAATTCAAAGCTAACGCTCGGACGAGGGGCTTTTCGATAGCAGCAAAGCGATGTATTCGAGAGATCAGATCTTATTTCTATTGCAATATTAAAAATTAACTTCGTTAATAATCATAAGTTCTTTACTTTTTTTTTTTTTTTTTAAATGAATCTCATTTTAAAGAATGAAAATTGGACCAGTTTTGGAAAAGAGTAACTCAATTTTCAATCTTTAAGAAGTTTCACTATTCAGAATGGCTATTCGCTCTAAAAGTTTTAGCGAGGGTGTATTAAAAAAGAATTGACATGAAAAACAATGATTTTACGAAGGCAAGCGAGTACTTGTCGTACATCTAGCGAAATAAAAATTTAAGTGTTTTATTGTGCTGGTCCCTTTGGCTGGATCCAACCAGCTGGAAACGGTCCCTCGGAGTCTCAGCCTTTTACATCCCTTTCCCTTTCGATAACTATATAGGTACACATAAAAATAGCTAGTAACCTCTTCAGGTGAAGGGCTCCTGCGGGAGCTACGTTAGAAGCACGTGCTGTGAATTTTGGGTACGATTCCGGGCGCGTACCTTCGTCATCCCCCTTTGTATCCCCATCCCTCTCGGCACGACATCGCCAATATTCGACGTCCTGAATCCACCTTCCATCCTCTTTGCTCGATCGCCCGTCCGTTCAACCACGATCGTGTTGTCTCTCAAAATCTATAGACGACGCCTGCAGATCCAATGTTCGCGCATGGCGACAATAAAGTATAATTCGATTCTCTCCCGAGTTTTGAGGGGCGCTGAGCCAGAAAGAAACGCCTGATTTACGCTATTTCCCAGTGCGAACGAGCAGTACTTTGGTATTACAATAACGCATACTGGTCTTGAATAAAAATTTTTCATCCAAGTAACGACACGGTAAAAGGATTCCTTGCTAATCAAGCCGCAAAAGCGTAATCGCGGCTCCGTCTTAATAGCTACGAGAGAAGCTTTTCTGCCATTACGTTTTATCACAAATGGGAGAAGCTTAATACGACAGCGCCGCGAATTTCCCGCGAGGAGCCGAAACTCTTTTAGGCGGCGGCATGGACGGTGCAACAAAGTTTTCCGCGCTAGCGCGATGTCGCATAAAACAAAAAGAGAGGAAAGAGGGGAAAAAAGGAAGAAAGAATATTTTCTACACACCGTCGGGACTCGTTTTGGATAAGTTTCGTACTAGTTGGAGACGCGACTCTCGAAGGATTTCAAAAATTACTTACCAACAACAAGTCCGCCGAGGTAGACTAATTTCTCCGAAAAGTTCGTGATCTGAAAAAAAAAAGAACAAACCGTTTGATACACCGTAATTTTAAACTTTACTGTATAAATTTAACTCTTGGAATACATATATATTATACATATGTCATATATGTTCAATACACATATATATGTTACAACACCAATGAGATTCGCAACACTAGGAAAAAATGTTTTAACAAAAATGACTGATTGAAATGTACACGAAAAGAACGATTTTGCTGAAGTATGCAAAATTACCTGATTTCTTTCTGATTTCCCTAATCGTTTTCAATTTCCCTTACCTATACATTTCCCTATACATTTCCGATTTTGTGGCAGCTCTGTACACAGATATTATCTTTAAGACCACTGTGTCCGCTTTAAGATTTAATTAATTATTATATATCATTGCGTACGCGAAGGACTCCAGTCCTTGTCGGTCGATAGCTCGAACTCTCGGGTCGGTCGATAGCTTGAACTCATGGCATCCGCACGGTTCCCAGTTATGAGTCGCAGACTGCGATTAGTTCGTAACAATCTCAGACAGCTCGAGAAGTTATATCCGCTACGGTTGCACAACAGTAGTTACAAAGCCAGATACAGTAATGAGCGGTTTCTCGCTCCGCGGGGACCAGGGAGGGAGACTAAAGATTAATTCCGCGTCAGGGGCACAAATCCGCGCGTGGCATAAATCTCCTGGCTCCTCTTAAGGAACGAGTATCAACGCTATATCTGCCCGGTTCACCTCGGTTTACTTCCACATCACACTCGGCGTCAGTTTCGTGGACCTCGTCGTCATCGCTTTCGTTTAATTATCTTCTGCATGAGACAGGCTAGGAGACAAATCGGACACGCTTCGCCCTCGTGCTTATACGTATTACCGTAATTTCGAAAACAAAGAGATAATTATGTGTACGACTGAAGAAATATAAAATTTATATTTCCTATAAAGGAAACTATAAGAGACTGCTCGGAATTATTCAGAATAGCTGTGATGTATACGATTCTTAATCTTAATTATAATTTATCGTATTTCTTTTATTTTTTTTTTTTCATAACTTTTTTCGGACTTAGGGACATTAATGAAAAATTATTAATTAAACTATCCGGAAAAAACACAATCAAGGTTTAGACGTCGAAATAATTATGTAGGATGCTTAAATTGATTGCTGGAATGTTAAAACTTTTTGCAGCATTGTCAACATTTAAATAATTATTATAATGGTCCAGTAAAATTATTTTCTATATCTAAGGCTAAATTTTTAGATATTTCAGCAAAGCCGTACTTACTTATATATAATTTAATCAATAATTATAGTCCAACTATATATATTTTATTTTATTGCAATGCTGTGAATGCCCTATGAATGACAGATTAATCCTATGAAATCTTTTTTGCTTTTTACAAACAATGTCTAATACTTTCTTATTAGTTCTGCGAACGATTCCTCTCTTGCGTACACAAATTCAACAATTACAAGCCAGATGAAATGTTTAAATCCACAGATGACCGACGTTTGTTCCCAGTCTGTTCCGCTCGTCAAGATAATGTAAGCGAGAGAGGACAAAAAAGCACGGAACAAAGTTGAATTGATGCAGCAGCCGGGGCGTCCATTTAGTAACTCTGTAAGTTATAAAGCAACTTTCTCATTTAAGACCAAAGTAAACCGAACGCACGTTGAATTGAACTGAACTGAATAGACGGCGGAGTGTACTGCCTGCTTCAGACTATGACATATTACACAGCAATTAAGATCGACAATCGCAATTAAATGGTGGCTCTCTTGGGAAAGGGACAAATAAAAAGTACAGCTGCAAACTTTCCACAATGTCGCCGACGTGCAACGCGATGCCTGGACTTGACGGCGATAAAAGGCGTAATATAAAATACCTGGTATCAGATAAATCACGTTCGCTGCATCCGCGTCTCTTGTCATAATCAGAACGCCGTGTTCGCGGAAAAACAGTTGTATTTGCCTTCATTGAACGCCGTTGAGCGAATGCGTTCTATCGATCTCGGAGAAAAAGTAACGAGTGAGCGGCCGGCCGACCGACTTTCTTCAATTCATCATGGTGATAATTGTTCCTACAATACGGGACGATTGCTAATACGAGTCTATACGAGTCGTTTGTTGAATTCGATTCGCATTCGAATATATCATTTGCATTTAATCCTCGGTATTCATTATAAAACTTCCTTAATTAGTATTTCTGGATCCAGTGTATTTTAAATTAATGTATCTGTATTTAAAGTTAATGTAACGTACGGTAAGATTTTGTTGAAGAATCTAAAAACTTAGCTACATACAGATCTCAAAATAATTATGTAGAACACTCAAAGTAATTATTAGAAAGCTAAAACTTTTTATGACACCGCTCATCATGCTTGAGGTTTCTACGTAAATACTATATAACTTTTGATGGGACAAAATTACTTTCAGATTTGTATCTAGTGAAATTTTTAGATCCTTCCTTCCAAATCATTCTTTTCGTGTAAGATTATGAAAAAGATTTCGATGCACAGTTTGCTTTGATTATGTATATAAATTTCCTCTAAAATATTTGAATATTAAAATACACTTTGACTGAAAATAGATTTATTTTTTTTATTGATTTACAAAAAACATTTGTTATAAATAATTTTTTTACGTATGGTTGAAGAAAATGTTCAAATCCATTGGATCCAGGAATATCGGTTAAAGTTAATTTTTCAATTAATTCCAGTCAAAATACTCAATTTGTTCGCTCGAGATTTAAACAGAAAATTGGAGGTTTTAAAATAATTTCAAAGCCCTTATAAAATATAATATTATATAAGAGAGGAGAAAATTATACGCCCTTCGAACTTTTCTTAACGTTTACGGTCCGGCAAAAATATAACGGCAGCCTAAGTTACAGAATTCGTCCTTATTTCCCTCCGTTTTGCAAACGACTATATATGTATGGTACCTTAGGGACTTTTCGTATTTCTCTACGCGAACGGCTTGCATAAAGACGCTATTATCAAAATGTCTAGACAGAGAATTCCTTCGAGGGAAGAGAATTCGATACGCACTGTCGACAGTATCCGCTGGATATTACAGTGGGAAAGAGCATTTGGATTTATTTGGAATTAACGCAGAATAAAAACAAATACTAGATTAACGTGCCGTTAAAAATCAATTATTAGCAAGCAACAAAAAGATATAATCAGAAATGCTATTCGACTCGTGTTTATGATTTAATTAATTACGCGTAAGGCAACATCGATTGAACTTTGTTTTCGCGGATGCGGCGGAGTTTTACGTTATGTCCCGCGATTATATGACAGCGGAATTTTACATACTAATGCATATTCATTCAGTATTTAGCACCGGCAACGAGTTTGTGGCATTAAATAAAAATGTGATTTGCCGCTCTGTAATTTTGAGGCTGTTTCACCGCGGGTGTGATTCAATTAGCGAGAATGCAAATTGCGTAACATGCCCGTTTATTTTCACACAGGCGCTCTAATATAGATAACAGTTAGTATCAAGTACCAAAACCGTATTCGTAACACGGCTGCCGAGAAATTTATTGCACGCTAATTGAAATGAGTTATTTACCGAATTTTTTTACATCACGCGAAAAAATAGCATTCTTAAGCTTTAAACAATACAGCCAGTTTATAAATGTGATATACACTCGTGATATTAAACTATTTAATTTAAAGTGCCGTCCACGATAAGATTTTAAGGCATAAAATTTAAGCTTTAAGCCGTAAAAAATTGATTATTCATTATTCGTCTATTATTGTCCTTATATTCAATTATGATTGATCCATTTCTTACGGTTTAAGGTATAAGTTTTACTTAAAATCTCATTGTAGACGTCGCTCAACCTTTAGAAGACGACAAAGCTACTGTAGTGGTACTGAAATAGTGTTACATTTTGAGATAAGAAATTCAATGAAATAAGGACAAATCTTATTCAAGAAAAATAAAGAACAAATCTTATTCAAGGAAAAAGTGTCAGATTTAAAAATCGAATCCCGTTCTTAAAAATTAAGTATTGATCTCAGAGGGATATGAATATTGTATGTATAATGTAAACGTTCAATACAACATCGCGCGATGTAAAAACAACGTCTATTTAATAAATCAACATTCGGGTGTGTTTCGATGTCGTCCGATGAAACATTTAATGTTTATGAAAATACTGTAATTATGCAAAAAGCGAATGGAAACTGGCAACTGGCGGTTCACAGCGTTTTCGACGAGAACGAAAACGCGACAGTCGTATTACGATCGAATTCCTGGCGTTACCCGGGCAACCAGATTTTTCTCCAACGTCGATGGAATTACACTGCAGTTAATTGCAGTCAGGCACGAGATCTGTATAAAGTGCGAAAACGAAGTGGCAATTACGTCCTATCGACAAGCAAAATGTGTTCGTCGGCCTAGTACCATCATTGATCGTCACGGAGGTGATAATTTTATCTCCATAAAATACCCCATTTTTAGAATTTCAATACTATACTATATTTCAAGATATATATACTATACTGAGAGAAATGTTTTGTACCAATGAGCAAAGTTTTGTGACTGACACAAAAACTATTTGTTGATATATGATCAATCAAACCGTTGGTTACCACGACGATATTAATTTATTGAATTTGCTAAATGAACTAATAATTTAACTAATAATTTTTACTAATAATTTATTGGTGTTTTGCATGATGTTTATAGATCGTTTGTAGTTGGAAATAGAACATTTTATTATACTGGAACAAAATGAATAATGTATATCTTTCACTTTCTACAGAATGAAATTATGTTTGGCGTTTTTGAATTTCCTTAACTTAGCAAAGATATATATAGATTTAGAGCAATTGAGATTACTAATCGCTTTGAAAAAATAGTTATCATGATTGATGTGGCGAGGATCGACAAGTCCACGAGATTAGTCTCTAATCATCTCGGCTTTATACAGGTAGACGTTGAATTTCTCTACGAGAAGATACGCCTATCTCTAATAGCTTCGTGCTCTATCATAGTAGATTGTTTTATCGAAATTACTAAAAGAATACTTATTTTGTAATTGCAACCAAATTTCACATTGTTATTTACAAAATGTAAGTGAGCAAATAAATTTGTATTGTTAAATAAAAAAATTTTGTTCATCTAACAAAAAAAATATTGCATTTTGTTATTTTAACAAAATAATGATAATCGATCATTTGTGAATAATTCTCTTTTTTTTATTACCATTACTATATCTTTTTTCTCAGTGTAAATAAAGTTCGTAACTTTTTCCAAAGAGAACTGAATTCTTCGTAATTTTGGCTCGAAAATAATTTTGGAGATTAAAACGCAAGAAAATAAAATTTCCTCTTTGCGATAGCTAGCTTCTCTCCCTTTCCCTTTTTCATTTATTCGTCCCTCCATTTCCTTCTCTTTTCCCTTTGTAACACTCTTCGTAATGCTATGACTTTGATTTTCTATAAAGTACAAAGAGTAAACCATTGAAAAATGTTGTAAAAGGAATGCTGGTAGAAATTAGCGTGTACTAACATTGTGGTGCATAAAGAATAGTGAAGCTAAAATAGAAGAGAAGCAGCTCCCTAAAACTTAATTTGAATATTAACAAAAGAAAATAATTTTATATTAAAAAAGAACAATTTATAACATAAAAATAATTGTACGTCAAAAACGTGTACAAGTAAACGTTACACAAACCAATTATACTGTTAAATAAATATAACGTTATTAAAAACTGAATGTCTGCGTTTCAACTTTAATCCTTGTTAACAATGTAAAATTTTCATCTTTTGTCCGCAGCCTGGGTCTTCGAACTTTAGTACAGATTTTTATATTGTTCCGGACTATATAAAGTCTGAAAAAATTCTTGTATAGGTACTTGTGGAACCTTTAACGAGTTTTTATAATCACGAAAGTTTTTATAATCATGATTGCATTTTACTTATTTTATACTACAGATTTCAATTTATCTACCAGAATTCACAATGAAAAAATTAACTATACCTTTAAAGTCCAATATTGCTGGCAGAAGATTAAGTTGCTTGAATAACTAAACTCGGATGAGAATTTATATATATATAACGTAATAAAATATAATAATAAGATTAAATCTAGAAAAATTAGTTCAAATTGAAATACACAATCAATAGAAAATAGAGCCCATAAATATTTAAATTTAAATAAAAATGTAATTCGTGTACAGATTTAATAGCGGAATATCTTTATAGATTTATTCGGGCATCCCGTCCATCGATCCACTCTCGAGAAACGCTCGCCGACGGCGGGCTTAGTTGATTGAAAGCCAGATTAAAGTTTTTCGTGGATTCCATTTTCGTGGATATGAAACGGCTAAAAGTTCATTTCACCTCACAAACCGTCGACTCTGAACATGGATTAAACATCCGAGGTTATCGAATTCAATCGGAAAAATGTGTACATTTGCATTCGTGATGAGAATACAGATTCGGGGAGTCTCTCTCTCTCTCTCTCTCTCTCTCTCTCTCTCTCTCTTTGCCCTCGCGTCGCATGTAACTTTTGAAATAAGTTTATTTAAATGCATAAATGTATGCGTATTCACGGTAATCTGCAAATGAAGCGAAACTGAACAGCTCGCTATTTGTTTCGTCCAATACACGTCAACGATATCGAGTATTATTCATAGCAACATTAATTAAGGAAAAAAAAATATACAGATGTTTCTCTCTTACTTCCTCTATGTTCGTTTATTTAGAATAATTCGATTTAATGAAATTCCAAATTTCCAACGAAATTCAAAATTTGATTTGTCCGAGATAAAAACGCCAGAATATTAGTTTCTATAAATCAAATAATTTCTTCACTTGATTTATGAAAATTTGTTCGCGTTTACAGCTTTATGGTCAAAAATCTACTTATTTTCCAACATATCGCCGCAGGGTATGTCAAATCTGTTTCAAACTAACAAATAATAAATAATGCTCGCAGCTCGCTTTCTGGTAAATTCAGTGCAACGAGACTCGAAACACAAACCCGTATGTCGCGATATGATACCGTGATCGAGCTTGTTACGAACACATGGTACCACAAGAGTGCGAAGCCCCGACGACACATACACGGTCGGCTTTATAATGACACACGTCGCACGCGAAAAGCGTGTACGCACGTTTCCGCGATATACGAGCGTGCATGCGTGCGTGCACGGCTGCCGGTCGTTGAGGACATCGGAGAGCCCGAGACATCCGGTACAATACCCTCTCGTCGTCGGCTCATAATAGGCCGCCAGTTCCTCGCATTGTTCGAAGGCTACATTATATACGCACCTAAATTACCGCGACGTGAAATCCGCGTTTTCCAGACGCGGAAGTCTCGTGGAATGGGGATGATACCCCGTCCTTCGTCGATTGCCTTCAGCAATCGACTTGCATTAACCCTAGAACGCTATCGATATGTAAATTTTATGTACAAGCGAGATCATTGAGCGTTAAGCTATGCCTTTAGTGGTCATTAGGAGTTCCCTTTAATTTGCCATGCTAAAAGTTACAGAATAAACGGAGACTGGTCTTTAAAAATTCTGTCCGGCTTGTACGAGTATATCAAATTGGATCTACTGGTATTATAATAGAGAGCGTGATAAGTGATTTCAATTTTTAAACAATGCTGTTTGTTATTATTTCGTGTTATATTTTATTTTAATATTTTATGACACGCATAAATGGACTACGTACTCTATATTATTTAAAGATTGAACTTGATAGTGTGCTAATTTTTTTCTTTCCTTTTAAGTTAATAATAATAACTTTATTGACTGTAACTGTTAACATTAAATAAAATAAACAGATAAAAATAACAATAATATTTCATATCGAGTATCAGTTTCACAACAATAGGCGGGGCAACAGCTAAGCAGCTGTAAAATTTAGATTTTGACAGAACGAGCAAATTCAAAACAATTAGTATTAATTAGATTATTTTGTGTTCATAAAAATCTAGATTGTAAATATTCTGTCATTAAAAGTGCGAAACGTAGAAAAAAACTTATGACACATGACTACACATTAATTAATTAATAGTTCTAATTTTTCTCGTACATAAATGTCTTACGTGCAGCGATAGTATTCTAAAGTTAAAGGGATGATTCGCAAGATTTTTTCTCATGATAAAAAATTGCTGATTTAAATGAAGTTCTTAAAACAACAGTATGTAGAAACAACGAGAGGTCATTCGTGATAGGAACGTCGATCTTGCCGGTGATATCGTACGCGCCAGACTGTGGAATATTAGAATTATACACGGAATCGTGCGCGGGGTTCATTATCGCGCTTCCGGTCGCGCTTCGCGAAAACTCGTTGGGTGATTACCGCGTTCCGCGTTCGCGTAGGGCCTAACACTTGGGCAGAGGCCCTCGCAATGAATTTCATTCTACCTCGTGATTTTACGTGACATTATTAGCCTCGAGCAGAAGAGGCAACGGCTCATTAGGGAAGTGTTACGGCTTTTGATCCGTGCGGATCCATCCTTCGCGCGGTATGAATATGCACTTGATTGCGAGACCAGATAACAAGCCGCCGCAGATACACCGACCGAATCGCGTGTAATAAATCGTTTGTCAAACTGCACGATATACCGACGCGCATATTAATAGAGATACAACGGTTTATTTCGGTGCACTCTAAAAAATATGGATTTCACACCGTGCAGTGTTTATACATTGAGAAAAATGGATCCGATTGGATTAAATAGTAATTTCTCGTGGAAAATGTACGAGTCAGAATTTTCCGGTTAAATCTACTGGAATTCTAGTTGAGGCAACTAGAATTCCTGATTGATACAATTATTCTGGTAAAGAATAAGAATTCTAATAGATTTTACCAGAAATATTGTACTAATCGGAAAATTCTGATTCGTACGTTTTCAACTAGAAATTTTTGTCAGTGTATAATTCTCATAATTGTGCCTCACGTGCGTTTATATATCGACACCAATCTAAAATCCATGACGTTAAGTCAACACCACGTTGGTGTTTACGTCAACACAGCGAGAATTACGTAAACACTACGCGTGATGTATCAGATCAACGTCCATATTTTTTTTAGAGGGGTACGACAATTATTCCAAATCAAGAGAATCCTTCCTCAATCGAGAGTAAAAGCTTTCGGATAACGTATTTAGCGGATAAAGCGCATCGGAGATTCGGAAAGACGTCTTCCTCAAATGTCGACGAGGCGCGATTACCGGAGGCAAGTAAATACGAGAGCGTCTTATCCTCTCAGCCGCGAAAGTCTCATTTTACAGCTCGAGGCGAGGCAACACCCAATTTGGGAACCTAATCACTCCGGCGCGCAGATAAGGTGCCTCATTCTTCGCCCACTCGCTCGTTGCTCGCTTGACAAGCGCGCAAGATTAATACGGGGATAATTCATCTTCCTTCGAAGACGCCGCCTCGTCTCTCTCGCGAAACTGCCTCTAGCTCGCTAATCTGCGCGCGAGGTCAGCGTGCGCGAGACTAATTTATTCCGCGCTGGTATTAGTAACATTAGTATCGTGCCGGGTAATTAATCTCGCGCTATTGCGTACGTGACCTTGGAGAGGTACGAGAAGCGGAGGATCGCGACTCGTTAAGGATCCATTCTCGCGTTATGCATCGCGTTATCCCGCGGTTTACCCATACAATCGCGATCACTTGTGTTGCATGGCACTTGTCTCTCGCAATCGATAACGCTCCACTTCGGTCGGTCGGTCGTTCTCGCGATTATTTTCAACTTCGCAGATTGACGCCTCGGATCTGAGGGGTTAATAGCAGGAGAGCACAGTCTTGCATCTCGTAACGCATAATGCATAAGAAAATGAACCAATCAAAGTCCTTCATTTCCATGAAATAAAAAAAAAGACTCTGATTGCTTGCAAAGGTCTGCGCTGTGAAAGCGTATCAGTGTACTATCACTGACTTCGGTGCCATCTTCGCTTATAATATCAGCGAATATCTACTGTTTTTCAGTAATAATACACTGATTCTGCACTTTTAGAGATTACGATTTTCTGCAAATTCAATCTGTAGAAACCATAACTTCTAAAAATGGATAAGGTCCAGTTTCACAAGGTTCAACTTATTTCTCATCCTTTTCTAGAATCGAAAAGAGATAAATAAAGACATGAATAACCGTCAGTTGTAAAACTGGGCCTAAATACTCGCTGATGATTACAGTAGTTATAAGTGTAGCACTGATGTCAGTGATAATACACTGATTCATTTTTAGAGAATGTGATTCGACTTTAGACGTTTACGTAATATCGTACCACATCAGCCTTAAAACTGCGACAGCCGAGATACGTGACAGCCGAACGAGAATCTGCGAACTTTAAAGACCGGGGACGTAATTGAATTTCGTGAGAATCCCATCTTTCGCCGAGCTGTTTCCTTACAATTTTTCGAATGACGGAGGATTCACGCTGACGCGAAAGGAATCACGCAACATCGTGTTGCACGGCGAAAATACGCCAAGTTTATACGCCGCGAGCGGCGCAGCGGTTACGCCGAGGAGAAGAAGACGTTTCTGTAATCCACACGCGGCGCCGACCAGTTTTTCATTCGGCCTCCCTCTGGAGAAATAAAACGCCGAGGCAAGGGGCCTGCTCCCGCACTAAATATATCCGGAATATACCCCCCGACAAGAAAGCATCGCGTCGAGTCCACGAAACCTAAGACCAGCCTACGCGGCTCGACCGGCGAGACTCTCTCAAGTCTCTATAAGACCTTCGCATCCGCGGGGAATATAAGCAGTGGCAGCTGATGATCGCGTCGGTTATTAACCTCTTTCGAGTTATCGTCACTTATATGGTCATTAATAATGTCGACACGTCGTATGTTGCTTCTAATTTAGTCTCGAGTTGTAAGGTATCTACTATTAATTTTTGATCCCCTAGTTTTCTGTTTGTTTATTTGATAACAAGTTTATGATGTGTATACACTCGCACGGTCTTGTTGGGAGATGATTACTTTCCTAAGTAATCTCATGTATATATCGTTCATTAATATTATATATAGGAAGAATGATTTTGCTGAGATATCTATAAATTTAGTCAGATACAGATCTGAAAATAATTATGCTAAACTAATCTAAATATGGATGATACAAACTGGTAACTAGTCAAAACTTTTTGCAACGTTGCTCATCATGCTTGAGTTTCTTACGTAATTATTTTGATTTTACGTGGTTATTTTTTACCAACAAAATTGTTTTCAGATCTGTATTTATGTATTATAAATTTTTACACATAGAAAAATATCATTCTATTGCAAAAAAAAGTGATTGCTTAACTTTTTTCTTTTTAAATAACGTTTATCTTTAATAAAGAATATTATCTTAATAATAATCTTAAAATATACATCCATATAGAAATTTTGAAAAAAAATTCATTATTATATACTCAAAATAGGGATCTATTTGAAGAAATATTATAAAATTTTAAAAAATATTATAAAATTGAGCAAAAAAGTAACTTTATACAATAGGCATGCAAATTGAACTTAATAAGAATTTGAATTTAATAATCTCGATGAAAGTATTAAACTTACTGGGGGATTCAGAATATATTTTAAATTTTAATATCTGAGATCAACTTATGATAGATTTGCAAATATATACACTTTTGAAATACCAAAGACAAGTATTCATTACTTGCATACAGTATGTGTTTTTCTGTAAAAAAATACTTCAACAACAAAATCGTACTTCCATGTATAGGTGCAGCTAAATTCTAAGATATTTCAAAAAAACCACCCTTCCATATATATGATGTTAATTTTCGCGTATATGATTTGACGAGGGTAACTTCGACAATAACAATCTTGATAATAACATTGATAACAGACAAGCACAAAAATATAAAAAAAAAAAGCTTAAGCCTGAGAGATGTAATGATATATCTTTAATCTCCGACGAGTTTTCTCTCGGCTGTGATTTTCTCGAAACCTGATTAATTTGGAGCGGTCGTATCTGGGAGAAGTAACGTCGTTAAGATTCGCGATCGTCTCAGTGCACTCCAGAGTATAACGCTGATACTCGTCAGGGCGAGTGCGCGCACGCGCCCACATGTTTAATTCATGACGACGCATTACTCATTCATTCATGCGATCATGCGGAAGGCACTTCCGAGAAGAATGCTGTAATAAGATTCTGGAAGAGGAAACGTCTTCCTTGCTCCTTCCTATTCTCTGTCCATCCTCTCGGTTATGATAGTATAAGACTGCAATGGGAGCGAGGAAGAAGGATGTAAATCGCTTGGACCAAATGGAAATAAAGAAATTCTCGCATTGAAATTGGCAAGGGACGGATCTCTGCCGAAGGAATTTCTCGGTAAGGGACAACACGTTTCCACATTTTTCCATATCGCAGCGACGATAATCAGACGCGACAATAATCTTCGCAGTTAATGCACAAAGATACGTTACAGCTGCTCGCGCAAATTGAACAAGTACAAAGTCGTGACGAGAGTTAATAATACTCGCTCGCGAATTGGACCATACATTCGTCCAATCAAACCTCTACGTGACTCATCAATAACGAAGTCCTTCGAGCGAAACTTTCATATAGGAAAAAAAAAAAGAAAAAAAAAAAGAAGAACCGCCTGCGTTGAGAATTACGTCTGATTAGGGGGCATCCGTCGCGCACGACTGCGTCGTCAACGGAATTATTATATCCCTCTCTTTCACCTTACGTTACCGAGCATTGTGGTGCGCTGGCGAACGCTCATACCGATTGCATACCGTTGTTAGAATGCAATCAAACCGCATCCGGAGTTCCGAATGTACGGTAACGCGGTACGATAGTTATTCCACTAAGGTTTTACCGGATCAAAAAGATCGTTCGGGTAAAAAAAGAGTACAAAATCAGCAGAATGCATCCAGTTGCCCTTTGAAATGCGTTACGGACGCAGACAATTTCGAGATCTGCCTCTGTTGCATAACAATGATTCGAATGATCTTCTTAAGGCTCCAAACAAGGCTGTGAACAAATGTATATTTGTTTCATTTCAGCTTATTGCACCGGTTCAGAGTGCAGCAATAAAAAGCACCCATTGTATCGATGTAGTATGCCAACGTTAGCAAATATTATGTATAACATACACATGACATGCATAATTATGAATGTAAGCCAATAATTTACGAATGTATGTAAAGTTAGCATATATTGGTCATGTCGTTTGGAGCCGCCTTTATACAGAAATCTAATACTGATCAATTTAATACTACAAGACAGTAATTATTTATTTTAATTGTTGTTCTATATTTTTAATATTCGAAGGAAATTAATTACTGTCTTTCAGTATTAAATTGACTAAAGTATTAGATTTCTATAAAGACGAGACAATAAAAAAATCCAAAGATTCGTGCATTAATCGCGTGCCAATAAATTTTCAAATGCAATCCAAACTCGAAAAAAACTCTAAAGAAAAATTTTCTACACATAAGACTTTCTTGTTGTATACAGCATAAAATTCTTAATTTGATGTACATATTCTCGTATCAATACATTTTCTATTCTGCTTTATGAGATAACAAAATGGAAAAAATGTATTAATACGAAAAAGTGCATCGAATTAAGAATTTTATGTTGAGCGCAAGAAAGTATTATTTCCAGAAGAATATACAATATATAAATATCAAATTAAAAATATTAGCCTAATTTAACAATATTTGACGAAGAAATTTGGATGGGAAAACATTATTAATATCACAAAAATATGAAAGGCTATAAATGCATGTTGTACATTAAATGTGATATATTTGTCAAATTCAAGAATGAAGTCCACGAAACTAGAAGTGTAATTCATCTGAGTAATTTATTTCTGACGATGGCGTCTAAATATGAACTCATCCAATGTACTCTCACTTTGGATGATTCATCCGAGGCTCATAGTCGAGAATAAAGCATGCAAATTTGTCTCCCTTATCTAATCTACCGCTATACATCTTGCCCACATTATATTTAGCAATAAAGGTACTCTCGCTTCCTGAAGTCGATAAAACTTCCTCGACGGCAACGTCACTCACGTCAAGCTGAAAGTTTTGCGTGGAGCTCGGTCAGGCAGAAGTTGCGACGTTAGGACAAGGACGGTGCAGTGTAGAAACGGTATCCGTAGAAAAAAGATATCCGGACACGAGATATATTTCTCTGCCCCACGGGATTTGTATAATCGACGCATAAAGAAACTCGTTTAAAGTCGCCTCCATCTTTTTATACAGCGGTCGCCAAGTCGACGCGAGAAAAATCCAGTCAAACTTCACAGGGCGTAACGAACGTTACGGAAAAATTTAACGACGTCTCACGCGGTTGGTCGAATTTGAAACTACCTAGAATTATTAACACGGATTTTCTTTCTCAAGCAATACAGCGTAGATTTTCGCCGCTATATATATCGCGCTTTTAAAAATGGCTCTTTTAAAGAATTATGATGTATACCGTCAACTTTTTTGCTTATATTTTTATCAAAGCATTGGAAACAATTATACGATTTATACAATAAGCGTGAAAAGTCAAACATCCTAAAGAAAATCATTAACTATTTTTTTTATCTTTTTTTATCTGTATATAAAATAAAAAATATGAGTACTTTCTATTTGGTAATATAAGTCGACACAAGTATAATTTTTCTATTTTTGTTACTCATTGAATACAAGAAAATAAAATGATTGTGTGATACTGAATGGAAAGCACCCAGGAAGATTTAGAAATTTCAAGCATTTAATGTGAATAAAAGATCTATGTAAAGTTGGATCTTCAACTTATCGACTTACTTCGAAAACGAAAATCTATCCATTGAGACTAAGTTAAATCTAATTTGTTCGTTGGTTAGTGGCTAGTTAAAATTAGCTCCCACCCTTAAAATTATTTAACAACTTTTTCCAGAAGTGTGCAAACAAAAATTCGAAATGTGTACATGTGCAAACTATGAGTAATTGAATGAGCTGTAGAAAGTAAATTTTTTCAAAAGTTAGAGAAGGCTATCTTCACACGGGTATTTAACAGTAGAAAATGTCTATTTCGAATATATCTTAAAAATAATAACCATCCAACTTGAATTATTTTCTTCGTTTCCTTTGTATGCTGTATGCAATAAATAATTCTCCAAATCGTAGAAACTAGGTGTCTCGTGGATACGAGACCTTTCAGATCAATACGCTCTTCTCAGTTTAGTATACTTGAAGTCGCGGGGGACCTGTTTGTCGACACCGATCGATAAGGTGCGACCTGATTTAGCGAAGATTCCAACAAGAAGTGTTCTTAAAATCACGCCAGCCAGCAATTCAAAAACATGCAAATAACATCAAAATAGCACTTTCTTTTTTAGACCTGCACTAAATTGTCTATTACAGTTTCTATATCTGTGTTTGACGACAGTAGACGACTGAATACTTTTTATAGTCATAGTTTTTATAATCTATAAAATACTTGGAATAGTTTTTATAGTCTATAAAATATTTTTTACCTGTGGAAAGAACAGTTATTAAAATATCTAGAAATATATCTAAACACAGATCTGTGTGAAAATAAATTTTATTGGACTACCAAAATAATTATATATATCTATTATATAAGATTCAAACTGATTGGTAGAAATATCAAAGTTTTTGATAGTATTGCTCATCACGTTTCTACATAATTATTTTAACGGTCCAATAAAATTATTTTTAGATTGTATCTACCTAAATTTTTAGATACTTTAGTAAAATCGATTCTTTCCAATGCAAATAGATGATAACAACGGTAATTATTAAATGATATAACGCAGCTACGATTGGAAGCTGATATTGCATGGTTGCTGTTAAATATCTAGGGATTAGTCTGTATAAGTTACGTATGGAATAAAAAGTATTACAACAGTTTTGACTTTTTATCGAGTGCATCAAATGGTTCGTCATCGACGCGATAGAACGCGAGTGGCAAGAGCAAACATAGAACATCAGCTAGAGTAGACCTGTTCGGTGCAGCTGCACCGAGCGAATTTAATGCATACGACTGTATGGCCGCGCATGGAACAATAACTTCCGACGCAGATGCACAAGGCATCGTAGCCTGCATCCGCTCTGGTTCGCCGCGCCTACATTGCGAGCTGTGGCGCATTCGTAGACAATTGAAAGCGACAATAGCGTCCCGTGGTAAATCCCCCGTAATTCTAAATTACGCTACCTAATAGTTAATAACGCGAAGAAAAGCAGAGCACCGGAGAGAAGTTGTAAGAAATGGTTCCCATTGGTACTCGAGTTGTATCAATTTTAATGTATGTATTAGTTTGAAAACAAAATTCCAACAATTACCAATTTTAATAGACTTTAAATGTACAAGATAGCAAAAAACTTTGGAAAAGTGGTACCGTTAATTTATCGCAATTTCAGCGACATTTCTTGTTAATTTTAGCAGAATTTTATGCTCTACAATCATTTTTAAACAGATTTCTGGCTTACATTTTCAACTTTTTTAGTACAAAGAATGAGGAACTCTTTTTTTTTTTATTGTTATAAGGAACTGTAGAAGTAGAAGAGAGAGAGAGAGAGAGAGAGAGAGAGAGAGAGAGAGAGAGAGAGAGAGAGAGAGAGAGAGAGAGAGAGCTACTGAAACTGTCATTATTTTTTTTATACTAATAGAATGTCGTACTAACTTCACAAATCCACATAAATTTAGATCATGAAGTTGGCACGCCGTTCTATTAATATAAAAAAAATAATGACAATTCCACTACTTTTATAGTTCTACAGTTCCTTATCAAAATAAAAAAAAATCCACATTACACTAAAATATTACAACTGGAAATGGTGTGCTAATTTTGCAAATCTAACACGATACTTCCCCTCTAAAGTACAAGAAAAAGAAAAATATTTCCACTTTTGGCTACAGCTTGCTGTGCTGCTTTCTGCAAGCACAAACTTCCAAATCGTGTTTTTATCGTGGAAGTAATTAAAATTCGTATCTCCAATTTACTTGTTCCTTCTTATGTTGTAGAAGAAATCCAAGTTATCGATAGTCTGAAAAATCTTGCAGAAATTTCAATAATTTTATAGATTTCGATATTAAGAGACCATAGTGTGTTATTTTTCTTCACGCCTAACTTTTAGCTTCATCACTTAGCAGCGAGTTCATGCTTGATGAGATACTCGCGGTTTCCAGCGGACAGATCGCGGCCGGAAGCGACGTTTCCTTCCTTACGTATATAAGGATAAATGCTAGTGAATGCTACTCTACGTTTGTTCCATTATCATTCGATACACAAGGAAAACAGATTGTCAATCAATGGAAAAATCATCCATATCAAACAGGAACCGAAAACATTGGTTGAAAGTGACTTTTAGCGTGGCTGAAGTAAAAGATTTTATCTTAAAAGCTACCAAATGCTGCTTTCGAATTATTAAGTCAATTTCTCCGATTCTCTCTGTTTGATACATTTGATTTTCTTTGTTGCCGAATATCAAAATATACATTTCAAATTATCCTATTAATTTCTTAGAAAATTTTAAAATGTTGATAACAGGTTTAAGAAATAAAAAATATTTTTCCGCATACTCCGTTTCAATTAATTTAGAGTATCTGATATCAAAATAAAACCATATTGAAAGCACTAATTTTCTAATCCTGCAAAAAAATAAAAATCCCTCGCTTTGCTTAGATATAGTTCAATCTGTGTGCGCAAATCGATTTCTAGAGGTCTTTTATGTCGCTGATTACAGATTCAAGATAAAGGCTATTAAACTTAATACGATGGCTTTAGAGATTCCATTACGGACATCATTCCGCACAGTATTATTCGGGCCGGTATACAGTATATCTCGTTCAATTTCTGACTTAGGTACTAGATAAATGGCCACCATATAAATGGCCAGACGTCGTCGAGTAACCAGTTGGAGTAACAACTCTGTGGCGCAGTTTCCAACTCGTATCCTACACCGAGACAGAGAGAGAGAGAGAGAAACCATCGTGCTTTTACCCATGCCGGGTCGAGCCAGGCGCGCTGATATCACGTGGGATTTGAGACAAGGTGGCCTCGAGTTGTTGCAACGCTATATACGACGAGCGGGTTTATTATTGCTCGAGCCGGGAAACGACGGCCAGCGAAATACGTGCCGCCTCGTATAAAGCGATTACATTATCCGGGCACGGTGTGCATGCCCTGCCGCTTCCACCTTCGGGAAGAATAATTTGCGACGGTTGCGAATCAATTTTTGCGGAGGGATCGACCCGCGAGATGATTTAATATCTCCCACATCGGTGACGGCGATATCGGCAAAATCAATATGCGGGCGAGATAATAAAAGGAGACGGGGAGAGAAATATATATATATATATATATATATATAGAAAGAGAGGAACCCACGAGGTGCGTATCGCGCGAAACGCCGGTTGTGTTATCGTCTGTTACCGAACGACGTGCAGGTATCTACCGTGTATAGTAACTTACATACGTAGGGTATTCATCCGTAAACTGGGGCGCGCCGTATGCTTTTGTAATTCTATCTCCGAAACGTCATCGTAACGGCGATGCCGCGGTAAAAGCTCGCGATAACGAGTTTAGTTATCCTTCCCCTCCCCCCCCCCCCCCCCCCCCCCCCCCTCTCTCTCTCTCTTTCTCTTTACGCGCAGGTAAATTTGCAATCTCGCCTTCCTTTCGTCTGTATACACACGGGAAAAATGGTTGAGTAATTTTTACCTTAGAAGGTTAGAAAAATATTCTGGCTATTTTTGTTTGAATTTACGACAAAGTTTATTTGTCTGAAAGTAAAAATATCGAAGGTGTAAGGTAAAAAGTATTGTACATTACGATTAAAAGCATTAATTCTCTTATCTTGCAGATTTACAAACAAAATAAAAGTAAATTTATTATATCATTCAAATGATTATTATCTCAGAAAGTAAACCATACTATTCTCAAGCACGAACATCTTGAAAATTACTTTATGAAATGCAAAAACCTTATGGCTCTCTCTACGACAATCGCTCATTTATCAGAAAAGTAAAGTAAATTTTACATAAGTGGGCGCTTGTTCCTGTGTAGACCTGCCAATTCCATAAAACTTACTAGAATTTTAATGTATATTACTTTACATTTTTCTCCGTATACTTTCTGCAGGCGCATCTCTGTGCAATACCGTTTGTCTTTCGCAAAAAATATTAAATATACCGCTCATATAAAATGCTAACCACAGTGTGCAATTATTCGTTTTTAGTCGAGAATTAAAATTACATTATAAGATCGACTAACTGTCAATTGAGTTAATATTATTTTATTATTTACCTTAATCGAGCAAAATTTTTCATTTTTCTTTTAATTACTATTCACATCCGGATATTTTTACTACGAAATTCATTTAGCTCATTGCAAAAAAATCTTTATGAATCGTTAATATGCATCAATTGGCAAATATTAAATATTAAAAAAAAATTTCATCGTAATATGCATATTTGATAATGATATTACGATGAGACTGCACTTACAGAAATGTTCTATGGTCAGCACGAGTCTTTCTATACAAAATTATTGGAGATACATAACACGTATTCGCATCGATTTGCTAACAATGAAAATATTCAATCGAGTTATGCGGTTCACTCAATCGCGTCATTCCTAAAAAGATTGATGTGGAACGAAAATAATGACAGCTATCGCAATGAAAGATATTGATGTTGTGTAGAAAAACGATGAACCGACAGCACGGGAGATAAAGTCACCAAGAGCATTTTCCCAATAATGTGGTCGAAAAGAAATCCGCGTCGAAGCAGTTTTATATATATATATATATATATGAGATACGGAAGAGCCCCGTAATGGTTTCGCGTAAAAAGTTCATCGAAAGAAAAATTCAGTGCCCGGATCTTACGAATAAACGACCAATTCATTCGCTTCCTTCGTCCAACTCTGAAGCGAAAGTACGAATTTTGCGACGTCTGTACGATAATTTGGTCGGAGACGGGTTTCTCGAATTCGCTGCTTCAGCTGCGCCTACCAGTTTACGAGGATCAGGTGTCTCGCATCGCGTTCCTTACCGCCAAACGTCTCGCCTTGCGAAATCTAACGCGCGCGTAAATCGCGGAAAATAGAGCGAACTCGGTCGGGAATCGTCAAAATCGTTCACGGAATGCTCGTGCGAGGTTATTAAACTCGCGAATCCTTATGAAACGCCGGATAAACAATTCGAGGTCGCATCCTGACATGGAAAAAATGATTTTGTTCAAGCGTCTAAAAATTTAGTTAGAACAGATATAAAAATAATTTTGCTGAGCCATCAAAATAATTATGTAAAAATCTCAAACTGGACAATGCTGCAAAAAGTTTCGATATTTTAACAATCAGCTCTCGAACGTTTTTATATAATTATTTTGATGGTGTAAGAAAATTATTTTCAGATCTGTCTTAAATTGTTAGATATACTTTGTAAAAGTCAATCAGTGTATTATCATTGATATCAGTGCTATACTTATAACTATTAGGTGTTGGAATTAATTCGTAGCGTTTT
>NW_011627203.1:303801-369538 GCF_000204515.1 Acromyrmex echinatior
AAAACGCTACGAATTAATTCCAACACCTAATATAATATCGGCGAATATTTACTGTTTTTCAGTAATACAATAATACACATACTGATTCATTTTTAGAAGAATGGTTTCTACAGATTTTATCTGCAGAAAATCATAACCTCTAAAAGTAAATCAGTATATCATATTATTATTGAAAAACAATAAATATTCGCTTCGATGATTACATCAGTTATAAGCGTAGCATATCAGTGATAATACACTGATTCATTTTTAAAGAGTGTATACTGCAACAAAATTCTTTTCGTGCAGAGAGGCATATTCGGACTTTGATATAGCGTCTTCCTCCACTAAATCGTTGTAAATTGAGATTCAGGAACGCCTGTCGGCGTGAAAAATTCTGATTAGCTTATGCGGCCATCGGACACGTAATAAGTATAACGTGTATACGCGCGGAATATTCACTCACACACACACGTATATACAAAGTACATACAACATTTCTGTACCCCACGATAGAGCCACATCTAGATAGAGAAGCATACTATGTTACACTCACATGTACGTATCAAGAATAGATAGTAACGACATGAAGAGGGAAATGGGGGAATGTTCCGGGAGAGCCGGAAAACGGAAGTAAAGTCGTTGCTTCGGTCTTCGGTAGCAGTAGTTTAATTAGTTTGTTATCCTTTTCGTTTAACTTTGTTTTTCCTTACTCTCTTTGCTACTTCCGTTATTACGCCGTTTATCGCGCGTGAAGATTTTACGAAGTATCCCGAAGAGCCTCGGTTCTACTTCCTTTTATATTTTCTGATAATTTTTTTCACGCCACAGAATTACAACTTATTACATAGTTATTTAAATTATGCTTATATTTATGAATATGTTTATCAAGAGTACTTTACTTTATAAAAGTAAAAGTTCATCGAAATCAGAAGAGAACACTTCCTTGGATTTCATTGTCAAATAAATAATTAATTAAATAATTAAATAAATAAATCCTGATAATCCAAGGAGTTAACCTCGATCGATCATAGCCAAAAATATTCTCGAGACTGTAATTTTGAAACTCTCAGTCGATATGTCCGCTACGTAAATCTTACCATTTATATAATACTCTTCTTGAATACCATCCCGACGATTGCTCATCGAAAGACTTTACGATGACAGAACGAATATGGCGTATAATACCCGTATAATATCCACGACAGTTATTCTTAGCCATCAGCCGAGCGGTGAGGTAAATTTCGAATTCACGATGAATCGGCCGAGTGATTCAGCTATTAACCGTTAACGCAAGATCGTAAAAAATACGGAACAGTCTATGCGTTTACGAAGATCCCACGTCGTGGAACCTATGACAGGAAACGCATTCGGCAATTCGAGGGCCCAGGGAATCTCTCTTTAAAGCATCGTGTCGATTTAGGAGACGTGCCGTTACGGTATTCCCTCCGGATATCGACAGATACTGAGAGAGTAAATTACACGCGCATTATGCAGCGCTCGCTGCTTATACGTACGAGAGTGCCAGCTTTGTCGTTATTTATTGCGACTTTTATCCGCGATTATGGACGTGGCGAACGGGAGCCTTGGGAAGGTCGCGATACCGTAACTTGAGATCCAAATGAACCCATCGGGAGGGCTTATCGATGATGGCGCGTTATCGAATACTCCGATATAGTGTTCCCATAGAGTACAGACGATTCGTATCTGGACGATTCATAGAATCGGTATTCGTAACCTGTTCTTATATTTTAAGACCGTCTTAAGTATGCCTTAAGATATTAATACGGCCCTGTGATTGATTTATGACAGCATAAGATACCGTACTTGAGGTAATTTGAATATAAAAACTACACGAAGAGAATTTTTTCTTAAAGTTTTATCCCGAAAATATGATAGTCGTGGGACAATATTATATTTTCAAGAATTTTAATATAAATCTCCCTCATTAATAAAGTATAAAATAAGTTTGATTAATTTTACTGAAGTGCATGTAAAAATCTTTAAAATATTGTACCACAACTACCATATTTTCGAGGTAAATTTTAAAAGGAAATTCTCTCCATGCGACTATAAATATCTGTCGTACACGAAAAAAAAAAAAATAATAATAATTTTGCTAAAGTATATAAACTTTATTAAATTAGATATAAATCTGAACACAATTTTGTTGAGCCACGAAAAAATTATGTAGGATTTCGAAACTGATTGAAAACTTTCTGCAGTATTGTTCATCATATTTGAAATTTCTACGTAATTATTTTGATGGTCCAACAAAATTATTTTCAGCTCTGGCTAAATTTTTAGATATTTCAGCAAAAAATTTCTGTTTTTTTTCCATAAGAGACTCGAGGTATCTTCTTTAAACAAACGCATCGTGATGTATCTTTATTTTCTCCTGGCATTGAATACTGAATAAACGTACTTGAAGCATCCGTAAGGTCTACGCGTCATTATCGTTCAAGGATCATCTCTCGCGCAAATAGACCTTTCACCATCGATACGATGAGAAATCGGCGAGATAAGGTCGATCATAAAAATTAAACGAACAAGAGTGAATCGCGGAAGGAAAGCTCGGGCGCTATTATCCTCGTTCGAACGTCTATTACGTATCGTACTTTTGACGGGCGTCTATCGAACATCGATACCTAACGATAGCTAACGAAGAGAGAGAGAGCAAGAGAACAAGAGACAGAGAGAGCAATGTACAAAACGGCTCGTATCGGGTATTGTTCGACGACACCATCCGTGCAATCAAGCGAGACGCATATTTCTTCCGTCGCCTCTGTTCGTTGTATTCTCGGCCTCAAGAGATTCCATTGATCGCGAGTAAATCGCGACGACGTCGTCCTTCGAGTGATCGTTGCTGCACTTTGCATCGTGACCGGCTACTGCAGCTTACCGACACAATTGTGCGCGTGCGTCACGACAAATAAAGCGTTATTGCAGCCCGGCGGCGACCAGAGTTTCGCGATGCTTTCACCTGCATCCACCACTCGAGACGCTTGAGATGCAACCGGCAATCGCATATTATTCCACTCCGTCCTCAGAGAGAGAGAGAGAGAGAGAGAGAGAGAGATGACTCGACGAGAGAAATTCTCTCTTCCCGCGATTCTCGATTATTTTGATCTTATCATGAAATTGAAGCTCCAAAATACGCGCACAATTTGTATGCAACATGATTACTGTCGACTGTTCAGAAAACCAAATTAAGATTTTATGCAATAAAGCGGATTTTAACCTGATAATTATTTACCATACAAATTTTTCGATAAAATATGTTCACTGGATAAAAGTACATTTGAAAAATCAGAATTGCGCTAAATCGAAATTAATTGGATTTTCAGTACTAGTATATGTAGTTCCATCAATAACTATATGCAATTAGCAAGCGAAAATGACTACAATTATATGTAGTTATTTATCTATTATTACAATTATATATATATTTAATGATAGAATTATATATGTAGCGATCATATTTTATATGATTGTCCAAAAAATGACCATAAATTACAATTGAATTATGGTAATTGTAATCATTTTCATTGCTAACTATATTTATTGACAGAATTATTTAGCAATTATCACTAATATTATAACAGTAATAATAATAATTTTTCTCTCAATGTACTAATACCGAGAAAAAAAAAGCAATTTATGTAAGTAAGATTATACTAGTTATATTATAGCCACGAATTGTTATACTCGCTTAAATTGCTCGCTTAAATAAGTTTATTTGATCGAGTGACGTCCGAAAGCCACACGAACGCTAAATCGATGTTAATTGCATTTTCGGTACGCCAGTATTGTAGGGCGCGCTTAAAGTGCAAATGGGATTAGAATTCATTGGAACAACGGTTATGGTGTAATTTTAGAATCGTTTAATTCCAGCTATTCAAAATATTCGAACCTCGCGAAATCAAGCTCATGCATTCACCATAAACGCGCGAAAGCTTGATCATTTCATTACAATAGTAATCGCGAGGAATTGTGCAATTTTAAAGGCCCGCTATATCAAACCAGATTGACGAACTGTCTGTCATCTCGAGCATCTCCATCATTTTTTTTTTTTTTTTTTCCATTGATGCGAATCTGCATTTAATCGGGTCTTCCGGCACGGGAATGAATTCACGCGCATTGTGCCAGCTGTCACCGCTCTGTCTGCGAATTACGCGGCTTACGTCGCGAATAACAGCGCGTTGTACACGCTCGAAATTTACCCAACGACCGAATCCGTCTGAAATTCCCAGGAAAATGCGCAGCGATATCACATGGGTGCCGATCGATCGAATCGTATTCTCTTTTGTTTCAAAGCGGAAAATGCGAACGCTGATATATCCGGAATTTGCGCGCCAACGTTCGCCGATGTGTTGATTCTCCCCAATGAAAGCAGTTTTATCATTTTACAATTATAATTCTACTAAATATCCGACGCTACGCTGTTACCCAATTTATTGGATTGGGGCTAGAAAGTCTTCTCATTTTTCATCTGTACAAGTGATTCTCAATACTCGATTTAGACATCCTTAGGCTCTTCTGCGATATCTCGAGTGGTCTGATCATCATCCTTAATTTGATCATCATCCACTGTATACTTGACCTACCAGAACATGGTTCTGGCTTGTCCTCGGAGAAATTCTCATCACGGAATTTTGCAAACCAAAATTGGCACACGCGATCATTCACACTACCTTCACTGCATATATCTTTTTTGAGTCTGCACAACGTTTTTTTATCTTTATAGTAGTAATATATAGTATTATATAACATGACGAAAATGTGTCTTTTGCTCTTCTATTTTTAACTCTTTACAACAAGGGATATAAACTCTATTCATCTTGATTAAATTAATTATTAAACTCTATTCACTTTTTTGTTTACGCATTGATATATGAACTTTTAGATTATAAATGTATTTGTTATAAAAAAAATGTTCACACCTAAACATTTATGTCACCTATTAACAAAAAGGAGAAAACTTTTTGATCCAATATAAAATAGAGCATTAATTGTAATGTATGAGTTTTATTATCGAAACCTGTCTTCGTTGTAATACTAATATTTATGTTTTTCAAAGCTCGTCAATAAAAATTAATAAATCTTTATCAATATTTATTACAGATATTACCTGTTGTTTCAGGCATTTGTTTACATGTTATAAGTATATAATAATAAACACTCCGTCATGAAGAAAATATGATTATAACATACAAGAGGACTCGTTGATCAAAACGCGCCGAGCTCTTTTGTAATAAGAGAGCTAAATGCACTAGCGTATAATTATCTTATTAGTTTAATTCAATTACCTTCAACAATTACCGTAATGCGTTTTAAATAATTGGATTAATCATAAAATTAGAATTACCTTCCATCAGCCATATAAATTCGGAATACATAAAAGCAGTTATATGTATTTTACATTCACGTTTTATATGATTCCATTACGAGATTGCATTCTAAAATTCCGACATTTAACGGATCGTATCGCAATTACAGTCTCATTGAAATATCAATTTCATCGCTATACAATTATGATATACATAACAGATCTTCAAAGCAGCGATTTTCTGAAATTTCGCGATTTTCTGATTTTGCGCCAAGTTCTCATTACGGAAACGATCTTTATTCCAACGTGTCGATGTAACTGACTAAAGTAGTACGGAATTCATAACGCGGACGACATAATTTGAGTAATTAAGTTGACGTCATTGATAAATTAGGGGAATAACGAGAGCGTGGGATTCGAATCGTGGAAAACGCTTTCTGGCTGCTGCGCGAATTTCTCGTAGTATGTTTTAATATTCGCGATGTAAAGAGAAGAAATTTTATTTGAAGGAAAAAATCATTTCCTCAATTGCTATCCAACATCTGAAATTTACATTTATTAATTCATTTTTCTATTAGCACTCCATTTCCTTGACAATCTCCTTCGACTTCCATTTGTGTCTAAACGATGTAATCAAGAAGGAAGATGTATATATAGTACAAGGACAAAAAACTTCATGTATACAAAATACAGCTGCAATATTTCGGCGTGTAGTGAAACGCAATATCTTGTGGGCACAATGAGCTCGACGGAATACAAATGCTCAATAATCAAACGTTGACCGTGATATTTGCGTATTCCTTGCGTTGCATCGCTATCGCGCATTTTAACAATTCAATGTCGCATTCGGCGAGTTACGCGAACGGAGGGAAAGAAATTATTTACGTTACATGACCTCGGCGCCGTGAACCATCGCGTTGGGATACTCGCGATAAATCGTATCAATTACCATATGCAAATGCAAGACAAAGCACCGTTTAATAAGAGCGCCCTGTGAGTCATGCATGTAACGATCGTGGGCGATCGAATGACGTTTCGTCTCGCGATGGTTTGAGATTGTCTTAATTAATTTGAAAAATGATTTACAGGTTTTGAGATGCTTATCAGGATCAAATTATTAATATCTGTCTAAAATGCCGGTGAGCATCAATATTAAATTGCTTGTCAATTTAATTTGTAGTATTACTATTCTACAGTTCTGCTAGAATTGCGTTTCAAGATTGAAAAATTAAATTCACACCGAATTATTTAAGCACTAAAGATCGAACTTGACCGTTCAGGGCTTTTATTTCTTAGTGTATTCACATTTGTTGTGTATTCACACCTTAAAATATACTTGGTTTTATAATATTGTTTAATTAAATAAATAAAAATTTATCAAATACGTTAATCCTTTTTACTTAAAAAAAGTATCAAATCACAAGGAAGCAATTTTTGAACCTCAATTATTTCAGAAATCTGACGTGCTAGTGAAATTTCGCTTGCAACATTGTTTTTAGCATTCAAAAATCTATAAGAAACATTTTATATCGTTCAGAATATAAATAAAACACTTTGTGTAAACTATTATATTTAATTTCAAGGAAAAATCGAGAGAGAGAGAGAGAGAGAGTGTTTGTAAAAATCTTTATCTACATAAAAATTTTGATGAAAATAGATAGTAAAGCACAGCATTTGCTTATCAATACGCTTTAAATATAACGACTTTATTATAAACGATTTATCTTTATAATGTATTTTATCTGTTTTTGGAGATAACACTTATGCCTCATTAGTGAAATGTTGATATGTGTTACCAATTCATTGTACATCGCAAGAATATTATTATGTTTGCGATGTAATTAGCCACGATCCGTATGCTTGTTAGTACGCTTGTTAAACAATCAATCGATGTTACAATGTCTATCCCATATACGTTACTTTGTGACCGTACAAGGTAATAAACACGATCTCATTAATGTGTAAGGTACACACGCATAGTAGCACAGTCTATCCTTCGTGCTGATTATTGACGTTGACGCAGGTGAATCACGTCATTTGACAAAATAGACTGCAGAAATTAGTCACATTACAGCACATATTAAACTCTCTATGGTTATATCCCGGTATATCCGAGCCATTTCGTCGAGATTATATCTCGACGTTCGACCGCAGACGTTTAAACTAATATTATTTAAACGGAAAATACGCATGAAATTATAGTCTGTATTTATTAACGACATGACAGGTATTAGAGTAATTAAAACATGAAGCGCTAAAAATTCAATACCGAACATATCAAAATATTCCAAATTCAATTCTCTCTCTCTCTCTCTCTCTCTCTCTCTCTCTCTCTCTCGCAAATTCTTTATTATTGATTTTATCCCAACGAAATTGTTAAAGTACCAATAATTCAAAACATTGCGCACATAATCGCGAATTACTGCGAATTATTTCAGAATTTAAAAACAGACATTCTTGCGACATTAAGCTTTAGATAAATAAAATAAAAAGTAATATACATTTAAAATTGTTACAAAATAAATTAATATAATGTAAAAACTGATGGAAAAAAGAAAATGTTAAATAATATATTAGCCAGAAATGAATCGACTTCGAATTGATTAAACGAGTTTTGTAAATAAAAAATATAAATAAAAATATAAACCAGAAATTAAAACACTCTGTTCATTAAAATAAATATTTCAAAAACAGCATATACGATACAAACATTCGAATAACATATTTTGAAATAATATGATACATCCGTGTAGTGCATATATTGCTACGTCATCGTCGAACAGTCTCTCGTTCTGGGTTATTGACACGTGGATCGTCAGGAAGTAAATTGATATTGCGAAAGGCTCGATGATACTCGCCCACGGAAGCGACATACTGATTGCTAGTATAAAGGCCATTCTATCGGTACTCCTTGTTTAAATATGGATCATGGAGGCACGGTCGTTTTATTCCTTGAAAACGCACGCGAAGGTAGCCAAAGGTAGTCGCTGGGTAATCGAGAACGTGTCTGTTAAGATCGTGGCTGTGAGGATCGTTGGACGAACGCGATTCGCTTGTCACGATATGGAGGAATAACTGCCAAGATACCGAGAGAAATGATCTGAAGTATCACGAGTACGGAAATAAGTTTCCCTTCGCCGGGAATTACGCCATCGCGTTGAAATAGTGTCGGCGATGCACGAGAAAACAGTGTACACGGAAAGAAGGATTTTGCTGAAGTAAGTAAAAATCTAGCTGGATACAGATCTAAAAATAACTTAAACCATCAAAATAATTACGTAGGAAACTGAAACACGATGAGTAATGCAGCAAAAAGTCTTGACATTCTAACATTCATCTTGAACGTCTTACATAATTATTTTGATACTTGATAGTCCAATAAATTATCTTCAGATCTACGTAATTAAATATTTAGATACTTCGGCAAAACTATAATTTTTTAATTAAAAAATTGTTCTAATCAAAATTTGGTTTTAAATAAAAAATTATAATTATTCATAGTAAATATTTCTCTCGGTGCGTTCTTTTCATGTATAAATAACGACCTAATTTTTCATTCGTCAGAGTGTCTACATTCGACGAATTCTAAAGCACGACCTGTTAAAAATTAATTTCCCGCGCAGCTCAGCTATTGACATTTCTTTATTTCGCCCAGCAATTACAGTTATATTTTTTTATCTAGATATCTCCGATAGACAGTTTCAAGCAACAGCAGTGGACTGGTTGATCGATCTGCCTCCGTACAAATTGTAATCATGTAACAACGAACGAAGCCAAACCTTTCTCGTGTCCACACAGCGGATATGCATATATGGTGTGTACACACAGGCGTGTAGGACGCGCCTATTTCATATTCGACACGACATAGTCACGCAACAACAACGGAGAGCTACGATCAGACATGATAGAAAAATTGCGAAAACTCGTTCTGACAATGAGAGACTATGCGAACTATACTAACATTTACAAGTGAAATCCAATCATGGGACGTGCCTACAGATTGCCTATAAATTTGTGTATGATAAGTTGGTTCATAATTACCTCGGTTTAAATTTAAAAAAAGAAAAAGAGCGAGGACAGCCTAATTGCAGAACTTGCTCTTATCATCCATTTCCACCACTTAGATTAACTTCAATCTCTGTTTAACGTGCTCCTTTTTTCTAAAAATAAGAAAAAGTAAGTTAAACGGAAATAAAAGTTAATCTACATTGATGGAAATGAACATTAATCAAACTGCACCGCTAACTGCTCGCATATTTCCAGGGGAACGCGAGGAATAAAATGAAATATCACTAATCGATATACGTGAAATATGTCTATATACGCGTGTGTGCGAAATGCGAATGATTAATTCATTCTAATCGTGAAAATCTCGGACAAATGTCAGATCATAATATGCAGATATTCACACCTTAAATCACATCGATAAATCTAACAGTAAACGCCCAAAGATAAAACTACTTGTGCACCTCGCTATGGTTTATAAATGTCTAAATAATACAAGGAAATATCTAACTGCTCTAGCAGAATATTTACGAGGCGACACATCGATCAAGATTATCTTAGGCGACGCCTTGGCGTGCATTCGTACATTCGAGCGTATTGATTGATAGATAGCGAGCTCTTTGCCGCGAAAAATCGGTCGTGAATGGCCGAGGCGCACGATTTAATTTATGGCCACGAGAAGTACGATCGCTTCTAGGAACCAAACGCGATTATCGCTCTTTTCTCCTCACTTTGCTTTCTCTGAAAGTCCGCAATGCATCTCCGCACGGAAGCACGTAGAGCCGATGGCAACGAAACTAACGACTATTTGCTGGGTACGTAAATAGAGGTAATTATATACGATGAATATAGAAAGAGAAGAGAAACGAAATTGAATCAAAGAGAAATCAGTATGAATATATCGTATTGATAAAATGACAGAATGGTCAATTCAGATCAATTCACTTGGTGAAAGACGAACGATCTCGAGAATCAAATCGACATTGTACTTTTCCTTTCTCACGAGGAATTACGTTTGCGCGAGTCTATGATTTATCGGTTGCCATTTTATTCATATTTTATAGACCATTCCGACTTGCATTGAACGATCGTATAATAGTAAAACTCCTGCACTCGAGGAATCATCTCGCACAATGATTCACGATCCGTTGCTGTAAGGATTGAGATGCTGCGACGTTTCTTCTTCCTCCTCCACTTCTTCGCAAAAGCAATAATTCCATAGAACGAATCGCGCCGTTGCATCGAAAAATCGAAGCTACGTAGATAAGCGCGGTGAATTTATCTGATCTATGATAACCACCATACCGTTATCACTATGCGGCTTGTTTTTATCGCATCGCAAATTTTGTTCGAGGTAAAGTGTTCGATCGACTGAAACTGGAGAAAAAACTTGGGTATTTATTCAAGGAAATGAGTCGACACAGGCCTCCGTGTTTTCACAGAAAACATAGAACCGAAAATATTTACGGATGGGAGATACTAACATGATATCGATTACAGTATAATAAAGCAGTATTAAAGCAGTGACAAATAAATTAAAAGGAAATTTTAATAGATAAATAATAATGATAAATAGTTGTGCATGGAAAATTAGATTGCAATGCGCGATGTCAATTTAAATAAATTAAGAAATGTGAAAAGCTAATAGTTGAATCGAAAGAAATCAATTAAATATATATACGTCTTTGCCGGATAATCACGACGGGTGGTATATACACCTTACACCTTCATAAACGGGCATCCGTTTTCATCCATATTTCCACGCAATTGCATGTGTTTAATTACCCGTTTAATTACCACGTTAATCCGGAGAAAGATACGACTCGATCGGGCAGCATTTTCCGCGAGGCACGATCCTATCCGCGATTATTCTCTATCTATTCGAGTCTACCGATTCGGTGCCAAGCTAATTCGACGAGCAAAAGGTAGAAAATCAATTAAGCAGTAACCGTACGTGGGAGATACGTTTGATATCTCAGGCTTTGCACTTTGCACGTTTTTCAACCGTGAATTTTTCTTATATCAATAACAGTAATAATATAGTAACAATAAAACAGTAATAAATAAAAGAAATTTTAACAGATAAATGATAAATATACATATATGATGAAATTTAATTCGTTTGATGAAATATTCTCGTACATTTAATACGCAATTCTTTTTTTAATCTTTCCATCTTCAATGTAAGTATAATTTCTCACGTAACTTGAACACGGGAAAGATTCATAAAAATATTATATTTGCGGATCGATTTTGCCAAAATACATAAAAATCGTAAAAATTTAGAATACAGATTTGAAAAACAATTATGCAGGATTTTGAAACTGATTATCAACATTTTTTTTACAGCATATTAAGTTTTTTATACAAATATTTTGATGGCTCAACAAAATTTATTTTCAGATCTGTAATCTAACTCAATTTTTAGTTTCAGCAAAAACCATTCTTTCCATATAGATTATACTCGTTAAAACTGAAGTGAAAATGAAACGTTTTTTTTTTTTTAGTCTCTGAAAGCTTCATTTGTCAAAATGTTACACATGAATTGCGGCGAACTCGATCTGCCACACTCCGGGAAGAAGCATAATTTCAGTTGAAACGTTCGTCGGTACAAAGTGGCTTTAACGCGGCTTCCATCTGGCATATACGATCCATACGTTATATCTGCACGTGCCAATATTAAATTCGCGTACATTCCAGGGCGCGGTCCAACTACGAGCCGATATCGCACACGTTTGCTCGTTCGCGTACCGAAGCATTATATTCTCTATCGAACAGAACAAACTGCGGAACATACTGTACCCCACCCTCAATTACGATTAAAGAGATCTATTAAGCTAGCACAACCATTTGAGTATATTATACAATGCACCATGCAATGAAAATGCATACAGAAATGTTTATTGCTACTTTATCATAAATTTATTGCTCAATTCTCTGTTTCATTAAAAATAATGACTGTACTAATTCGAATTAAAAATTAAAGTTGAACGAAATAGAAAAAGAAAACGTATTTAGACTGAAAGGTGTATAAATTGTTGTTGTTAATTATAGATCGTCGTTGCGGGAAAAGATAAGTAAAAGTTTTAATAGAATCGATGTTAGATTGGCGTTATCTATAAAATGTTTAAAAAAAAAAAAAAAAAAGAAGGAAAGAGGAAAAAGAAAATAAATTTGCAAATCGAGAAAGTTAAGAGGGGAATATTATGGGAACTGCTCTTAATGTTTTACCGTCTGATAAATCTGATATCACTGACGTTTTATCTGCACGTAACTTCGAGTACCAACAGATCCAGAAACGACGTTTATTTCTCTCATAGATCTGAACGCGATAACACCGTAAACATTTTATCGTGGGCGATCCATAATCGTTATCGCGACCGGCTTATCCCTCCGCTTCTCGTTAAGCCGATACAACAACCGTGAGTAATACTCCCGCAAGCTTTTCCATGTACACTGACTGCACCGATGCAGATGTCGCGCTCGGATAGTCGCGAGACGGGACAGGAAAAGTGGGATAATTCGGGTACTCGGGAAAGAAGCTAAATTAGGAAGCGCGAGCGTGCTGACATCCGTTCAACGAGATCGCGCTCCTCGTCGGCGGATAAAACGGCGTCCACGGTGAGATTTTAAAGCGTAAAAGCTTGAGCTTTAAGCCCGAAAAAATTCACCAATCACAGTCAAATATGAAGACAACAATCGACTATGACTGATGAATTTTTTACAGCTCGAAGCTTGAAACTTAAGTTTTACATAAAATCTTACCGTAAACGCCGCTTAAGTCTAAGTCCACAAGTCCTTGCTTTAAAAGGTCATAAGCCTTAAAGCTGTAAGAAACTGATCAATCACAGTCGGTTATTTTTTTCATATTCGACTGGTAATTGGTCAATTTCTTACAGCTTTGTAGCTTAGACTAAAGCCAGCTGGACCAAGAAAAAAACGTAAAACACTAAGATGTAAGCAGTAAGTGAATCGGTCAATCACTGCAGTGGAGAATACTTTACGTTCTCTACTATGATTCGTTTACTACTTCAGTCTTATTGCCTTAGGCTTTTGTTATGTGTTTCTACCTCAACACAGACGGAGCGACGGACAATCTCGGTGCCATGGTGGTTGATAACTTAATACGTGCGCTCATGCGATTTGCATATCGTACGTTACGTGTCGGTGCGCGAGGCATCTCGTGGAAAGACGGAGATGTATAAAGGACGAAGTTGGGTCAATGACGTCAAAAGCCACCTCATATATCCCCGCAGCTACCTAGCCGGAAGGGAATTCATAGGAAGAAGCTATAAACACAAACGTGTACACGTAAACACATGCACGTTGGTGTCATAAGCGCTCATGAAACCGCGACAACTATCTCCGTATACTTATATTCCAAGTGCTCTATGATGATGAATACAGAATACGATGATCGCGAGTGCACCGTCGAGATAAGCGCGAACGTGTACGGCATGGCCGAGTCGTAATCATGCCGCGTTACGTTGTATTTGTAAGCAGATCGAGATGTTTCACCTGCGTGCGTCGAGCCGCTTTATGAGTCTCTCGAGGTCAAAAGGCGAACCTTATTAAATTGTTACATTTAAATTCTACGAACGACTCCTATTTTTCATCGTCTTTCGACCGCGGAGTCATATATCTTCCTTCTTCCGACATTCTCGAAGAAAAAGTCACTTCTTTATAGATTACTGATACTGTCAAATCTAATACCGGCCAATTTATTACTGAAAGACAGTAATTAATTGCTTATTTAAGGTACTACAACAGCAATGAGAAAAAAATAATCGCAATTACCATAATTTGACTATAATTTACAGTTATTTTTTGGGATGACTATCTATATTTATACTTGTTTTTTTAACCATGCAAACATAGTTAATTGTGCTATTAATAACAGTCACAAACACTGTTTGACAGTCTTTGGTATTCTCTTAACATATTTTTTAATTATTATTATTAGCACATAATTAGTGAATTTAAGAAAATAGTTATGTTCGTTATAATTGCATTACTGAATAAAAATATTTATTTCATTTATATCTTGATATTTTATTACACATTACTATTTGAAATTATCATAATTTGTAACACAATTTTTTCATGTTTGAGAGAACTATATACATAACTACATAATTATTATTACTAATATTATAGCAGTAATAATCATAAAACTGGAGCTCCTAACCATAATTATCATATAATTATACAGTCACAAAAACCAAACACTTTTCTCTCATGCTTTTAATACTTAAAATAAGAAATTAATTACTGTCTTTCAATAAAATTTTATATTAAATTAATCAGTAAATATTAGATTCCTGTGATTTCAGAATAAAGGTCGTTAAGAGCGATCGAATAATACATTTTTTCGGATATTTCAATTCGGCCTTTTGAGGAACCTTGAACTTCCGTGCTCTCGATGTGCATACCATAAATTTTCAAGACCGAGTGTTCCCAGAACCTGTTTGCAAATCACAAAGTTTCGACGATGTTTGAATTACAGCGACAGAGATAATAATTTATGTATAGTTCTTTGCTAATAGCATGCGAAAGTTACGCTCAACTCACCGCAAATAGGTGGTTGCATGACAAGTTTCGCCGGTGACCATCCCATCTAATACATCCTCTGCCACATATAAGCACATACTCTCGCATGTACAAGACTTGACCACTGGCAAAACCCAATGTCGGGAATTGTCGACTTGTACCGGCGGCGATGTCGATGGTCCGACGTTTCCCAAAAGACCAGGTCGATACTCGACAGCAATTACTTGTTTCAAGTTTAACTTCAATGCTAAAGAGTCTCTTCCAATATAAGATTCTTATTTTTGCAAATAATCTTTGATATTTCACTTTAAATCATTTCAAAGTTCACGCAAAAAATTTATAAAAATAATCCAGTTTCTATTTGTACAAAAAAAGAGCTGCTCTTCCATGTAAAATAATCCTTTATATTTCACTTTAAATCATTTTAAATAATCACGCAAAAAATAAACAAAACTGATCCAGTTTCTACTTCTCCAAAAAAAGAGCCCTTTTAGTATAAAAATCCGATTTGTGTGTAAAATACTCTCTTTGATATATTTTCCTGTAAATAATTTTAAATAGCCATGCAAAAATAGAACTAATCTAGTAGTAGCCTTTTTACTGTATAAAAAAACCGGTTTATAAATAACATATAAATACTATATAAAACCAACATATAAATAGAAATTTTTAGTTTGTATTTATCTATTTCGCCCTTTTCTTTAATACCTCGTTCCTTTAATGCATCCAGTTATAATCGTCTTACTGCACTTAGTTAGTCCAATGCAATATGATACAAGATAGAACTCACGATACGATATAAGAAGAGCTATACGTTCTGTGTTTATGTGATATCTTTTTTAATAAATTCTAAAAGAACTCAATCCTCCTCCAACCGGAAAAGAGATTCTCTCGATTCCTTCTTGAAATAATATTCCGCCAGTTCGTACACGTTCGTGTATTACATTTAACGAAAGCCCTGAAGCTATTACACGGCGTACGTCTTTGAGAGAGGCAAGACGAGCATAAAAGAGAGAAGCAGCTGGATCGATGACGTCACTACCTGTCTTGCAACTCTGGTAGCACCCTAGGGTATGGGTCAACGTCACGGGATAATACATGAGAAAGAGAGAGAAGAGCTACGTTCTCAGGCTACTATATGAATTTGAGAAACATCATTTGTATACCGGAAAGGGTTTTCTCGTAGCAGAAGCCACGACCTAATTCATGGAGACGGAGAAACACGTAACTTGATTTAAAATTAATTTCCCCTGCGAAATCTACCGACGTAACGTCACTCGCGATAAAGTCCGCTTAAAGTAATAGATTAATTTGATATTACTTAATTTTTAGAAATTAAATAATAAAGTTAAATGTCTAAAGAAGAATCTTATTACCCTGTCGTTTTATCTGAGATTATTCCACTTTCGTAATCATTTTGTCACACAACTTCGCGTAACGAGTTCATTCATTCTCCCTCCTCTTTCCGGAAATTTGATCGAATCTGGGAAAGCTGATATATCGAATTGAAACACAGAAATTCTACCTGAATGCAAAGGCAAAGAGGTAGGAAAAGAGCTAGAATGAACAATGAAATGGCTAATTAGCTGACAATAAATTTACGTTACGGTCGATGTACGTCACGAGATTAGTTACCGTGCTACTTAAGATCGATTATATCAATGACTAATGTCCGTAAGTTATGTTCGCGTTCAGTGCCACGTGAACTGCACCAAGTATGAGATTTATATTCGGAACTTACTATTCAACTTTTTGAAGTGGCGGGATTAATTCGCCAGCCAGTCGGACAGCGATAAAGATATCTCGAGCCGAATCTAATTTTTCAACTTTGCCGAATAATTCAAAAAACGAACGCGGCGAATTGCATCCGCAGCACATTTCTCTTGCTTTCCGATGTAATGTATTTAACAATGGAAAATACGCTGGGATTTTTATCCGTTTTTATCCGCGATACAATTTCGCGAAATATTATAAACGCGTTTCACGTTAGAAAATTTCATTTAGTTCTATTAAGAGAACAAACTTGCTTGGACGATTCGCGAGCTTAATAGAGAATGCTGAGAGAATTAATGTTGAGTGCGTCTGTTATGTTCTCGGATGAAATATTGTGCGAATGTACCATCTGTGCAAAGAGTAATGCATCGCACTTTGCACTTTTCATATGGCTTTTTTTTCCTTTTTGTAAAACGAAACTAATGCCCTACTTTTCCGGAAATACACAATATTAAACTGAAGCTGTTAACGATTCGAATCGTTCATCATTTCAAGCAAATCGTAAAGCATATTTTACGTAAACGGAAAGAACGATTGAAATATTAGGTCGGGGGAAAAGTTTCTTCGTATTTAAACAAATTTTTTTGCAAAAGTTTTTCATTTGTCGCGAAATTTTCGTTACAATTATATCATTCGCTGGAGCAAAGTTTCAGCTTTAAGAATCTGTTTTTTAAATTATACGATGATTATAATGATTTTTATAATCATTATAATTATTATAATCGGTATAATTATTTTTATCGGAATTATGAGCAGATCAAAGTCAGAATGCTCCTTTACTTAACTTGAACAAAATAACTTAGGAACAAAAAATCATAGAAACATTTTTAAAAAATTTTGTAGACAATACTTCAAACTTTTACGATAAATAGTCGAAAAATTGCTCAAATTTTTTTTTGGGCATACTACAGACCTACAAAGTGAAAGCCTACAAAATTTTTCATTTTTTTTAAGCTCATAGTTTTCTAAATGTAAAAATTATAAAACTCACATAAATTTAAAAAATACTGTAAGTATTCAAAAGGGATTTCAAACTTGGAAACTTTTTTAAAAAATTTTGATCATTTTTAATATTTATTGAAAATATTTGATAGTGAAAGATTAGCTTAATCTATTCTAGAAGTGTTTTTTAACCCAATATTTAAAAGTTTAATTAAAGATTGAAACAGATCTAAAGATAATTTTGTTGAGACCGTCAAAATAATTATAGAACGCTCAAATTGGTTGTCAGAATGTTAAAATATTTTGCAGCATTGCTGTCAACACTAAAAAGTTTCACACTATTTTGATAATTCAACAAAATTATTTTCAGATTTGTATCTAGCTAAAATTACTACAGCAAAACTGTTCTTTCTGTGCAAGACAATGAAACTTAATACAGAATATATACAATACATAAAATACTATATAAAATAATAGATAAATAGAACATATAGAATAAAATAGAAAAATATTTTTTAAAGAATTTTCTTTTTTGAATCAATCACTTCGATTGACATTTTGATATGTCAGTAGATTATCTTAATTATTCCAAATCTAATATTCTCAAAAAATTAATTAAGTTAATTCGGAATCTCGGAAAATTAAGGAAAAAAATCAAACGTGTATTAATTCACTATTTTATTTTCTTTCATTTTCGATTCAGTGACGAATATTATCAGCAAAACGTGATAGTTGACAATTTGTAATTTAAAGCAGCTTTTGATAAATTTAAAAATGGTATTTTATTAACAGACTGACGGTGACACGTCCTATTTTTACGGCATCTATTTGACACTTATCTCTCTAACGTCGCTTTACCTTTTAGTTTCGACTTTTAGTTCCGAGACTTTTGTTTCAATTTCATGCTACCTGGAGCAGATATGAAATGCAAAAAAGTCACAGAGGACTGTAACAAAATGTCTCTTTTCAACAGAGCTTTCTCGAGATAGCTGAATCGTTATTATAACTCGAGCTGCATATTTTAATTCTTTTTTTCTATCTCTTTTTCTACCTCTAAAAACGCAAGGTTAAAAATTTACATGCACAAAATTTTTGAATAGCATCTATACGACATTGTTAAATTTATAAGATCAAATTATACCTAATTTGAGTTATTTTTAACCATTTTTATAGGTCGTCACTGCTACTGAATATATCCTTAATTTAACTAAAATAATGGGATTAAACAATTGAATTTAAAAAAGTGCATTAAATTTGACTCAAATTTAGTTTATTATTTATTACTAAGTGTATACCTCGGTGCATACGTTAACACGGACGTTGTTTACTTTGAAACTAGTCACAAAGTTAAAAATAATAAAATGTTATTAATTCAAAAGATTTGATTACCACCGTTCCTTTGATATCTAACAGTAAAGCAACGCACAGAACCCGCAAAAATTAATATTAAATTTGTCGAGAATATTAATAGCTGCGTCTGCAAAATCGTGATTTTATCTCGCAACGTCGCATGTCCATGGAATTTTGCTGAAACGGAAATGAACATCCGTCAAAGTTTTGCTAAACACGGCACGTTGAGAGCGTTGATTCCGTCAATCGATCGAGGGATAGCCTCGATGCACCTAGAAAGTTACACTTAGACGACTTGCTGCCATCAAGCCACTCGTAAGTATTGATCGACGCATCAAACGAACGACGCCGTCAATCATATACCGTCAAATTTCATCTTTTGTGACCGAATAATCGTTAAGGTGTTGACAAAGCAAACACATGTGAACGATAAGCACGCACTGAGTCTTGAGAGAAAAGTGGGTATTTATGACTATTATTATGGTAAAATAATTATGGTAATAATTATAGAAGCTCCAGTTTTATGGTTACTACCACTATATAATGTTAATAATTATAATCACATAAGTTCTCTTAAATATAAAAAAATTATACTATAAATTATGATAATTTCAAATATTAATACAGTAAAATATCAAAATATAAATGGTAAATAAAGTAAACATTTTTATTCAGTAAATGCAACGACAACTGTAGTGACTATAATTACATTCAGATCTATATAAATTTGGATTGTAAAGTTATCAGGTTCACACGCATTCTATTAATAAAAAAAAAAGTGAAAAACATTTCTAACGGTACTTTTCATAGTTCTACAGTTCCTTATCAAAATAAAAAAAAGAAATTCCGCGTTTTTTATGCTAAAAAATTAAAATTAAAAATATCGAGTGTTAACTTTGTGACATTTGAAAACAAAATTCCAACAGCTATTAATTTTAACGTAGACTTTAAACGTAGAAGACTTGAAAAAAAGTGTCGTGACGATACGAGCTGGACGAGGAACATAGACAACTTCGTTCGTTAACTCATCACCGATAGTTGATATCGCAAAGGAAGGGACATCAGAAGGTATCACGAAGATACTCGGGCGAAATGTCAGATGGACGAGTTCGATTTCGCGATACGAATCAGGTTAAGCCGAGCTAGATTGAAGCATCTCCGAATGCGCGAGTGCATTTGTTACAGTCGGGTTATCAGGGCGGCTTTTGTCTCACTACCTTAATTAGACTTCGCGTGCAATAAAAGTACGACTCGCGGAGACACGGACTCGAGGGCGCATGTCTAATTAGCGACGGTATGCCCCGTCGCGCGGTATAATCTCCATCGTCCTGGAAGACATATTATCACCGGCGGCTTTCACGAACGAGGTACACGTACAAATACGCCCAGGCATGGGTGTCACGACCGTTAGAGTACGATAATATTTTAAAGAGAACACATGTGTGCTTTCGCGGACGCCTGTTGTTCCTTCGTCATGTCGTCGCGGAGTCTCGGCCGGAGTCTCGTAACCGGAATCGCGATTAAGGAGTCTAACACTCACTCTGGAACTTTGAAAAAAATCGAAAATTTCTTTTTTGCATTTCTTAAAAGTTTGAACCTTTAAGAATATTTTAAGCCGAGACTTAAGATAAGGTAAGACCATTTTATTAAATAAATAAAATCCTTTCGAATCTTCTTTTGCGTTTTTTTTTTTTGAAATCATGTTTTTCAAAACGGTAAATTTTTGTCCGAAACTAACAATCCGATTGACTTCAATTTTAGCAAAAATGTTCTTAAGGAGATTATTTATCGTGTAACGTACGATTTTTTGATATATTAATCTTTATTTATGACAAATTTTTTTAAGTTGTCGTTTTAAATTGAAAAAAAAAAATGTTTTTTTCAAATCGAGTTACTTTCCACATTTCTTAACAAAAAAAACTACGTTACACGATAGTTGTTATAGAAAAACTTTTTTAATTAATCAGTTTCAAAATGTACAAATTTACAGTTTAAACAGTGTATATTACACATATAAAATATAAGTTAATTCTACGCAGTAGTTAATTTAAAAAAAAATCTTAATTTTGTGCTTATTTTAGACCCCTTAAAGTCAGAAATATATTAAAAAACATAAGGCAGTAAAATGTAAGCAGTAAGCGAATTGACCAATCATAATAGAGAAAAAGTTCAATTCATTTACTGCTTAAAAGTTTTTTAACGTGGCTACGACACACTGCAGAAAAACTTGAGCAATGAGACTAAAGATACATAGAAAAATATAAATAGTAAGACATAAGCAATAAGATATATAAATCAGTCAATATCGTAAATAATAGCAAATCTAAAATATTGACTACATTTACATGACACGCTTAATCGGATTTAATAATCCGTAATTATGAAATTGGCCAATTATAGCTGTTCCTCGAAAGAATGGAACGACTGTGATTGGCCATTTTCATAACTACGAATGTTATTAAACCCGATTAAAATTGCCGTATAAATGTAGTCAGATTGGCTTACTGCTTATATTTTTTCTACGTATCACAGCTTTCACTATAGCTTTGACATTTTCTGCAATCCTTTGTTTCGAAATCTTTCCAAGAATGTGAGAAAGCTTATACACTCGATATTTTTCTAGCGTACGTACGTATAAAAAACAAGCACGTCTAGGAGGAAGAGTCGTTTTTCAAGTCGACCAAGGAAACTCAAACAAAAAACACGGCAAAAAAGAACAAAGCACGCTCGATAGTCATGTACATTATTATTTCGTTTTGCTTGTCATTCATTATAAGTTCTTCGTGATTATAAAATAGCGTTTTTTAAATGCAAAAAAAAATTGCGACACCAAATGTGTCATTAAAATATCTACATATTATCGAGTTGTGATTTTAAACACTCATCTATCTTTGCAACAATGTCTATTAACAGTCATTTAAATTGTTCGGTATTGAGAATGTGGTAAGTTCCTAAATTATTATTAAACAAATATTATTATTTTATATATATGTATATATATATATATATATATATATATAAGGTATTGGAATTAATTCGTAGCGTTTTACAAGTGATGGGAAGTACTTTCATTAATGTATTTTTTAATGCTCATGTGAAATAAATAACATTCTTTCATTAAAAACGCTACGAATTAATTCCAACACCTAATATATATATATATTTCTCTTCCGCGTAAAAACTGAAGCGTTTATAATAACCGCAATTAATTTTATAATAATCGTCATTACATTGCGATTAATTTCTAACATTCGCATTTTCAGTGGTGGCATTTTCATTATAATAGTGACTACATTATATAACATTCAATAATGATAATCATATGTATTATGCAGTAACTTTTTTAATAAATGATGTAATACGATATAATAATACAATAAACGATCTCGCTCATTTAATGTTGAAATCATGCTCGAAAATTAAAACTCTTCAATAATAATGTCATTATTAAAATCGAAATTTCCTATGAATTTATACAATATAATTAAAACTTTCTATCGATAATTTTAGATAATTTAAAGATTATTTCTTTTAAATTTTAATAAATATAAGCTACATTTACATATCATATAAGACATAAATTCATGTGAAATGAAACAATTGGTGCAAGTCACATTACTAAAAGTATGAGCAACATTCACATTTAAAAGTGCGAAATGGAATTTTATAATTCGCGTAAAGTAAAACGCGCTTCGATTAATATAATCTTTAAGAACTTAAAAAAAATATATATAAATATTACGTATAAAATTTCCGCGAAATACGATTGTCAGAAAACAATAAGCGACTTGCAAATAGCATCTCCGTAGAACGTATCAAACAGAACTAATCTCGTACTTTGACAGCCACGAGTGTTTCGCGTTTGATATCCTATCCGGAGGCAGGCAAAACACAACAAGGAGGCAGAATGAGCCCTTGTGCGTGATCATGAACTTGACTTTGTGCATAAGAACAGTTACTCACGAAGGTTATTCGATTCGCGCGGCCGTTTCTGAGTATTATTTCGAGCATTATCATCGTATCGCACGTGGGCCTCTCCGTTCTAATTTCCCGTTAAGCGAAGCCAACGACAGAAGGCAACATCAAACGGAGAAGAACCGAGCGTCCCGTCATCATTCTGAATTCTCTCTCCCTCGTATCACTATCCTCTAAAACCTTTTACAGTGAATCTCACTTTGAAGAAAGAAATCTCACTCTTAGATCCAGTTCCACAAACGTAAGATTAACTTTAATCTCGGTTCTATTTACTCTCCTCATCTTTTTAAAATTGGAAAAAAAAGTGAGGAGTAAGTTGAACCGAGATTAAAGTTAATCCTACCTTTGTGGGATCGAGTCTTAAAGATTGACATTCGAGTCTTTTCCAAGACTGGGAGGACTTATTTTCACCTCATTTCAAGATACACGATCGACCCCCCCCTGGTTCAATTTTCACTCTCTAGAGTGAAATTCCAATCCAAGGAATTTAGTTAATAAAGAAGGACACGGACGAAGATCACTGGACGTGGTAGTACAAAACTCATCGACTTACGTCAAGTGGGACCAGCTCTCGATCGATACGACGACTGTATGTGTGTAGGTCTTCTCTCTTTCTCTTACGTCCGCTGCTGGCCTCCCTCGCTGTCTCCCTTTGTTCCCTCGGCGTTAACGGGGCCTCGGTGGAGAAAACATCGGTGCACACAGAGGCGAGAATCGCGATGCGCGACGGAAAGCAAAAACCCGGACCTTAATCTCGCGCTTTGCAACCCGAATGCACAGAACAGAAGATTACAAACGAGAGAACACAGAGCACGGCATAATACACTCGCCTCCCCCCCGAGAGCGCGTCGCGTCACCACAGCTGGTACAGTCGCGTCTCGTAAAACAGCTCGATGTCGTCGCTCCTCGTCGAACGTTACGAACGTCGAAGCGAGCGAGAGAGAGAGAGAGATACAACGCGCGCGCGCGCGAGCGCGACGGAGGGAGAGAGAGAGATGCGTATATACGGTTGGTCGACTTCCGCCAAAGTCGCGGTTGGCTAGCCTTGCTCGTCGCTAGAAACGACGCGACATCGTGAAAATACGGGGTATACGCGATCGCGCGACCGAACGATATTTTCTCGCCTTCCTTTTCTCTCTTTCTCTCTCTCTCTCTCTTCTTTCCTCCCGGCGGGAGTCTCGCGTACGAACGGCCGAGCCGAAAGGAGCCGCTTTTGTTCCGAGAGAGCAGAGAGCAAACCGAACGGCCTCACCACCTTCACAGCAGACACCGCGGGACTGAACTGAAGTGAGGCGCCGGCGTGCTTCCCCCTCCCCTCCGCGGATGCCGCTCCTATCCCCACTTCGGCGCCCCTTATTCCCCCTTCCTTTCCTCTCCCACGACGCCGATAGCCGAGTGCTCCAGCGCTCGTGTTTCTGCGCTCGTGTATCTTCGTAGCCTCTCGCTCATCTCGCCTCGCCTAAACTACCACGTCTCTGTTTCCGCCGCGATGCTCAATCTCTCTCGTTCACTCGCGCTTTTCGCTTCTCGTCCTCCTTCTCTTTCTACTTTCCATCTTGCCTCTTCGTTCTATGCTCCCCTCTCGGGAAACTGCGGGGTTTCTCTCCTACCTTCGCCGAGGGACTCACCTGTCGTTCGTTCGGTGCGCTCCGGTTAAAGAGCCTCTTCGTCCTTTTCTTCTTTGTTCCTTCTTCTCAAATATTTTTTCTTTTTTTTTTTACCTCTTATATTACGTCTCTTCGATCCTTCTCCTCTCTCGTAATCGTCTCTCTGCGTACCGCTTCGCTTTTCTCCTCTTTGCGATTCTTCCTGTGATTCTCTTCGCTTTACCACCTCCTGCGTCTACATCGTTTTATCCCATCGTAACACTTACGTGTAATGACGCTTCTTGTGCTCTGTACATATATACGTATTATAATCCTTTTTTTTCTCTCTTTCTCTCCGATATCCTTTTTGGTAAAATTGTTTACCTTGGATTTATGCGCGACAAATGCAGAGTACAATTGTTTAGTCGGAACGCTGCGTGATAAATAATTATATTTTAGAAATCTATTCTATTGATATAATATATTTTTGTGTTAAACTAATTATATAAATTAAAGAGATGTGTTAAATTAATATGAATAAATTGATAAATATAAACGCTACAATTATTAATATAATAATATGTATATAAGCGATATCCACACACACACACACACACACACACACACACACACACACACACAGATATTTTATTCTTTATGATATGAGAAAGCTTATACTATAGTGATGCTGAAACAGTATCATATTTTGAGATAAGGAATACAATGGAATAATGAATTACTACGGCGACCATATTTTCTTAGAAAAAATGAAGAACAACCTAAAAATTTTAGAACTTTATTCCAAACTAGTTTGTGACTGTCAAAAGTCTGCGCATTAATTTCTGAAATCTTTTTTTTTTGCGTCATATATCTGACATAACTCTCAAGTAAAGCACAAGCCATCATAATGTTAAAATGTCGCCAAATAGCTGCAAAGATTACTAAAAGTCACTTTTCAATCACGACTTAATGTCATTTTTGATATTATTATGGCTTTGTTTTTCTTCTTGAGCTAATATTGTCCTTGCATAAAAATAATAATGTCGATATTTTCCGCAAAAATTCGCATATTATATTGGAACGCTAATTAGAAAGCCATTTTCCAAAATTTTTAGAAAAGAATTTATTAAATTTTTAATATCATTATGTAAAGACACAAAATTGAATTTTGAGAAAATATAAATAAATCTAAAGGTCAACTATCTAAAATAAAGAACTGTCCTTTATGATCACCGAAATTATAACAAATCTTACTCAAGGAAAAGTTGTAAGATTAAAAAATAGACCTTCAGTCCATTAAAGATTAATAAAAATATTTTACACGTTTTACTTTATTAATTCATCATAATTTGTATTGATCTGAAATCACAATTAATTATAAATTAGAATATTTATATCTTCCTGTGCACGTCCACGATTTATAGGGGACATCGACGACCACATACGTGCGTATATTTTAAGGTACGAAGATTCGTGTGGGTGTTTGTGCGTCAAAATAACCGCTCGTAATGTCACTGCGTGTTCTCTTACGTAAATCTCGGCGTTGTTAAAAATTATGATAGGCGGTTAAAAGACGTAAAGGTGCGAAAATCCGGAGGCGAAACGCTCGCCCGCTGCTAAATCATTCAGGGAAACTTCAATCTGTTTCCAGCGCGTTTCTTCGCCGTCAATTTTACCTTTCCTCACCATCGTTCGAACACGATTCGAGCGATACATCTGGAATTCGTGAAGCATAAGAAGCAATCACGTAGCCAGGCAGCCGAAGTTTCCGAGCCGCGTAAACGATCAGAGTTTATCTCCGAACCATCTTAAATCATAGTATAGTGGCGTCAGTGTGATATACAAAATAATTCTATCATTTACTTTCAAATCGGTTTTTCAGTCAATTATTAATTGACGAACAATTACAGTGAGAACAAAAAGTATTCGTACAAGGAAATGTTTTATAAAAAAAAAGTCTTATTTGTAGAAAATAAACATTAATTAGCAATTTTATGCAATGAATACATTATGTTCTAACATAAACAAATGAGCTTCCCATGTATTTCTATTATTAGAAACTAAATTTCTCGACTGCACATCCAAACAATGGAATTTTTAATTTTTCCTTATTTTTCAGATGATATATTTCCTATAATAAATACACATCTTTTTGATATATATAATTTTAAAAAACATACAGTCTATTTTATACTTCATGAATAAATTGTTAATTGTTACCCAGCAAGAAATGATCATCAATTAAACGTCGACGTCGAATTAGCATTAAAATCATCGTATCGATATCGATTCGATGACGTCAATTCTTACTGAATAATATTTAACTTTTTTAAATAAAGTTTTTTTAAAAACTGCTTTTTCTGTACGAATACTTTTTGTACTCACTGTACATAATTTTGTGATTATTCTCATTATTCTAATTCATCAATCCGTACTTAACTCCATAAGAATTAATGCGGATGAATTAAAAATCTTAGTAAATCTTCGAGCGCTGATGATTTACAAAACATCGCGACGTTTGATGTTCTATTCCATTTTAACACGCGATGAGAAGTTTACTCAATACGCAAAAGATACGCATAGGCAAAACGAGATTTATACACATAACCGTTCAACACGAATGAAAATATTGTGCAATTTGCCGTTATGACTTACGGCGCGTTCGGTCAAAGTCACGCGGACGTCATCACAACACTACGCATTCTTGCTTTAGGCCTGTTACACAATAAAGTCGCAATTCGTAAGCTGTAAGAAATTAACTACAATCGTAGTCGATTATTTTTGTCATATTCAATTGTGATTGGCCAATTTCTTACGGCTTACGAATTGCGACTCTGTTGTGTGACAGACCTTAACGAACGAAATTATCTCCAATAATGTACGCGATACTTTTATTAGAAAAAAAACGTAATATTTAACGTTTTGAAATATAATCGATTCCTTGTTCCGCGAGATGAATTCAACTTTCTATAATGAATTCAACTTTATAGAGATTTATAGAGACTTTAATTTCTTTGTCGTGTTCCATTACTCCGCAAACATAATAGAATAAGCATTAAGCCTTAAGGAATTGATCAATCATAGTCGATTATTCTTCTAACATTTGACTGTGATTGATCAATTTCTTAAGACTTAAGGCTTACTACTCGACTGTGTTTGCGGGGTTATAAATATAATAAGCGTCTTATTAATAATTTACTCGATTCTCTTCGCGGAAACGGCAATAATTTAATAACGTTTCTGAATATTATAATACATTGAATAATTAAATTTTGTCTCTAACGAATTTAAATAATATTTGACACATTTTCTGATAATATATCGAAATGTATTCTTTATGATTAGGAGTGACGGATATTTTTCATAATAAGTTCCTGCTATTAATTCGTATATTTTTCATAACGATTTATAAAACCAGAAATAGAAATATCGTGGAATTAAGTTTATAATATCATAGAATTTTGAGAAGCTAATTAATATTTGCGTGATTATTATCATATTTGTGTAAATAGATCTCGCTATTACTGTAATTCTTGCGCATATTTTTAAATAAATTCATAAATAATATTATGGATATACGTAATGAATTTTACTATCGTGGATCGATATAATGTACTGAAAGAATAGTTTTGCTGAAGTTTTTTCGTAGCTAGACAAAATCGAAAAATAATTTTGTTGGCCCATCAAAATAATTACGTCGCACGCTCAAATTGATTACTATTACAAAACTTTCGTAGGATGCTCATTATATTCGAGTGTCATATATAATTATTTTGATGATTAACAAAATTATTATATTGAATTTTAGATCTATATATATTTTACAATAATTGAATTTTAAGATAAAATCATTTTCTCGCATAGTTTCTCTTCGCGAATGAACGCGTGCGAGTATGTGTAAAATAATATTACTTACAATGGACATTCACAACTCCTTAACTAAATTTGCTAATTTCGTTTGCGATAAATGCTTGTTAATGCAATTATTAAACTCATTAAATTGTTAAAGTCGTTCGAATCTCCCGAATTTCGTGTCACGAGTATATCACGAGTGAAACAAAGTGGCATGCAATCAACGCGGACGATGCAGATTGAAATGCTTCTGATTCATTCTCGAATACTGTTGTAAATAGAATTGCAACGGAAGATAGACTGGTGAACGCGCGTCGAGGGACGTCGCAATATCGTGAGTACTGCATGTCAATTAATTTCACAATTAATCTATTTTATTTAGCCGCGCTTTTTTGGTACGTTGTGCATGATATACTATTTCTATTTTTCCATCTAAACAATATAATTAAATTTAATTACTTGAGCGCGAAATAAAATGTTTAAATTACTTTTATAGAAGTCTCTCTGTTACAATATATCATAATCAGAAGGCGAAAGAGAAAGAGAGAGAGAGAGAGAATGCAAGAGATATTTTATAAAATTTAGATACAATATATAATAAAATCGTGAATTATATGTATCTATTATTGAATTTATATATATATATAAATATAAAATAAGAATTTTACAAATATTAAAATTGCATTTCTTATAACATTCATATAAATTTATCTGTAAAATAAATGAAACGTAGCGCAGTTAAAAAGAATAGATTACGTAATAATTCGCAATAGTCACTCTCTCTTTTCCAAGAGCAAAAATAAATTTATGCGTGTCAAACTGACAATATCATATTTTATCTTGCGTGTTACGTCATGAATTTTTATTACTGTAACATAATTTACTACATATTTCTGCAGTTTCATTTCTCAATTGCAACCTAAGTATACGAAACTGACATTTTATGTATTTTCTATTTAATAATTTTTACATATTGTTATGAGATTTTATTAAATTTATATATGTTTAATATTTATAGAACGTATACATATGTGCTCGTTTTATGCAACTTTTCTGTTTATGGAACTCTTGCATATGCGCTTTCATAGATTTAATATCTCTGAAACTTTTACATGTCTATATTTTTATCTTTGACGAATTTATAATCATAAATTCGGTTTCTCGTGCAATTTTCATGGATGTACTAATATTAGATACACGTTTCTGCTCCAGAAATACTGGCAAATTCAATACTGATCAATTTATCACTAAAAGTAATAAATGGGTCAGTAATTATTATATTAATTACTTATTTGGAACATTAAAAGTACGGAATGACAGTGCTTTTAGTTTTTATCTAAAGTAAGTAATTAATTACTGTACAGAAATAAATTGGCTAGTATTTTTCTATAAGATTATATGTTATTATATTTTAAAATAGATATTGAAAAAAAATGGAACCACAATAAATCGTTTATTTGTAACAACAATAACCAGGGTTGGTAAAGACTAATGTTTTTTTTTTAAGAATAAAAAGTATTTTGTTTTTTCTTAAATATGTTTTTAATGCTTCAAATATGTTTTAAACAGTACTATAAAAAAAACATATTAAAATTAAGCAACTGTTTAAAATACGTTTAAAACATGTTTTTTACCAACCTTGAGGATAACACAACTTAAAAAACAAAGTTTACCAGAAAATGAATTTCAATGCTCTTTGAATTATTTTATAACAAATATTAATTTTAAAATGCAATTTTGATGTAATAACTGATTATAGAGGAATAAAAGTATGTTCTTTTATAAAGTAAATCTTTTTCTTTATGTGTCTGTTCTTTTTCAGCAAGCGACTTGAAAAGAATGACAATTTTTGAGTTATATGTCGCTATTGTATCAAATGAGCAGAATGATCGTTGTGTTTTTGAAATAGAACGATTCTCCGATTGTGCGAAATACGGAATTGTCTAGTTTCTCATCCTTGAGAGAGATAAGGTACATCTTATTACGCGTGACCCCCATCGTCCTCCTCCTCCCGCCGTTTCTAATATGCACGCCGAATAAATTAGCATTATTTCGCCGATGCATCTCGCAGCTGCATGCACCGTTATACATTTTGCATGCAAGGTAATGACGTCGCCCGCACGTGACATAGTAATGCCGCTACTACAATGTCTATCTCAACTTTGTCAACGCTCTCCTCGTGCCGAGCGCCGTCCTTTCGTCAAAGTACGCGTGTCTAATGTGCCTTTACACAATATTCTGCCATTCCGGAGTCACGTTACACGGATTATCGCGCTTAACGCCGTAATTTGACGGGATCGCGTTCGTAATAGACATCGGACGAAGATGCCGTTGAAATACATGAAGTACAGGTGAAGTGAACGAAGAGAGAGACTTCGGCATCGCGAAGATATCGACACTTTTGCTCGACCGATTTTCTCTAACGTTGTAAAATGCGTATCGAGGTTATTTATACTGGCGATGAAATCATTGAATTTCTCAAGCGAGAAATACGAAACAGTATCGTGCCAAAAGAAACGACATCGAGTATCGAAAAAGCTTCGTACTGCTACTGAATTCGTTGCACTGCTCCCAGAATGGAAAACGTTTGATACATGTTTTTTAAAAGTAGTTCAATCTATTTGCAGACTTTAATAATATTAATTTTATTTAAATAATACATAAATAATTTTATTAAATATTTTTATTTATAATACTGTACCTATACATAAAAAAGGCAGTATTTCTAATAGTCTTTTTCAATTCTCAGTTTTCTTAGCCACCGTAAAATGACAGTCAAGTTTTTTTATTCTCTTATTTTGTGTATATACGAGACGGAAAGATTAGAAAATATTATCATTTTTAATATCTCGATAGAATTTTGAGAAAGGAAACGCATCTTCATTCGTTGCGTCTGAAGTGAAATGAGAGAAAATATCACGTCGTCAACAGTGCAAAGAAAAACATTGCGCCTTTTTACGTACTGGATGTTAAAAATTTGATTGTACTAGTCAAGCTGTAAAATAAAAAGATCCTTTTCGTTTACATTTTTGTCCTCTCGATGCCACGAGATATTGCCGTTATCGTAAAGAGAGCTCTTCTCTGAAATATTTGATAGGTTGAATGTGGTATGAAATAACTTGTTGTCGTTGGTCTTCTTTCATTTCAAGCAATTTCCGTGAGCCTCTGCCCTACACAGAGTGGCCCTGGCCAGTTCAATATCTTTCTGTTACTCTTTTGCCCTATTTACCCAATCTCCCTGTACCATTTTATTTTTGTTCGCCCGGCTGCTCGTGGAATTGAAGCAGCAGAACCTTCCAATTAGTTGACTTTAAGTCGACTAGTTTTTCTAACTCGCTATTTCCGGAAGATAAACCGGTTCACCAATTCCAAACCTTGTTTCTTTATATAATAGTCTTTTTCTGCTCGCAATAAAACAGGAATGTGTTATCGGCGATATTTAAGATAGATTTAAAAATCTGTATTAAATTGTATATAAGTAATATTTCTTGTTAGATAGAAATATAATAAGAAAGAATAATAAACAAAATTATATATATATATTATATATATATATAAAAGAATGTAATAAGAATATAGTTTCTCTTATTGCAATAAGTTGTAATATCTAAACAATGCAAAGTATATTCGTACAAATACAGAAAGCATGTAAAGATTTGTTAACATCATATTTACTTTGTATAATAATCTTCTTCGTACTTCTCATGAATAATTCCGTCCGAATGTCATAACTCTCAGATGGTTAGGTGCAGTACTGTCAAGACAGTTGACACGATCACGTCTCAAAGACCACGTCACTCTCGCAGTATCTCTTAAGGAATAAGTCACGGCTTTAGAGAGAAGACAATTTAAAGAGACAGTTGGTGGAGACGCGAATAGGAAGTGAGAACATCATACATATAAAAGAGAAAGAACAAAGGGATGAAACAAGTTCTTCAAATTCAAAGAAAGCGGTCAATCTAAGGGGATTCGATCCTGCAAGATTTTTACTGCGGACAGACTTTTGCAAACGTGGCCGAAATAGGTGTCAACGCGGCTCATCGGAGGATTCAAACGACTAGCTATACGTAAAAAGTGAAGGAGACTCGATGTTTAAGCACAGCTTTAAAAGTCGCTAGCTTGTACACTAAAAAAAGACTACCCGGAGAATCACCTGGAGACTCGCACGCGATTCGGAAAACTCTACTGGCGGGTTGTTTCTAGTTCTTTCTTTAAAGATGTAGAAGATAACGTGATCTTGTTGGTGGCGGAGGTATGAACGATGTGAAAAATGCAGCAAGACATTTGTCCGGCTGAAGTATTTACATTACCCACGAGGTTCTCCTCAAGAATGTGCGGATAGTTCCACGTTATGGTAAGTTCGTTATATGGAATGCATAATATTACGTGGCAATGATCGTTTCTCGTAAAATACGTGCTCTTCAGATCAAAAGATCGCACCTTCAGATATATATATCCGTAAATTGTGAATGCTTGTGATTAATAAATAATAATTTTAGCTAACAGAAATGAGATTATTGATAATGAATTGAGAGAAATCGATTTCTGTGGTTGAATCACTTAGTTTCAAAGTAAACAATGTTCATATTAACATAAACACTTAGTAAATAATAAACTAAAGAGTTAAATTTAATACATTCCTTGATTTAAATTATTTAACTGTTTTTAAATTAATTAACAACGTATTGAGTACAAGCAGATGGCAGATGGTCTATAAAAATGAATATTAAAAAGAACTCAAATTGGATATAATGTGACATGAATTTAGCGTACGAAGAAAATTTTTAGACAACCGATATTTCCAAAAAAAATACAATCAGAAGATAAAAATCAAAGTTTATTTAAATTAAAGTTTAGTTAAAATTTGGTTTGAATAAAAATATCTTAGTAGCGCAATCTCGAGATTGGCAATTCGTAAAGATCCGTATGAACTTTTAGTAGATTAAACGCGGGTCAAAGGGTTCGTCAGCCTAATCGCTTAACTTACTCGAGCAAACGGTATCTTGTAGTATGGGAAAACCCGTCACGGGGCTTTGCGAAGCCAACTAAGTTGGACTTACATCGCGGGGAATGAAATGAGGCCTTGAGCTGAAGCGCAAACCTGGAATTGTCATTTTATCTCGCTCGGTTGAAGTCACTCTGTTGAGGACTTCTGTTTTACGAAAAGTACGAAACTTTGGACGAGAATTATGTGTACGATGCCACAATTTGACACCGAGTGTACAGTTAAAGCTTTCGAATCAATTTTGACTCTTGCAGCGGTAAATTGAAGAGTCTAGAATGTAAAATAAAATGGAAATTAAGGGAGATGGGAGGTGGGAAAGGAATAAACTTTTTCTCGCATTTGGCGATAATATTGATCGCGTCTTCTTATAAGAATTATTCAGGGTGACTCTCATTTATATAACATGAGCGGTAAAAAAATCATCCGACTTGCGCTGACTATAAAATTAAAATTGACGAGGGTAGCTATATAAATAAAAGGATCCGCCGACGAGCGGGCGCGTTCATGGACCATACAATCACGAATTCTAGCACGTGTTACCGTATAGCTGTAGAACGGAGCCGGCTCCTTGCTAGTGCAATAACGATCCTATGTCCCGACCACGCCAAGCGCTCGGAATACTTTAACACTTCGTAGTCAAAGATAGTGAATAGGCTATAACGATAACCGTTATCGTTACCCACCTCACCTCGATGCGCCCAATCAAACTGTGCTGGTTCTGTGTTAGGAATCAACCTCGGACCTCCCTGTAATGCCGTGTTACTGTGTGTTCAGGTACCAGACGATGGACATCTTACGATCTTGAACGAACACATAATGCTCTTGAAGGTGTTGATGGCGACGCCGACGTTGGTATCGCTATATGTGCATGTATATATATATATATATATATATATATATATATATATGGGAGTATATACCGTACATATGTACACGTACATTTAACCCCGAGTTTCCCCGCATCAAACATCTCGAGCCCTTCGATGGCTTCAAGGGGTGTTACAATTTCACCGTCGGCACGTTCAGGCGTTCGAGGAGGTCGGTCAGAGAAGAGGGCGACAAAGTTTCGCGGGAAACGAAATTATTCGCGATCGAGTGTCTTTAAGCTACCGAAACGTGCACTGAGAAAAATTCTGGTTAAACAAAAATACTCAACCAGAAGGCATTTTAGTTGTCATAAAAATTCTGGTTACGATTGTTTGGCCTCATCAAAATGCTATTCTGTCTTTTTGTTGGTTAAACCAAAATATTTTTAAAAATTTATTTATATGTTTATTTATGTACACTGAGAGAAAAATGTACTAAATTAATAAATAATTGCTTGAATAGCACTAATACAACATTTATTTACGAAAAATATATTTTGTTGAATAAGATATAATAATAGGTAAATCAAATTAAGTTCTGGGGTACCAAATAAATATGTTTACATTTAGTAAATATTCAACTGGCACTATTCGAATAAATATTTTTTTTATTAAAGTTTAGTACATTTTTCTCTAAGTATATGTTATATATATATATCTTTGTCTTCATTTTTTACACCTTACTCCTCTTCGCTTTACGGGACAAATATGCTTTTCAGGAACTTTGAGGCTTTTTTCAAGCTTTCCCATTTAATAATCCATTTTGGATTTAAAACGTAATTTTTTTCCAAAACGTTATTCGCTCCTGTTATTTGATATTCCATTCTCTTGTGCTATGTAGGTTGTAGCCTGGTATTGCAATATATGGAATCATTGAATATAAAAAAAACGCTGTTGCCACCTCATCCTTTTGGGAAAAAAAATATATCATTTTATGTGTATTTTCATTCACTCGTCCGCTACTTAAAGAGCGCAGGTTTATGCGTATAGTTACGTTAAAAATTCAACACGTTTGATATGCATTGCCGCAACTGCACGAGCAGGTACATACCGAACCCGTTCCCGTGTATCTAGAAATAGCCTCTCGACACTTATTTATGCACGGTCTGTCCCCCGCAGCCCCAAACGCATCGCACAGCATTTGCGCCGAGATCAACAATACACTTTTGCGAATTGTTGAAGTATGATGCGCGGCGTACAAATGATAAATGCGACAAACAACGCGTTCAACCTGTCCCACCTTTCACCGTATGAATGGCACGAAAATGAGTGCCTGGTGCCCGACATACAAGCGTTCTTTTTTTTATTTTCCTACTCCGCATCGTGACATCAGCTCGTTCTCTGTACTTGAATAAATAGAAATTTTCCCTGTGAAAGGAAACGGTCGCTTCGCGTGGCATTGAAACGCGGAAATCGTTTAATATAACGACTAGGAAATGTCTGTAAATTACATGCTATCGTCTCTCTCTTTCTCTCTCTCTTTCTCTCTCTTTAAGGGATTGAGATAATTACAAATTAAAAGAAGAAACCACAAGAACATATCATGTGTTTCCTGTATTTTCTAATGTTTTTGCAGGTAAATAAATTATCACATTTTAACAGTAAATATTAAACAATATAGCGACGGCGCGGTATTGTTTTTACGTTCTATAAAAATCTCGATTTTATATCGACGATATATTAATGTTGTGTTATTATCTATGTTGCATTGTTCTTATTTTCTATCTGTTTGTTACTGTGCGATTGAAGCGAAGTGTGAAGATATTAATTGAAGCGTTTCGTAGAAGTGGATGATTCTTTTTGATTGGAGAGGATATGTTGCAACGGGTATATGCTCGTTAAAAACAATCGATAGGTCAATACCTGGCACTTGTGTCAATCTCCTTAGAATCAGTTCGCGAACGACGCGAACTCGCAGCTGCTTGCATTTAAATGCAAAGTGTGTCTGGCAGCGGTTGGAATATATTTTCTAAGAATTATTGCTCTATTTATATTTTCTTCGAGTGCAGGAACGATGTAGCGCGACGACGTAAGTAAAATAAAAGATGACACAATTGATAAATGCTCTTTTCAAATTTTCATCCTCGCGAGGAATCTCATCGATCCCCGAGCAAGCGTCATGATGGCAAAGCATCTTTCGTTCCCGACGGTCGCTAAGCTCGTCCATTCATTCCAAGGGACGTGAAAGGGTTGAGGGACGTCGAAAGGTCGAGAAAAGGAAGAGGCGGGTGGTGAGCACGGAGTACGGATATCTGCATGCAGGGCGGAATGCGCAATATGCAAGTTCTCAAATGACTCGAAAGTGGTGGAAGTCGACGCGTCGCAGATTTAATGACGCAGCGGTAGACAAAAGAGAGCGCGGGGGTGGTTGGAGAAGAAAATCTGGAACGGGAAAACAGCCCTGTTACGCGTTACGGAGTTGTGCTACCATTTACTGGTAGCATTCAGACATTCCGTATACACGCGAAATTGCAAACGAATTATTACTCGACTGGCATGAATACGTAGAACGGATGTGAGTCCGTTTCAGAAACAAAGACAAAGAAACTTTGCGTTCTTTGAGAGAAAATATTCCTTTTTTACACCATCAATGTCCATTCCCCCCCCCCCTCCCCCCCGAGAGGCGCATTGTCTGGCGTCGGATATTTTTTCAGTGTATCGAAGAGAATTCAAGTATATATATATATATGTATATATTCGAAATGTTGTACTAAACGCAAGGCACGGAGTACCTACTCTCCTCGGGCACGTTGGAGATGCGAGCGGAATCGAAAGAGCTTCGTTACTCTGACAGAGAGCTGAATCGCTCGAATCGGGTTACATTCAATCTCCGTCAGAAAAGACGGGGACCACCGTCATACATTTTCTTTACCGTTTGAGATGAGATCGTCGTTTCCTCTGTGCAAACAGTGACTATATAGCGGTAAATAAATTCGGATTTTAACGATTTCGTGCTCTAAATGTAAATCGAATGCGGAAGACATGAGCAATTGTGATAAAAGAGTCCCTTTTGATCTTCAAACTTTTTTATGTAATCGTAAAAATAAGATGTTTCAACCTTCAATCGCAATATCAATTCTAAATAAGATTTTAGATTAATAATGCATATCCTTAAAAAAGTGATAATCTTAATTTTTTTAAGATTAAATAAATAAAGATGAAAATTATGTAAAGAATCAAGCTGACGAATCTTATTAGGAAATCAATGTAATACTTTATGCGCATAGCGTTTAATTCTAGGAAATATGTCACTCATCAGCTGTTCGATTTTATCCAATGTTTTTATTGGGTTTCTCCTATCTCTCGCGAAATAAGCGAATATTCCCAACTTGATCCGCTTACGCCGGTTTTACTCCAGTTTCTCCTAAGTATAATATACATACGATCTTCTATAACATATATAAACATGACACGTGGATATATCGTACCTACACAGTTATGCGCAAATGCACTTCTGTTAATATAACTTTTAGTAACTGTAGGAACTTATGAAAATATATATAACATTTTAAACCACTCGAATATTTTAAAATGTTGTCAAACGTATTTCGATTTTGATGTAAACTTCATCGAAGAACGAAAACATATTTTTCTTAAAACGTACCATTAAATGCATTTTTCAAAATTCAACAAATTTTTCTCGAAGGTCTAAAATTCATACTTGCCGATATTGACTTGTCCCGCTTTAAAACATACCATGTTGTACATGTCGAGCTTGCGAGTGGGTTAAGACGCATGTTTTTATTTACAGGACTGACGTTTTACAGCCGGGAAAGATTCGACGGAAGCTGCTAGCAAGAGAGCAGCTTACACATGTACATGTATATCGTGCGTATATAGTATGACGGAAAAAGATGCGTGTAGACTATATATACGCCAGCTAAACACACAGAAGACTACCCCGAGCTCTCCGAGGACATGTTAGCTTCGCACGTGATACTTCCAGCCTGCCGTCTTTACGACAAGAGCTCCCGGACCATCTCCGGTTCCACGGACTACATGAGAAGAGCAAGGCAGCCTCTTCACACATCCTAAATTCCTCGATATTCGCGCAATCTCTATTTTACGATCCAGAGATTAGGATAAGAATTATAAGACGAAACGCAATGTCGCAGTATCCATGAAATATTGTAATCTTAAGTCGCCACTGATCGTATATGTATTAAATGTAAACACTTTAATATTTGTATTTAAAAAATATATGTCTCTTTCTCTCTCTCTCTCTCTCTCTCTTTAGGTCTCTATTTAAGTCATCTTATGATTATTCATAGGAAAAAATAGATAATGCTATTCGAATAATAACTGTGTGTCATGTATGAAGTTATGAATGATTGATGTTCATATCAAATATTTATATCAGCTTGATTAGTGATTCAATTAATCAAATTACTACAATTTTTATTTCACGAATTAGATTTCAACAACCTGGCGTATCGATGCAACTTTATTAATTTCAGCGCTCTATATTTTTATAAATTCAATATTCAATAAATCTCCTGCAGTTACTAACATAAACTAAGTACGGATAAGCTAGAATTATGATTTATTAACACGCAATACGCAATCCAAACAAGTTGTTTAGTCGAACAAACAGAATCGTAAAAAGTCATAAATATCTGGACGCGACCAGACTCGATGTTCGTTCCTGAATACAGCGAAGATATTCGAGGCGTCAAGTGTGCGTAATATGTGCACACCCTTGATTTTTTTTCCCTCTGGCGCTTTTACGTTACTCGAATGACAAAACCACTGTTTTCTTTCCAGCTTGAGTCCTAATCCTGGGGATTCTGCCGCTGTCACGGCGACAGTCTCAGGAGCGAAAATCGTGTGTCGCATGCACTTTACTTATCGCTGTATTATTCACATGCTGTCAAGCTGTATCGACATGTGCAGCGATAAGAATAATTAGCGCCTAAGTATTGTTAACATATTTTTTTTTATCTAATAATCGATAATAAATCGAATTGCTTACGCAATGCTCTTTACTGAGAAAAAATTAACGATGCCTCCAAAGAAAATTATACATATAAAATATGATAAAATTAACGGAAATTAGTGGAAAGTACACACGTAGTATTATTTCGTGCAAAGATAAGCCCAGATTAAAACAAGGGACATGGATAAAGAACTCATTTTAATAAATATTCGCAGTAATTGTATCAAAGATAATCTAAAAAAATATAAGATCGAAACGTTAACTATTTTTTTATATTAATATTCTTATTATTTCTTTCATGTTAACGTTTTAATAAATTTTATTCACGCGCTGAGATTCTATGTCGATTTTTTATAGACATTTTTAATATCATCGATTCATCTGATATTCGCAATGTCGTTCGAACTCATCAAAGTTCTTCATTCATACATAGAAAATGTTGCTAGAGTATCTAACAATTTAGGTATACATATCTGAAAACGATTTTGTTGGATCATCAAAATAATTATGTATGATGCTCGAACTGATTGTTAAAATGTCAAAATTTTTTGCAATATTGTTCATATTTACGTTTCCTCTATAATCATTTTAATAGTTCAACAAAATTATTTTTAAATAATTTGTATATTTAAATTTTTAGATACTTCAGCAAAATTTTTTTTTTGTGCATTCCTTTGCACTGGTTTGCTTCAAATCCGACTTGAGATTCGACTCAACGAAATTCAATTTTTTCTGCCTGATTTACGCGAAGAATAATTGAAGAAGAATAATTGAAATTAATCTCGCAACCTTTGATACACGTGTCAATTTATAAAAATCATTTACACGTAAGATAATAATAAATAACACATTGACGTTCCTAACTGAATACGCGTGGACGTTAAGGTCAAACGTGAACTCCCACGATGCGAAAGTGCACTCGTTATACGTGTTGACGTTAACGACGCATTTGTCCCCTTCAGAGAATTATCATCCAAGAGAGCTTCCATTCCAGATGACAATGTCGCTTTATGTTTTAATGTCACACTCGGTGAAACTTTCACATTCACTAAGATAAAGCTCCTATCCATTTTTTATTCCAATCCTACATACGCATTTTTTATATACAGTAGCGCCATTCAAAGTCCATTGTCGTATAAGAAGCGGTATTATAATTCATAACTGGATAGTCCCCATCCAAGAAAGCTGTATTCTTCTAGAATTTTCTTTCATGACGCCAATACAGTGGAGACTAATGTTACACATACCTCACGTTATCCAATCCGGAAAAAAAATCCGATATAAAAGACTCATACAGTTTAATGATTCTATCAGGAACTATGATAAGAAATTATGGAGAATAATATTAGGTGTTGGAATTAATTCGTAGCGTTTTTTAATGAAAGAATGTTATTTATTTCACATGAGCATTAAAAAATACATTAATGAAAGTACTTCCCATCACTTGTAAAACGCTACGAATTAATTCCAACACCTAATAAGTTCATCATAATATAGATCGAAGAGAGGTACATTGTAAAGTCAGCTGATTAATTAATTAAAACATTGTTTATACAATCCATATCGGATAAATATAACTATGCAATGTGCAATCAACACCGATAATCAGTTTATTGGTTGCAGTATTGTTAAAAAAAAAAATTACGTAAACCACTGTCTATAATATTTATAGGAAAAAATAGCCATTAAATTACAATCCATTGGAAATATCTTTACAGAATTTCGGCGCGTTTCGGTTTGATTAATCCGTATAGTGCTGTGGAACCAAAAATTCCAATAACGATATCGATTCTATATCGCGTAATTGATAATATCAGTATTGCGGTTCCGCTCGCACGTGCTTGAGGCTCGAGGCACGTGTGTGAAAATTGGCATAAACTCTAATAAAGCAGAGTATGTAATGCCGGTCGCGTGCTATAATTAAATAAATTTTGCGGGGACGGTCACACCGTAAATACTGCTGAAAGTATCCGGGAATTCACTGCGCGAGCTTTTTTTTATGTGGTTTTCCCTGTCGACCAGTGGTATTATCTGTGGCACGCGAGCACGCAGTAAATAGACAGTAAGGCGGAAAACTCGCCGTAATTCAAGCGCCCGGCGAGAGAAACGAGACGTCGGTGAGCGGCAACGATGGCGCAAAACTGCCCGTTAGACGTAAGGCGAGCTTTCCAGGTGGAAAAAGAAAAGAAAGAAAAAGTGGAAGGGGTGGAAGGCGGATGCTTTATTACATACCACCCAACCAAGTTTTATGTTCTTTAATCTCCGCGACGCTCTCCTCTCGTTTCACTTCGACGCCGTGTATTCGAGAAATTTTACGTCCATTTAGGACGAGCGAGCTTTGTAAATGATGCAGTTAAGCGCCGCCGGAAGATTCAGACAGCGGATTCATGACAGACTAGAATTTTCAGAGACAGAGGAAGCGAGATAAATCGATAATAACTACGGGTTAGGTTTTCTTAGAGAAAATAAAGAATATTGAAAATTTTAGGACTTTATTCCTAAATATTTCCAAACTAGTTTGTGACTGTCAGAAGTCTGTGGATTAATTTTCTTGCGCAGTATCTGAAATAATTTCCAGGAGCACAAGTTATCATAATATCGAAATGATGTCAAAATAGCTGTAAATTTAATTATTAAAAAGTCACTTTTCAATCAATCACGATTCATTTTGACGTCATTTTGATGTTGTTGTAACTTTGCTGCTCTACTTGGGTTAATACTGTCCTTACATGAAATTAAATTTGTCCAAGGAACATACAAAAGTTAATAAAAAAATCAAAATAACTTTATTTTAATTCTTAACATCAATAAATAGTCAAATTTTGTAACAAAAATCATTTTAATTTTCATGACGTCAAAATAAAGTCATTTTGACTTTCTCTTGTCTTGGTGTGTACTTTGGGTGTGTCAGTTTTCCATAAGTCATTAGAATGACATTAGACATTATTGGAATGCTAATTACAAAGGAATTTCCTGTAATAATATTAAAACAAAGTGCAAAATTGAATTTTTAAAAAATTAATAAATTTAATAAATTTAATAAATTAATAAATTTAAAAGACAGCTATCTCCGAAATAAAAAACTGTCCTTTACAATAAAGGACAGTCACCGTAGTAATGATATTTACGTGATATTAATGAAAAATTCCTCTTTATTTCCAACTTTTCTCCTTACCCTCTTATTTTTCTTTTACCTCCCTAATTTTGTTCATATTTTAAATAATGCCATATCGTTCTGGTCTATATTTAGCGTCATGCACGGAAACTTTTATGCACAAAGCGCTGTATACGTATAACACGCGACTTGCGAGCGATTCGGGGTGATTCATGTATTTCAAATTATTATCCGAGTCTGTCGTAAACCGGGTCTGATCGATCGCTCACACACACGACAGGAGAGGTGACGGCATAAAATATTTGACTTTGGTTATAACCGGCCTTCTGCCTTCAAGCGCAGCGCCGCCGCCCATTAAATGCATTTCAACTGCAGCACGTGCAACACGACGTAACATTTTCAATCTGAATATAAACGCGTATTCTCTCCCAGAATCTCTTACAGAGATTAAAATCGATCCGGCGATATGGACGCCCTTATTGCATCGTCGCGATTCGCGTGAACTTACATTGCCTGATTAAAAAATTGCCTGTCCTTCTCTTTCCTGAGAACGTCACATATACGGAACTCCTCGTACTGTTTTTATTCGATTTAATCGAGCGAATGAAATTCTACGGGATAAAGGATAATGGCAAAAAACTCCAAATGTGAAGAAGACGAAAACAATGTCGCGCCCGAAACTTGACACTCTTTATACGAATAAGCGGCACGTAATTCTCAAGGAATACAAAAAACCAACGAAAAATAGAAATGACTTAATTTTAATTCTTAATACATTAATGAATTCAGTTTTATTTTTTAATTTTTAAATTTTTTAGAAAAAAATCAACAATTTTGAGTTTCAATATTTTTATCAAAGCATATTTTTTGAATAAATGTCATGATAGATTCATTATTGTTCATAATTTTCTATCTGCCTGTCGGCGAAAAATACAGAAAAAAGTCAATAGCTTTTTTGTCACTGCAATGTATTAAAAATTTCCAACTTGTTTTCTCCAAACTTCAAATATATACTAATTTTATTTTAAATACAACGATGAGTGTATTAATTACAAAGGACTAACATGAAGAGTTGCATTACACAAAGGTAAACAAGTTTAAAGACACGATAGAAAACGTAGCTTGTTTAACATAATATTTTTCCAAAAAAACGTCTAACAAATTGTGACATACACGTTAATTTTTTAATCCCTTTGAGAAATTGCGGCCAAACGCAAGCGGCGTGGCGCCAGCGAAATTCCTGCAGCAAAAGCTGCGGAGAAAGGCAAGAAAGCTCGAAGCATCGACCGCATTTCCGCAAGCATTTGATGCTTGAAAACAGGCGCCGCGGCGTCTAGACGCCCCGCCGTCCACGACCGACGACGGGATCGTTTCCCGTCTCGCCCGCGATATATCCTACATTCGCGGCAAGAAACAAACTCTCCCCTGCGAATATTCGAATATTCATCGGGCCAGAAAAAATAACAAGCGATCGAATTCGGTGAGACACGTCGAAAGTATGAAAGGTTCACGTGTAATCGATCCACGCTGGCGCAAACAATAGGTTTCTTCGCGTGAGACTCTGTCTAACCTCCTTGCGAATTTGTGAGAGTTTATTTTACGGTTTCCGCGTACATGTAATGACGCAAATAATTTACAAGAATGATATGTGACTATTAGCGGAGACGGTTTCATTCTTTTAACTGACATGTGGGAAAGGAAGTAGCTATAAAGAGAGATGCGAGCATCACTGACGGATCGAGATATTTTAAGACCCTGGAGACGACACAATTCGGAGTAAAGCCATCTAACCCTTACAGAAATCTACAACAATTTATTACTAACAGGCAGTAATTACTTATTTATTTGGAGTATTAAAAGTACTGAACGATTAGAAAATAATAATGCTTTTAATACTTAAAATAAGTAATTAATTGAGGGGATAGGTGGAATAAAGGCTAATCTACTTAGGCAATTCTACTTAGGTTCGACAATTAGCTTTTTTTCCGATAATTAACTTTTTCATGTAATATTGATCGTAATAGAGAAGTATTGTAACATGTAACTTCTTAAAGACATTACATAAATTCATTCAATATTGTACCCATTTGTGTATAATAAAAAAGTAGTAAATTATTTTAATTTTTATTAATATCAAGATTTTGTAATTAGACCTTTATCCCACCCATCCCCTCAATTACTACCTTTATTGGCCAGTACTAGATTTATCTGTAAAAAAACTAGAAAGGCTTAAAGGCTTTTCAGGGAATAACTCTATACATCTACTAGCAATTTGGTAGGCACACTAATGCGCACTGGTGCATATTAAAGCCGTTGTATATTAATTTTAATCTGAGCGTAAAAGTGAAATACAAATGTTTTGAATGATACAATACATATTTTATCTAACACTACAATAAAGTGTATTGAAGATTTCATGCTTTAATCTATTTCTATCAAATTTATATCAAACATATATTTTTAGGTCAATCTGTGTACGACGGCTTTAATGTACACTTAGTTCGCTATTAGATGTGTGTAAAATCGTTTTCTGAAAGGCCTTTTAAGCCTTTCTATTTTCTTACGGATAAATCTGGTACTAACCAATATTAAAAATAGTGAGTATTCAGTAATTAATTAGTTGCCGAGTACATTCAATCGAATTCCTTATGAGAACAATTTAGGAGCATCAAATCGAATGTCTATGCACGCATTTCAACAGACATAGATTCGAGAAATCTGTGGAGCGTACGTAATATCTACATACGTATAAAAACAGACGGAATATGGTTCATTCATTTAATACAGAAACGCAAATCAAATGGAATTACAGGCAATTCACTTTATTCGAGGAAGTCAAACTGTACGATGATACATTCACCGACACGACACAGTTGAGACTGATAGCGTGCCAAAACGTTGATAAGATAATCAAATACCACAAGCTCAATTGTTTATCATGACACATAGTAATCTGCATACAAATCATTTCCGCAAATAAAGTAAATTATTCATAATCGGTCTATCAATTTGCGGATCTATATTAATTTGACACTTTCTGTCGGTTTTTATAAATATTGTGTCTCTGCATATTTCCCGATCTTTTTTTCTTTTAAATTAATTCTTTCTATTCAGAATATCTCAAAACCATCGACGGTGGATTATCTAACATTGTTTGCAATTATAGTTTAATTGTATTATATTCTGTATTATAATATTTAAAATTTTAAGCGTGTACCTCATAAATTAAGCCGCTACTGTGACTAACAATAATCTTGCGAAATCAGGTTTTCACTCGTTTCTTCCCGTCCTCGATATGGCAAGAACCAGGATGCAGACCCTCTCTCTCTTTCTCTCTCTCTCTCTCTCTCTCTCTTGCTCTCACCGCGAGATGCACATTTAATATGGGAGAGTAATCCACGCTTTTTATACATTGTCGAAAGTGGGTCAGAAGGTTAAAGTATGATCGCCTGAGTATCTGACTATCGTAACTAGGCTGAGTACAGAACGCACAAATTAATTAGTAACTCCGTAGTCGTACATTAACGTAACGGTTTAGGAACTTAAACCAATATATCGAGAGTTTCAAACTATTATAAAACAGGTCGAACGCTCCATATACTCGTTAATACGATGATTTTATTACATTTTTCCTAAGTTGCCCACGCGTAAAAATAAAGTAAACAACAATTTATTTCAAACAAATTTTAAATTGTATCCATTTTATATTTCAATATTGAAATTTTATTATATTTCAAAACATATGTTTGTACAGTTGCCCTTCTTTCACTTAATTTCTTTTGAATTATATTTGAAATTCTAGTATTATTTATAAAAACTCATAATTACTTTTTAGAATACTCGTAAAAAATAGAAATCATTGTAAAATATGCTTCTCTCTGATTTAAGGCGTGTCATCGCATTTATTTACGAATTAAGAAACCTTATTCTTGCGGCGAACTCTTTCTGCTCTTCCTCTTTCTTTTTCTTTCTACTGAATCACTTAAGTACGGATAACACAAATATAAAATATCGTTTAAAAATTTAGAAAATATTTTTCAGACATTTTTAAATCTTAATTTCTTGAATTGCATCAACAAAACAGTCATTTTTATATAATCATAAATTGGAAAATATAATTGAACAGCGTGAAATATATCAGTTTTAAAAATATTTGGTTACATTTTAAGTAAGTAACACTCGCTGTACTTAATTAAATCTTTCTTTTAGCTATACATTAAATCTTCTTTCTTAATATTTCGCATGTAACGCGCACAGTAAACAAAGATCCAAACGACGCGTCTAAAATTTTTACAAACTTCTTTGTAACATTTCTTAGATGTTTTCGCTGTCTGAGTAATAACACTATTTTATACGCGCGTCTCCAGCAGCATTTTCTGAAAAATAAATTAGCAGTGAGTATTATATGCTATGCATAACGCGTAGCGCGCGTTATGGCATTAATCCTGCGTGGAAGAAGCCACTTACTCGCAACAAGGCGTGAAATATATCTTCAGGACGCCAGGCTGCAATTTCACCGGTTAGGGGGAGGGAGAGAGAGAGAGAGAGGGGGGGGGGGGATGTGCGACGCCTGTAACAACACGAAAACCGCTTTCTCGTGCCGATCTAAGCACAGATTCACCCTTGTATCCGCTGAATTACAGCGAGCACAGAATAATGAAGTTCACGTAATACTGTAACGAGCGTGCGACGGGAATAACCGACGGGCGTGTAACGACGGAATCACGTAATCGGCCAATTATACGAACGATCTGGACTTGATTACAACGGAGGTACTGCGGGTGGTTGCGCAACATCTGCCATGACTGCACAATGTGTCATTCTGACTGATTGATTAAAACCGTAAGATAATTAGCAATTAGCTATATCGTATCTGCCGACGCGACGCGACGCTACGCAGCGCCCGGCGCCAAGCGTCGCTCGGTCGGCCAGGCCTACTTTCCATAACGAACATGCCAAGAGTTGAAATGTCAGAGGGTGAGGCACGTGCTCACGTCGATAACCCTAATAAAGTCATTACCGCACACTGCCGTTTTCCGTGGATGAAGCTCCGCGATAAAGGGTATGGACCGAAGTTAAACTCGGCGAGCGTGAATACAGCGAGATAAAATCTCGACGTGACATCGCCAGTAAACAGAATTGATCGACTTTATGACTTGCTATTAAGTTTCGCATTGACAAGACCTACTTTTCGCCAAATAATTATTCTGATCGACGTCGAGTCTCATTTATACGCGTAAATATCGCTCCCTTACTTTAAAAGTGCACACAACTAAAATAATCTAATTTTCGAGTTATCATCACAAATGAATTAAGTAAATATTATCCTATAGATCATCAAGAATGAACTAACGTCATAAAGAATATCGTAAAATCACCGCTATTAAAAAGAAATAGTTTTTTTAAAGGTAAATTTGATACTAAATCTATTGCATAAAATGGTGATAATCTGTGAAAGTGATACAACTTAATAAATAAATTTCTCAGAAAATCGACAGAACATGTAGGAGAATGCAAAATTCGCTAAATTAACGCATTTAATAAAATTTTGCGATTATTAAAAACTTATTTGACAATTTTTATTTTTTAAAATACTTGTGCATTTCAAATATTATCACCAACTTTTATAAATATAAATTTTATTAAATGTTCAAATATTGAAAATTCGAATGCTACATCAACAATCAAATAGCAGCTTTTTATTCGCAAAATTTGACATTCGTCTGAAATTCAATATTATAAAATTGCGAATATATCTTCCAGAATTATTATGAAATTCATGATTTAAAGTTATCATTAATTCATTATTAATTAGAATGTAAAACGGAAAATTATATAAATTCATAAAATTATACGTAAATTTCACACTGCATTTCATTAAATATCTAATCTTACGTCCTTTTTTTAAAGTATTTGCAACAATCAAATATTTTATTTAAAAATAGTGAATTTTAATTGTATTCTTATTTTTAACGCCTTCGTGTATGGCATTAGTAAAAAGATCTCAAATGTAATGCTCAAATGTAAGCAATTTCTCTGTAATATATTTTATAATTCTGTATTGTATATATTCTATTTTTTATGTAAAATCATAAATTATAATAAATAAATTATAATATTATGTTGTATATATTGTTTTACATTCTATGTACTGTTATACATTGCAAATTATTTGACAAGAAGAAATAAAATAAATAGAAAAATGCACATATATTAGAGCCCGAATTATCCGACACCGATTATTTAACTTCCGTGTTATTCGTCATCGGAATTCTATATAACAAAATCAAGTAATTTGGGAATTAAATAATAAGATGTCGGATAATCCGGGTTCTACTGTGTTAAAAAAAAAAAGAGGACCGCCGATTAAAGTCAGCGGAGATGACAGAAGACCTTTACAGGTTAGTTCGTTTTTATCGGATAAAATTTTAGTGGAAACTTGAAATGAAAACTAACGTTTAATTTATAAATAAGAAAATAATGCGAAGTCAAAATGTATTTAATTTCAATGATTTCGGTAAAAACGGAACAGCCTTATATATGAAAAGTAATATTGCTCATTTTTATTTCTCAAGCCAGATAAAATAATTATTAGATATCGGACGAGTGAAATCGCGCCATTTTATTTATGATTTATCATAAAGAAAAAAAGTATCCTTTAATGTGTCAAAAAAAGATAATTTTCTATTTCAATGTTGACAAGTTCAATTTCCGTCAGAATACTCTCTCCGCTCCGACGCAATGTTATCTTTGCCAATGTAATCTCACCTCTACTTTATGATGCATCTGATCTCCTCGTTCTCCCAGCAATGAAAGGGATCTCCGGAGAATATTCCAAGCGCCAAACCCATCGAATATGATGCTCCGGTGGAAGAATCCTGTAACAAATTGAAAACAAGGATATCAGTATCATCTTACAGGAGGTGTATATTAATATAAACCGCTTCTAGTTGAACGATATCTCTTTTTAAACTAGTTCAGTTTATTCATCAAAATAAATATATATGAAATTTATCCGGAAATAATTGCTTGCAGTGCAGAAGAAAAATAGACATAAAATTTGTATGCGTATCGTGTGTTTTAAAATTAAACGTTTGGTGACTGCGTGTTTATTTCTACGTGTAAAACAAACTCTACTTCAATAATAAAAATAATTTTACAGGAGCGAATTGAGAATAAAAACAATTTTACAGGAGCAAATTATGGAGAAATATATGATGGAAAATATTAACGCGCACCTATCTTCAATTTCATTGTTAGTTATTATTTATTGCGAATTAAGCTACACGGATGCATACGCAGACATACAGATTGAAAAAGCAAATAACATATATCGTAGAAAAAGTCGTCGACAAACTAGCTCGAAATAAAGATAATTAAATTTTTATTTCGTTTCCATGGATTGTATAAAAATGTCACGATATTCAAAAGTTGCACATCCATTTATGTAATCTATTTATGTGTATGTCTACACAGGTTTGCTTTTGAATAACGAATCTATACGCGTATAAATTCTGAATTGATTGCATTTTACCATCGTTAACGCAGTTTATTTCGAGAAAGAGAGAGAGAGAGAGCTTATATAACAAAATTCTCTCTCATACTAAATCGATATGAATGATCAAGAGCAAACTCCAAGCTGCTATTTGTTTTTATTTTCCATTGTTGCGAGGTGTATGTTTCACGTAGATATCAATTGCGCATTCCAAAACTTGAAAACACCTCGTGAAATGACATTTGGAAAATTGCATCGGGGAACGCGAAATAACTCCCGGAACAAAATCCTCGAAATACACACCACTATGTAATATACAGGATATCTTTTTATCATAAACAGAGTACATTACAAACAATACTGGCAAACAATAGTTGAGCACTCGCAATTTGTATTAATCGTTCCATAAAGTTATTTGATTGAAATTATCGCGAGATAATTTAGAAAGCCGTTGAAACATCGCCACATGCGGTAATTTGACTAATAGCTGTTGTACAAATCTCATTAAAATCAGAATGACGTACTGCTTTAATCATTGTGCCGACGTTACGTTTGCACAGAAGATGTGAAGTGTGTATAGGTACGTGCTTTGTAACGTATGGTGGACGGTAATCATCAAGAATCCTGTTTAGCCATATGTCGTCCACCAATTTGCGTCACGGCAATTGGCCGCGAAATTTAATCGTGTTATCGAGAGAGATTTTCCCCATTGACAGTTGTGTTGCGTGACGGTTCTCCAATTAAATATCCTGACTGGCAGTAGCAAATTTGTCCAACGGTTGTGGTTTATGCAAATGTAATTTCGGTCGAAAATATTGGAATTTATTGAAATCGCGCTGTGTAATGCCATGTAAATACTCCAAATTCTCTAAAAGCTCCAGCAATATTCCATTTAAAACGACACGAAAGAAATATTAAATTTAAATACTCTATCTTTTTTATGTGTTTCAATCAATAAAATTTTATATAATTTTCTGAATATATTTTTTTATCCTATTTATAAACATTCTCAAGTAAAATTGGAACCTGAAGACGTTACAGTAGAAGTGTCTGTGTAATCTCTTAGATGACCTTCAAATAGTAAAAGATCGACGCTGAATAACGAGGATGAAAATAGCATTTTAATCCTTAAATATCATATGATGCAAATTAATATCCTTAAATATCATATGATGCAAATTAATATTTATATTTTAATGCTGTATGTATAGCGACATAATAACATACTATTATATGTGACATCAAGAATATTTTATATTTTAAAATTTTAGAAATAAAAAGAGATTTTGAAGCAAGATCCTATATTTTATTAGAGCCTATATTTTATTAGAGAAAAAAATTAAAATATTAAGGAAAAAATTGTCAGTGTGAGCCAAAGATGTTTTTATGTACGTTATATAATAAGTGTTACAATCCAATTTCATTAGAGACTTAACAATATTTACAATATCGGTTAATTCGTTTATTATCTCACTTATCTCTAATAGATAACTCTCTCTAAAAAATAGATAACTTGTACAACTGGAATGCCTCGCATTCATGTCTCGTCATCACGATGGCTTTAATAATCGTAGGATCGCATTTTCGAAGGCAATCAAAATCGCAATATAGTTACACGAAAAAGAAACAGTGCTACGCCACTGGACGGAATATTGATCGAGAGGGTGTAGAGAGACTCTTACACACAGGGAGCGAGTCGCAAGCCAACCCTTACATAGGTTCTCTCGCACACTCACATTATGCCTCGGATGGCAACCATTACGTTGGAACGTTAATGTTTTTACATTTTTCGTTAAATCGTCGACCTCACTAGTAACTCATAATACATGTCTAGTTACTGTCTTGTATTGTTACATGCAAAGTGTTCAGTAAATCGTGATATGTAACAAGATGTTCCTTTGTGAAAAAAAAGCGAGTAAAAATAGAGAATAACATTGCTTTCTCGAGTGCGGGAGAGTTTTTGAGAGAAAAGATTTTACACGTGAAAGTGGTGTGTGAATGTGCGTCCATTTGACTACAATTTGACATCATTTGAAAATTGGACCTATTGTCTAGTAATATTGACAATAACGTATCTATTGTGATTCCAGTCATAAATATCATTAATTTTCACTCTCGAAATGGCAAAGTATTATTAGGAATATATATTAAAGTGGCATTAATAGCTGATGGTAATGTACAATTTAAAATAAAGATGACATCATCCTTCTCGTAAAGTAATAACAAGTTTTTGATATCACAACTTGCGCTTATCTAATCGCGCTGTATTCTCGTTAAAGGCTTGAATTTCATTGTTTGTTCTATATAGTTTTAAAAATTGAGAGTCTGTATAATTGTGTTACATTTGAATTTCGAAATAAGTAATCAACTAATTAATCATTATCTGTCAATATGAAATGTCTGTAAGGATCGATTAATAATATTGTCTAAACGAGAGTTTCGAATCATCCGTTGTCATTTCTATATTCACTATAACATTCCCAATTAATTTCCTTGTGTATAAATCAAGCTTGATCAAGTTGAGATGCTAACTGATGTTAAAACAGAGTGAATTGATATATGTTTGCCGGCCGGAATTTGTCAGTCTCAACCTTCCAAATCCCTTTCGTCCGGTAAAGCCCGATCGGTTTTGCTTTTGAGAATCAAAGTTACAATGCACCGGTGTGTACCACCGCCGGGGTCCTCTCTCTTTCGACGCGAGACAAAGGGACGCAGAGAGAATGAAAACCGCCACCTTGATGCTCGTGGTGAACCACGATAATTGGATCAGCCCACCCCTATGAGTCGCGACTGAAATTAAGTAACCTCCGGCGCGTATTCCTGCGTCGAGCTGATGATTTCGTCGGGGACAACCTGAAAAGCTCGCCCGAACAGCGCGAAATAATGTTAGCACGCGAAAATAAAGCAGTCGGGAATATAGAGGGAATACGACAAACGCATTTTGTCGCATACGAAATCGCTGATAAAGCATACAGCAAATAATTACTTAAATTAAAAAAAATGTCGGTTCCTTTGTTAAATAATGCCATGTATATGTATCAAGTACCTTCATCACGAGAATAATAATAAAATTATACAAAAGTCACGTCATTCTACTTTATACAATTGTTTCAAATAAAATAGTTGCATAAAGTAATTGCATTTTGCGGTATACTTTGGATGAATCGCAAGAATGCGACCTGAATCGTCGAGAGATAAAGCCAAAATGCAGTTCTCTACTATAATTTTCTTCTATTCCCGCTTAAATAAAAGAAAGGGATTATGGTCGTCCCCGTTTACCGAATCACTCAGTATAAATCAACCCTGTCGTATAAACCAGAGCGCGAAAATATTTTTCCCCGGTAATATAAATATTACATCTCGTTAGGTTGATATTACGTGCAAGCTCGCCTAAGAAAGGACTTAAGCCGTCAGAAAGGCAAGGTCGTAAAGAAAGCAGGCGGAAAAAGCTTTTTCGGTACGAAAGAGAACGCTTTGTGCGACCGTGGTTTGCGGCATGACAAAGCCACCCGAGTCGTTGGAAAAGGCAATTTGTACAGAGTACTTAAGTTACACGTATCAGTAGCAACGTCGTACTTTACTTCGCAGTAATGATCAATTATATCATGAAAAAAAATTGAGATGTCCCAAATCGAGTCATCCCTTATCTATGAATGCTTTGATCAATTCTTTGAAATCAAATTCTTTGGACTCTTCTTTGATAAAGACTCGTTGATTCCTGCAAACGATCGAAAGATTCTTCAAGAATCAAGAAATTTCAGGAATGCACATAAATATAAGATAAAACTTTGTGTATTCTTCATTTTTAATGTTAAAATATTCAAATAGTACATGATAAGAACTTTTGGTTTTCTCTCTTTTACGATTGTTTTGAATCATACATAAAATAAATAAGCACAGTTCGACAGAAAAACAGCCCGGATAGTACAGAGAGTTCAAAAAGAATCCAAAAAGAATTCAGTTATTGTGTCATCAATTTAGAATTCATTTTCAAACACAAACATTTTTGTAAATAATTCTGAAAAGAATTCTTTTTGCATCGAAAATGAACTCAGAATTGATGACATACGATTGAATTCTTTTTGTGCTATTTGAGGTCTATATTTTTCCACTAGAAATAAAATATCTCAAAGATCTTAAAAGTGTATATTAAGCAAGTAGATTTTACTTTGAATTTCTAATTCAAGGATTAGTTGCAGCGATATTTAATGCAGAAAGTTTATAGTATTTGCGGAATAATGATGATAAAGAATATATTATTATATATCGTAACGGTAAAATAAAAAGTTTATATCTTTTTTCCGCACAGAAGTACCATTGGAATAAAATCCTCTGATATCCCGGCAATAACAAAATACCCGAGGTTATTACTCGGTTGCGCGAATAGACAGATCCCCGGGGGTGAAAAGTAGTTTCAAAGCGTCTAGTCTAACAATGGAGTGCATGAAAGGAGAGGGGAGAAAAACGACGGGTATGAAAAGCATCCCGGAAAATAAAGGGTAGATATGGTGGAAAGAACACGCGAAAGGCCCGGGAAATTCAATGCCAAGGTTGGCGTACGAAGTTAAATCGATATTCAATACTCCACGAACGATAGTGACATTCGTACAGAGTTTAATCGTATTTTATAAATGATATATTCGATTTCACAGCTGGCATCTCGGAGATTAAAATCAACTCACAATCATAAATTTGCTTCGTTAAAAGCGCTTTATTCTTCATTATTTTTTAAAACCGTGAAAAGATTATTTAAAATCCGCATTCTTATTAACCTTTCAAAGTTAGAAACAATGTAAATGATTTGATAAAGTTTTATAGTAAAAAGTACAAGAACAAATCAAAATTCATTTTTACATTTTATAAAAATATAGATATTAAAATTTTAGAAAAATAACATGCTACTATTACTGAGCGAATTTAACTCAATACTCTCTCCAATAAAGATGTAATATGCTTTGAATTGATTCTACATTAAAAAGTGAAACAATTCTGAGATTTAGACTCTTTTTCTAACATCAGTTTATATAAATCTTTTTTTTTTGAAATTTTTAAGATATATATTATAAGTTCTTTAAGAATCTTCTAAATAAAGAAATGTTATAAATCTGTTTTTCTCTTGAACTAGCAATTGTGAGAGAAGAATAGGTTTTCGTCATATATGATTCTTGTTTTCCATTTCGTTTCGCATAGCAAACATTTCGTTATTTCGACGGACGTGTATTTCCGGATTATACATCCTATACAAGTGTATGTTGCGCTGCTCGTGAATATTTTGTGGCTTCGATTGATCTATCAGATTGGACGAAAGAAATCAATCGTGTGCATTGTTCCGTGAATGATAGGCTCTATTTGATACCGTGAATGAGAAACGTAAACTCTCTGCTACGAGCATCGTGTTTTCCAACCTCTTCTCGCAAATTTAACAGATATTTGGTAAAACAAAGCCTTGAATTAAACTATCAATTAATTAAATGTTGTAACAACTTAATCGAATGGAAAAATATTTAATGACTCATTTAATTTAATAGTTAATCATCAATGGACTTGTTTATAAAATTATCGTTTACTATGTAGTAAATGTTATAAATATCATTATATATTATACTCACGATATAATTAGTTATATGACTTAAACATTTATGATAAACATTTATGATAAAATTTTCTCATTTGTTTTCAATTTAAAAATTTATATTTATTAAAATTATACACACACACACACACACACACACACACACACACACACATATATATACATATAAAAACATGTATCAATTAGATAAAAACATTTCTTAAAACATTTTGTTTTTAAACATTACAGAACAATATATATTATTTCATCTTAAACAAACATTGCTACAATTTCACACTTAAGCTTAAAAAAATTTTTTTTAAAGACTCTCATATTTCTTCGTTTAAAAATCCTAAGCTTCCTTTTTATTGCCCCTCCTTTTGCAATCTGAATCTTTTTTGGAAATTCACAAGTGAAATTTCTCAAATTTTTTCCTTATTTTTGCTGAAATTTCAATTTTTATTAAATATATATATAAGGATTTTTACAAATTAAAAACTATTTGATAATTTAATAGAAATGTTAAAAAGTAATCCTGAATTTTTCTATATTTTTTGAAAGCCTGGAATGGTACAAAAAACAGATTGTAGATAAAGAAAGTAAAAATATCATTGCAGGCGAAGGTTTAATTGCCTATTTTCTTTATCAAACAATATATCTTTTAAAAAGATTGATTATACACATTGCATGTTCACGATTGTGAATAGGAAACACGAAAGATCGTTGCTTTTCGATTCCGAAAATAACGATCAAATACGAATTTTCCGCCAGAGGCATGGACACGTTCTTAAATCCTGCCTAAAGCGAGCTATTCGACGTATACAGTGTACTCCTCATGCAAAATGTAGCCGAGGTTCGAGACAACAGCGGACAGAACGGAATGGTACGCGCCCGAACTTTCCCGATAGTGGGATAGAATTCGCAGATTGCATGCTAAAACTTTCAAGCGAGACGAAACGAGGAGCGTGTTTTGGGGAAAGAAAAAAATAATCAGGTATGAGGATACAATAATAAAATCGTATTCATGCCGATCGCGTCTACTGTATATTGAACGATACTCTTTTATCGGTGGTACAAACGAAAAGGCCCTATGATGAAAAAAAAAACAAAAAACGTGGAATATAAAATAAAATTTCTCACAAAGCTTCGTTTTCGAAGTGTTGGAAAATTAATATGCTATGCTTAGAAAGCTTAAATAATTTTTAATTACTTAAGAGTCTTTGTACTTATCGTAGGCATATCCAGGAAGAAAGGAGGGAAAGGGTTAATCACTTTTATGATTAAAAGTTGTGATTGGCAAAATCTTATTTTTTTTTTATTTAAAATCAGGAATAAGAAAGAGACATCTAAGCTCTAAAATATCCAAAACAAGAGATGATGATAAAATGTATAAATCCTCCTAGAAAAAAGATCCTGGATACGTCTAAAAAACGTGGTATTTATAACATTTTCTGTTCATATTTCGATACATAATAACAATATAATTAAAATTTAACAACACGACAAAATTTATATGTAGTCAATATGTAGTCAATGAATGAATTGATTAGTCGATAAATTTTTACGGTCTCAATAAAAAAAAAATCCAGTTTCAGAAATAAGAGATTAAACCGCGATGGTCCGTCTGCCGGAATTGCGACCTTCTTCCTGCAGCATTCAATGCGGAATACACCCTCTTCCCTCCCTCTCTCTCTTGTAGTCGACTGTACTTTTGCTAGCAAGGGAAAAGGCACGTTAGCACGTGACTGGAATTCGTTTTACAAAACTCTCCGCAACCACGCATATAGAGTTGCCGTTTTAGACGGTCGCATTACACGACATAAAGTGGAATCCATTTCTCTGAGATAAACTACGAAAAGTGTTGTGAGAGATACAAGAAGAATAAATAGGTACAATAAACTACGATCATTCAAATAAAAAAATTATATTAGATAGTAATCATTGATCATGAAATATGCATCAAGATACAAGAAAATTAGGACATTTAAATAAAATATATGTTTATTACTGTTGCTTATTGCGGCACATTGTATGTTACCAGGGAAGAGAGAGAGAGAGAGAAAAGAAAAAAAAAAGAAAACCCAGAATATTTAGCTAAATCTCAGAAATTATGTAAAAAGTAGTACGATATTATTACTTCTGTCGACAGATATGATAATATTTATAAAATAGATGTTGCTTTATAAGTGTTTTGTTTTAAAATTAAGTTATACAAAATTAAATTATAATATAAACATAAACATAATATAAATATAATTTCAAAAATATCCTTAAACACCAACGCTAGTGTTTTTAATTGTAATGCCAAAAAGAGAAATCAACGTAATTACGTATAGCGTTAATTCATTAGTTCAAGACCAATCCTTTGACGTGCTAGTTCGATATCAACTACCTTCACTTCCACACGTTGGCCTATATGGAGATCCTTCTTCATACGGCTGACGTGTATAAGACCCTCCTTACCAACGCCCACGTCTACAAATGCTCCAAAATGCGTGACGTTCCGCACGACGCCGCTTAATATGGTTCCGACGATCAAATCTTCAATACATCGCACACTGTTACGAAACAGCGGCTGATTCAATTTCGATCGTATATCCTCGTCTTTCTGCATGGTCAAAGCTTTAACTATCGTCTCCATTGTAGTCTCATCGGTGCCAAACTGCGCGGCTAGATTTCCACATCCAGTTCTCGCGTGAAAATTTATCTTTCCAATAAATGCCGGAGTACCGATATCGTCCAATTTGCATTGGCAGTGTTTTACGAATTTATTCGCTATCGCGTACGATTCCGGATGGATCCAAGTTTGATCTAAAGGATTAAAATCGTTCTCCGATTTCTTGCTCTGTTGTGATGAAGTTTCGCTAATCTTTGCTGTCTCTGGCAGAATTCTTATAAACCCTGCGCACTGTTCAAACGTTTTGCTACCAATACTCTTTACTTTCAATAATTGCTCTCTATTTCTAAATGGTCCATTTTTTGATCGCCATTCTATGATGCTTTTAGATCTAGAAACCGTAAGGCCGGCTACTTGTTGTAAAAGATAATGAGAAGCTGTATTAATATCCACTCCTACAAAACTCACAACCTCTGTGACAACCTGGAACAATTGATACAAAAATCGAATCTCCCATAAAAAAAAAACTATCGCGTTATTATTCAAGTGTTTAATTTAATTTAATTTTTTTTAAATAAAAATAAAATGGACTTTAATTTATTGCTATTCTATTTAGGTTTCTAAAACTATCCTATGATAGTTACAATGATGATGATATAAAATTTTCTTATTTTTTAAAAGAAACATTAGCTTTGTCAAAAAAGTTAGCAATAAAAAATTGTGCAATTACTTTTTTTACACATCTATTTCACAGTTCATTATATAATGAAAGATTCATTGAAAGTTCTCAAATTATCTGTATTCTCTTTATCAATTAATATTAAACAGTGAATTCATACTAACTTCGGATAGCGACTTCGTCAGTTTCGTTTGAGGTAGATCATGTTGATACATCCCAACTCCTAAATGCTTCGGCTCTATCTTAACTAATTCCGCCAATGGGTCCTGCAAGCGTCTTGCTATCGAAATAGCCGACACTAGATTCGGATCCAGATCCGGAAACTCGGATTTCGCCTGCGGGCTACAACTATAAATCGAGGCTCCGCATTCGTCAACGATGGTGAACATCGCGTTTAGCGAGCCAAACACGTTCGACTCTATTGCTTTAGTCAGAAACAGCTCGGTCTCTCTGCACGCTGTAGCATTTCCCAGAGCTATTATCGTGCATCTGTACTTGTTCACTAATTTCGCCAACGTGTTAGCCGCATCTTTAAATGCCGACGAATGGTTGTGAGGATATATCACAGCGGTCTCGAGGAGATCGCCCTGTTCCGATACAACGGCAAGTTTACATCCGTGACGGTAACCCGGGTCTATACCGAGAACAATTTTACCTCGCACTGGAGGAGTGAGAAGCAGTTGTTTAACATTAGTCGTGAAAACTTCTATGGACGCTTTTTCCGCGTTTTCCTTCAACTCGCTCCTTATACGACGTACCATCTGAGGCTTGATTGATTTTTTATAAGCGTAATCGATGCTATCATTGAGTAAAGTCAAATGGGACATTTTCGCGCTACTTCTTCTCTCTTGTGTATATTGCCATAAGCAATAGTTGCGGAACGCATCCTCGAAAGCGTCGGGGACGACAATCTTCACGCTGATGATCTTTTGAGATTCAGCCCGATTAATAGCCAGTATATGATGAGGCTTAATGGCATTCACCCTTGACTTAAAATTGAAGTATTGTTCATACTTCTGCTCGTTTGCGTTTTTCGAATCTTCTGTTGTTTTACACTGCGTCGTTTGTATATCTATAACCGAGGTTTTCCGTAGAGAGTTGACTTTGTCGAAAATGTTCTTATCTTTACTGATGGCATCCGCTATTATATACACGATACCGCTTCTGATTTCTTGTTCATTTCGCAAACCTTCCTTTTGTTCATCTATTAAAGATGTCAATGGTGGTATATCCTGTCCCTGTAAAACTGCATCGCTGATACTTCCCAGGCCCAATCCTCGCGCTTTATCTGCCAGAAGTCGTCTCGATGTCGAAGGTTTATATAAAGAATAAATATCTTCGAGATCGGCAAGAGACTTTGTAGATGTGATAACAGAGTGAAGCTCCGGCGACCATTTGCCCAATTTATCAATGTTCTTAATAATGGTTGCAGCACGTTGTTTAATAATCTTCGCCTGCTCAAAACTCTCTAGAAGTTCCCTCAATTTATCTGCATCCATAGATCCAGTCATGTTCTTTCTATATCTTGCAATAAAAGGTATAGTGTTGTCTTCCTTGAAAAGCTTCACTACATTCTCTGCAATATATCTAGTTACATTGTTGACTTCGCTTATATAATCAATATCGGTCCATTCCGTGCATTGCGATAAGCTGAAGTTAAATTTTTCATTGAGTTTCACATCTTCCTTTACATAAATTCTGGCTGAATTTTTCTGAATTTTTTGAGACACTCCTGCATCAGTAGACTCAATGTACGAGTCTTCTAGCTTCGGTCTCTTGTTGCTAGAAGTCTCCAAGTTTCCTTCTTGATTTTTTCTTTTAATAGATTTAACATCTTTGCTCTGTGTATTTTTCTTCACTTCTTTCTTAGTTGGCTGTTTCTTACCTATAATTCCTTTTTTAATTTCCTTTTTTCTTTTATTTTGTTCCATTACATAGTCCTCATCTTCAGATTTTTTAAATATTTTATAATCATTATCATCGGAATCTGACAGTTCAATTACTGGTTCATTATAATTACTTCGTAAATTTCTTTTCATTTTTTTTCGGCGTTTTTTTATCTGTCAAATTAATAAAACAATTTCCTCACAAAACCACGTACAAATAAGGCAGATACAAATATCTCGTTTACTCTTTTTATAATTGCAACACTATGCTTTATAAATATATGGCTACATTTCAATCGTACTATTAAGATTTCTAATTAGTATAAATATATAAATACTCGAATACATCCACGATACTTTTAAAGCTTTATTCCTGAAGTCCAAGCTGTAAAGTATTTATTCTGATATGTCTTGGCACAATGTTCTCTAGTAGAATTGGTTTTAGAAGAAGGAATGTCTTCCATGTTAAAACCAGATTAGATTACATTAATTTGATAATATTAATTATTATTTAATGTGACTATTACTGTATTACCTAAATAATTTTAACTAAAATTCGACGTAAACGATTTTCAACGTGAACATGTAGAACAGGGCGGGAATGACAATTCTAACCTATATTGCAATGGGGAGAAAATTGTAAACACCGATATTAAAGGTTCGTTGCGCCGCACACGACGTGAACAAACCTTAAAATTTCATTTCTAAGATGCTCCTGCCATCTTAACGACATTAAGTGTACTCGTTATCAGACGCAATCGACGCAACATACAAGTAAGAAATGAGAAAGTATTGGGTCATTTAAAAAGTATCCGCGTATTTTTTGTCATTAGATGTGTGTTGATGGTCATATATCTAGTGACAAAGTACCGCGGATACTTTTTAGATGACCCAATATATAATTATAGACAGTAAAAAGAATATATAATAAAATAATATAAGTAACATTCTTTCCTCTCTAATTTTCCAATAATTTTGTAAGTTTTCTATGCATAGAACAAACATTCTGAGAAGGAAAATTGTCACTTACGTCACTTATTTTCTTTTTTTTTATTTCAAAGTTTTTTTGATGTCTACTAAAAAAATTAAAAAAGGAATCAATTTTAAATAACAAATTATTCTCTGCTATAGTTTAAGTTATACGCAAAAATGATTTGGTTTTATTAATTAAAGCAGAGAACTATTATTAAATTACAAAATATTAAGACCCCTAACACAAAAATTGCAGCAACAATGCTGGAACATTGCAGCAGTATTGCAGCGTTATTGTAACGATATTGCTGCAAATTCTGTGCTGTATGGAGATTATAATACTACAAAATTGGATTAAATGTAAAATTGCTAGCATTTTTTCTCTCTAGCCACTCCCCCCCACAATTTCTTTTATAAAAAGCAAAAATTAAGATCGGTCTCACCAATTCTGATTAATCTAATCGGTCGATTAAGTGTCAACCGTCTGCTGAACAGCAAATGCAATTAATCAGTTCCAATATAACAATCGATTAAGTTAATCGGAGTTGATGAGACCGGCTATTAATGTTGACGTAGTCAATTGAATGCTTTTGACGCACCTTTGACGATATATTAATGTCGCTTTCACAACACAGGAAAGATGCCGACTGTTACATAGAGGCGGATCGTCAAATATTGACGTAAAATGAACAAACGCGTGCGGTATTTATATCACTAAACTCCCACGGGATACTCGCGACAATACTTTTCGTACGAAATTCAATTTCAATTAAAATAAAGTAATGATAATCGGAAAGAGAAATGCGGAGCGTTTCGAACGCGAAACTCCGATGTGCGCGTTCTGTGAATGATTCAAATTCCATTTCGAGAATCGCAATATCGAATCGCTCTCGGTATCGCGATTATCGAAACGATCGCGATTCAAACTAGAGTTGCGTAAAGGACTAATTGTATCGATTCTTTCGTGTAGAAATGAATTTAAAATAAAGATACTTAAAATGATTAAAACTTAAGTAGAAATAAATTACAGTAATTCATGATTTTCATTATTATTTCTATGTCCGATTTCTTGTTGTGTTAGGTTAGATCGGATTAGCTTGCCATGTTGTAAATGTCAAAACGTTCCATGTGACAACGTGGATTGAAGGTTATGATTAGATCGAATTACAGTTCAAGATTAGGAATAAGCTAGTCTTTGTATTTCAATTCTGTTGTCATCTGTCGGCATTTAATAACAATTAATTCAGTCTTACTTTTGCATCGTTTCATTCAATTGGCATAATGATAGAGCGCTATCGACAGGTAATGAAGCTAGTAAGCGAACAAGTGAAGAAACATATGCTTCACAATGCAAAGGGAGTTGTAGAAAATGCCACGGAAAAAGTGCAGATTAAACTCGCCAGTGCGCAGAACATTGCGACCGAAAAATATAACATCGTTGCGAAAGTAAGCAATATTATGTAAATATATCAAAGTATTTTTATTATAACTGTCAAAAACATTGATTTCTATTCAAATTCCTGAGATCGACTTTTATTTTTGTTTAGACACACAAATATATTGATTTAAAATATGTTAAATGTTATATAATGCCTTATGTATTTATATAAAATTATTTCTTGATATTTATCAATGAGCTATTCAAAATAATTCAGAATTTTAGATTGAACATAACATAATGAAAACGAACATGGTTTATAAATCAAAACTTATGAAAAGAGCATAAAAACCACCGCACAAGATATTGTTTGTGATATTTAATTATCATTACATTAATAAAATATTAGACGCTTTGGTCATAATCTGGCCATCTTCAGTAATTTCACAATATTCTTAAAACGTAGAATTACATATAGCTAACATTAAATTCAAACATCGTGTAACTATGCATAAAATGTGTTCTTTCATCATGTGAAGGTGCTCTTGTTTCTTAAGAAAGATCTCTCTGACACTTAATAAATAATTCTAGAACAATCTAAATTTTTGACACACATATATATATATATATATAAACAGTGGTAACATATATGATATGATAAATAATAACACACAATGTCACGACAAATTTCCATCTGTGTAAGGAATGTACTTGAGATTCATCATTTTGTTGTTTAAAACAAGTAACGATTCTATTCTCATACATTTCGACTAGAAGATATTAATGCTAGGTTAATTTGTTAAATTAGAATTTGGAAATTCTTGTTCTACATATTTCGTAATATGATAATTGGCGCTGCAACATTTTTGTACGAGGCACTTTCACATGATGAAAGGACACGTTTATACATAGTTATATTACACAACGGTTGAATTTAATGTTAGCTATATGTAATTCTGCGTTTTAAGAATATTGTGAAATTACTGAAGATGGCCAGATTATGGCCGAAAAGCTTAATGTTTTATTAATGTAATGATAATTAAATATCACAAAGAATATCTTGTACGGTGGTTTTTATGCTCTTCTTTTCATAAATTTTGAACATAACATTATTCAATATTCTAAATTTTATAAAGCAACTTTTGTTTCATAATTTCTTTACTATTCTTGTTCCGGAAACAGTATCAAAATTATATTCTAGTTTCAATTTAAAACTTTAGCTGAGACTTTTACTTTCAGCTATTAATTACTTGAAGTCGATATTTTGATTTTAAAGAATCAATTTTAAATTTATCCAACAGTCTGAAGATTCTTTGCCAGAAAAAGAAAGAATGTTTTATAGTTGGAGAAATATAATATGCAAGACAACATTTAAAATTAACTTTTATGTTGTAGAAATTTAACGACCAGTCTATCGTAATACAAGATTTAAATGCTAAGGCATTAGAAACAAACGTATCATTGCCAGGAAAAATCGTTACAGTGTGGCAGTGGTATAACCAGTTAATAGGAATGGATACTGTTGAAACAGCCAGAAGGCAAGTGATTACCCTTCAGGATAAATTATTCCAATGTCATGACAACAGAAGAATTTTGAATAAAGAATTGACAAATCTCACTTATAAACTGCAAGAGATCTATGCGGAATTAATTCAAACGAAACGAGAGGATCCCAAGTATGTGCAATTGACAATAGTAGAACACAAGTCTTTACAGGAACAAAAAAAACTTATTAATCAGCTGGCATCATTTGAAAAAGAAGAGAGAGATAATTTCATGCAATTGGCAACTGCGATAAAAGATTATCATATTAGTCAAAACTTAAATGCACAGAAATATAAGTATTTATCTATTATCGCTTCTGCCTTATTAGCAATTGTATCATTAATCGGTTCAATAATACTTAATAATAAAAGGATATTAGACGTACGGAACACGATAAAGATAGCACAAGACAAGAATGAATTATTATTTCAAAAGAATATTCTCGAACTATCTGATATTAAGAAAATATTGCAGTCTCTTGATACAAAGTTGCCAACATTGAAAAAACAAGAAAGCAAGATAGATTTAATTAAAGAAATTAATAAATCTAATATTTTTGTATCTTCTGTCAAGTATTCAGCAAATTTGTTGATTTCAGGACTAAGTTATGTAAAGAAAGGTATTTATGCATGTGGATCATATATTTTTTACAAATAACACAGTACATACATAATAAAACAATTACAATTGTTTGAATACACAAACCAAATTTATGCAAGTTTTACATTTTTTTATCTACAGTTCAGTAAAATACTTATTAAATTTTTTATAATCAGTAACATATATTTAACTCAAGAATGTTATAAAAAAAGTTATTTGTAAAAATATGAAGAGCAAAATACAGTTTTTTTCATAAGAGGGGGGAGAGGGGGATAGTAAAAATTATGCTTGCTGCATACTTGCCAGATAAAATGCTTTCTATTTTTTTTTTTATAACTTATGTACATAAACATGTTGTAAGCATTTATTTTGACTGGATACCATATATATTATAACATTATACAAGTATAACTGTAGAAATTATAAATTTACTTAAATTTAAATGTTGAAGATTATAACATGAAGATTATAATATAAACAAGTGTTAATAATTTTATATGTCATTATAATACAAAACATTTTTAAATAATGCAAATTAAGTTATTATTTATGAAAAGATGAGATATCACTCTCAAGTAAATATCAATATATATATATATATATACTTCCTTATTTTATGTTAGGGATACACCGAATCGTAAAATTACCAGATATCCGACAGAATATGGATATTCGATATCGGATATCCGGAAAATGGTGAATATCTGATTCGAATTGCGTTCGAGAAATT